>BTPG01000002.1:165673041-166085541 GCA_036245525.1 Semisulcospira habei
CCACCACCGACACAACAAATGGACAGTTCTATCCTGACAATGATTTGGCTGAAGCTGGAACTCAGTGTATCTGAGTCATTATGTCTGTTAATGCCGCTCACAGAACGTGCAAGAGGCTGAGGAAGCGGCAGAAGAAGCGGTGCGCATGCACCCTAACTGCATACTCGCTCGCACCAACATGGCGTACATCTCGTGGCGCAAAGGGAAGGTCACTCGTGCAGAGAAGCATCTACATGCGCTGGCAGAGCTAAAGACAAAGTCTGAGGGCCAAGAGTTTGCGGACCTGATTATGGAAGGTAAGATTGCCTAATGACATCTTAGTGTGCAAAGTATTGTCGGGCTGAACGCGGCTGCTGTTGCCGGGCGCGGGACAACTGCGGTCGACGTCGGTCCGATTACCTTTTGCGAACAGAGAAATTAGACTTGGATTATTAGCTCATAGGTAACATGAAGAGACTTTAACGTCAACATTTCACGGTGTCATTTCTGCATTTACTTCATTGCAGACACAGGTCACATTTAATATAACTTTGTGCTGCATTTCCTCCCCTCTCCCTCCACCCTCTCCGCCCCCCCCCCATCCCTCCCCCCTCACCCTCTCCGCCCCTCCCCGCCCCGCCCGCCCCCCCCCCCCCACTCCGCCCCTCAAATAAAAGTTAAATAAACAAAGGACCTGTCACATAAGATTGAAAATTAAGATGCTTTCATTTTGTTCGGCGCTTTTATGTCTGTGCTTGTCAAGTGTACGGAATTATTGGGTGTTAATATATCTACAAACGTATATTCTTTTTCCTCGCTGTCTTTCTCCAGGTGTCTCCTGAAAATCTGTTTTGTGGTTATAGTGTGTTTTTTGATATTTTAGAGTTAACAACTCCAGATCCGTAAGGTCCACAATCACAGATCAGAATACTTTCACAGAATTATGGTGCAGGCGGCTTATCCAAACTCAGCTAGCATATTACATTGTTCAGTTTGTTTCATGAGGGGCCTGACGATCGAGCGCTTATTGAATGTGAATACCGCTGCGCCACCGCGTGCGCAACCGCCTTCACCGCACAGGCTCATTACTCGATCGTCAGCCCCCTATGGTCTGTGGCTGTGAGGACTAAATGTTATAATCAATCCATAAAATAACAGAAAATGCCAACAAAAAAGGAAACACGCTTCGGAAGGGCAAATTGTTTTATTTCATAGATTGACTATAATATAAAGTCATTGTCTTTCCTGTGGATGTTTGTTTAGCACGCTTGGGTCTGGCCTACTTCTTCTATTTGTTCGGTCCTTGCTTCGGAAAGTACACGGCTGACCTGTATGAGGGCATCTTAGAGGAGCGACCTGATCACGACAGAACCAAACTGTACCTCGCCAGAGTCATCTTAAAGATGAAATACATGCACACCGAAGCCGAGCACGACAGTTCGTATTCCAACCTCTCACTCGAGAGAGCATTTGACCTTTTGAACTGTGTCAAAAACAGACAGGTAAACGAGCCACAGCTCAGAGGAGAGGCTGCAGCCGAGTTAGGAAGACTGCTTACTCGGTATCATACAAACGAAGAGCAACGCCTTATCGTTGAGGGGAAAGCCAAACGTTTGCAACTGGATGCTGCCCAGTGCTTCAAAGAAGCTCGGAAGTACGCCAAAGACGTGCCTTGCATATTACTTCAAGCTGGAAAATATTATCGAAACTACGGTGACGAAAAAGAGGCTAAGAAATGTTTTGAAAGGCTCATTAGTCTTCAGCCGCTCAGCACAAATGGTCACCATAATCTTGGACTTACATTCAGAAAAATGGCTTTTCAGAAAAAGAGACAGACTGAGGAGATCCGGCAAACGGAGAAACCCCACTTTCTGGAAATTGTCATGAAATCAACTCACGATGTCTTCTTTCGCAAGTGTGACGCATACGTCGAGGACACTTTAAAGTGTTTTCACAAGACGATAGAGCTTCTATGGGACAGCTACCCCCAGGTGAATTACGACCTTGGCTTGATGTACAGCGCTCTTGGTGAAACAGACGCTGCTTTGGACCAGTTTCAGCAGGTTGTCGAGATAAACGCTAAAGTACATCTTATTGTCAATGCACTGGAGCAGTCTAGCTTTGTTATGATGAAAACTGAGAATTGGATGACTCAGCGCAACAATCAGTTCAAGGAGACAGCCCAAAATTTGCTGAAGATGGCTATCATCTTACAAACACGCCTGGTATTACACAACCGACAATATCGTGAGCACGACAGGAAGGTTTGGAAATCCTTCTTCACTCTAAGCACATCGTTGTGTCTCTCTCTTCACGAACTTCTTCAAGACATGCCAGTAGATGAATGTTGGCTGTTGAGGCTTCTCAAACGACACGCTGACACATTTCCGGTTAACTACGAGAGGGCACAAGCCGAGGACGTGCACTTTCTGGAAGACAGACTGCACGAACTGCAGCAACAGCAGCACTACCACGACGCTGTCCTGTACATGGCACTGCTCAAGCTCACCGACATGCGACATGCGCTGGACGAGTGGTGGGACACAGGTCGTAACCTTCAGATGCACGTACAGGCCGCTAAGAAGTTGCTATCGAGTAACATCGGCCAAAATGACGTGTACTGCAGAGTGAGCACCAACGCCGCCGCCATGCTGTTCCGCTGGGCGTTTGAGGATCGGTTCTGCGTTGCAACGCCAGGTAAACCTCAGCCTGACGACCACACTGACCCTGACCTTGGCAGCATTGAGGAGCTGCACATACTGATCGTGCACGAATCACCTGACCCTGATGATGCTACCACGCTCCAGCGCGTTCTGCAGGGCACGTGTGGACTGAAGACACGCGTGTGCAGTACCGCCGACAGCTCGACGTTCTGTATGCTGGTGAAGGCAGCGAGAGTCGTACTCTTTCTCGTCACTACAGGTGTGTCAATCACTTTTTCTCGTTTAACTCATTCGAGACGTGTCTCTTCCGGATACGCGGCTTATGCCGCGTATCCGAAGGCTGCATGTCTCGAATGATTTGACAGCGAGAGATCCTTCAAATGTGATGAACAAAGTGCTGATCCCCTGAATGCCGAGAAAAAAATATATACATAAAATTGCAAGAGGCATAGATCCTCATGTGCCTTCGCAGTCGCGGGGGCTCGTGGGATCTATGCCTCTTGCTAAAATCAGTTAGCATACAGGTTCCTTTGACGGCTGGGGGCCATCCAGTTTTAGAATACGTTGTAGAAGGAAATGGTTGTTTGGGAGAAAAATATTGCGCTCACGGGGCCACCAAGAAGATGATTTCAAAGGCTGGGCACTGGATAGGGTGCGTCGACATTATGACCCCACCACCAAATGCGCAAAATTGCCATCAGGCACGCGGTTTTTGAGAAAATAAACATGCACACGTGAACATTCAATCTCTCTGCAACAAAATATAAAGACAGTTGGTTTTTTTTAAGTGCGACAAAGAGAAATTGAACTGTGAGCAAATACGAGTAATAGTCGACTCCATTTATTTCGATCGATGTCGGATATATCGAAATTCTGAAACTGAAACAATGTTTTCTTTGGCTCTTGCAACGGCCAAATATGTTCATTATACTATTAAATTCGGATCTAATAATTATGATAATAATCATTCCTCTTATTCTTATTGGGATTATTAGTAGTAGTATTACTATTAGTGTTAGTATTATTTTGTTGTTGTTATTTTATTATGTCCGGAGTATACGATAATATCGAACTTAGTGTTAAATCAAGGATCAATCTTTTTTTCTTTCTTTTTTAAAAACAGCGTACCCTGAAAGTTCAGTTTACATATAAAAAAAAAGAATTGAAACATCTGTTGACATTTATTAAAATATATTTTCCCCGATAGATTCCATTTCTGAGGAGTTAGAGCGCCGTGCCACCGAAACCGTTGCCAAGGTGACTCCATACCACACCGGTGCCGCGTCCGACCCATCAGGAAAACCAACCATCACCCGTGACCTTGTCCTATCGGTCGTCAAGGGCAACGCCACGCTACCTCCACCACTTCAAGGTCGTCCCTCGTTGCCATGGAATCCGGAGCTGTCGGCAGAGCTGAACCCGCAAAGGCCACTGTCTGAAGGTCAAATCAGTGCCGTGTGCAAACTGTTCTATTTCCTTCTCGGACTGGAGATGTAGCGGAAGTAAAGCAGTTTCTGTTTCGCATGCTGCACCTGCGTAAACTCGAATATTTTGCAAATGAAGCGTCCACACCAAACGACGAAGTGACCGTGATACTGGCTTTTGTCAAATATAGGCATCGCAGTTCAAGGGCGCCAAGCTAATCGGGCACTACCCTTGAGCAATCTCCGTCGATCCATCTGTCACGGCTTGCAATAGCAGACGATTCTGCGACGTGGGGAGTTTGAGTACAGACACGAATGTGGGAAAAGAAGTAGAACTGACAATTTGGGTTGGTCTTGCAATGTGTGTGTGTGTGTGTGTGTGTGTGTGTGTGTGTGTGTGTGTGTGTGTGTGTGTGTGTGTGTGTGTGTGTGTGTGTGTGTGTGTGTGTGTGTGTGTGTGTGTGTGTTATGATGTCGCTTTCACTCTTAACCCCTTCACTGACGATAAAAATTAAGCACCACCCAGCTGCAAGAGGTATATATCGTAATTTCAGGGGCTCATGAGGATCTATGCCCCTGGCTAACATCACTTTGTAGCCACGTCCCTAGAGCGCTTAGGGCTCTTTGGCGGAAAATTAACTCATTCAGCCCGGAAGCACTACAGCAGGAGATGGGTCCATCATGATAATTCAAGGGTAGTGCCAGATTAGCTTAGGGTCGATCCATCTCCTGCAACAGGTGTATAGTCGTTAAATGACGCCTCCAAAATTTGGAAAATACGTGGGCCGGGATGAATGAGTTAATACAAGATTTCAGGAATAAAACTCTGCGTACACTGGCAGTGGAGGGCTTAAAGACAGCTGCGACAATACGGAAAAACCACATGGCAGCTGAAGGGTCGTACTTGATTAGAATGGTTTCCGGAGAGGCGCCAGGTTTACACACTCGCCGACTGCGGGAGCTGATGTTTGCTACTGCGATAGTTTATATAGCGTATATATTACAGAGCTTTCCGCCTGGAGAATGTTGATACTGAATTACTCACTGCCTGTTCCCCAAACCTATCTGACACCAATCAGGCAATACCATTAACCCATTTTGCCCCGACGCACTATAGCAGGAGATCGATCGACCGTGATAATTCAAGGGTCGTGCCAAATTAGTTTAGCGCTTTATGGCGCCAAGCTAATCTGGCACCACCCTTGAATTATCATAGTCGGTAGGTGACACCTCAAACCTTTGGAAAATGCGGCTGTGGGGTCAAATGGGTCACTCTATCTATGTCATTGTCAATTCGCTTACTCCATGTTGTATGCATAGCATACACACACAAATTACCACTGTGTTTTTGTGAATAAGTTAACCCGCCCAGAGAAACAAACACCACCCAAATGCAAGAGACATGGATCCTCATGAGCCCCCCCCCCCCCCCCCCCCCCCCCCCCCAAGAAGCCATGCCTCTTATTGCGGCTGTTTTTATCCGTATTCCGTGGGTTCGTTTGTGCTGAATTTGACGACGATTTCAAAAACATTTTAAAATGAAGTCTGTGTACTTTCGACGAAATTCTATTGTTGTACTTTATCTCATCCGTGCCGAAGGCACTCGTCAACCGTGTGTCGATGTAATCATACGATTTCCTCAAAAGAACACGACATATCTCTCAACTTCGCTCCTGATTGGATAATGATACTGACGAGCAAAAGAACTGCGACAATTTTAAAATCATCGGAAACACTAAAAAATGTCGCATTTCTCTTGTTCGTCTTTATTGTCGGAACAGTGTGCGCTAAGCGTCTTTTATGGGAAATCGTAATATCACATCAACATAAAGAAGAAGTATTCGTTTGCACTATGTCTGTTCATTCCGTCATTGACATCTGCGATAGCTGAAAGGTGGTGTCAAGATAGATCGGCGCGTCTTGGCTGTGCCGGCACCAACGTTAAGCTATTATGGTCCATGGTCTTGGACTGTTTTTTTTTTTTATCCCTCTGTCTACTGCACTGTAATGTATTCTTCAGAGGACATGCAAATCAGTCCCAAATGTGTACATGTCGGCTTTAACCCATTCATTGCTAATGACGATACCGCTCGGCGGAAAAGTCGCGTTTAATTACGCGTCTTTTCCGCCCAGCGGTTTCGTCACTAGCAGTCAAGGGGTTAAGGTCTACCGACATGCGTAGTTTCTGAAGGGGAGATACTCGTCTTGTGCACATATATACGGGAACATATGTAGGAGTTCTGCCCCTTTCACTGTAATGTATACACTGGCTTGTTCTTTCTTTGTCATCAAACATCATTCCGATCACTTTTTCTTTCTTTCTTTTTTTAATCAAATTTGACGATAAAGGCGAAAAGTTAACATTGCCACTTTTCGGTTCACGATTTTTAAACCTCTTGCAGGTAAAATCATCGTCAAAAATATTTTACTGGTAAACTAATATCTTTACACACGCACTGATGATTATATGCCTATACGTACACTAATCTTCGTACGCTTGTAAAAATAAATAAATGTAAATAATACAAATTGCAAATGTCTCATCAAGTCCAAATAGAAGTGTCATAAAGTTTTATAACTTGTCACAACCGACCACCACACTATACTCACCCACCCGCTCAACCTCTTTACACGCTGCTACCCGTCATCAGTAAGGACCAAGTTTATTTACTCACTCTGCCCGCGACACACCACAGCAAGATATGGCTCGACCATGATAATTCAAGGGTGGTGCCAGAAGAGTTACCGGCCTTGGTCGAGACGATACACAGCTTGTTTTGTGGTGCTCTTTTTTGCTTATTTTTTTTCTAGTTTAATAGGACTGTACTGACTCAAAAAGTTAGGAGAGTCACTGTAGCCACAAGAAGAAGTTCCTGTCAATATTTCTCTCTTGTGCTAGCTCCTGTTGGAGCAGAGGACGGACGGAGGATTTCGAGTGCTGTGGTGTGTGGACCGGCCGGTCGGTGCAATATGGCGACCTCAGCTATGCACGTTGAGCCCGTGTTTGCAAAGGCGAGCGACATGCCGGGAGACGCCAGTGTACTGGAGGTGTGTTTGGCGGCCGAAAGTGTCTCTGGCAGAGAAACAATTGCTGGAGCTCAACGTATCCGCGGGCTATGGCGAATATATCCACTGAATAGAGAGGCCAGGACAACTTTATTGGTAAATGGAATGGAGATAGGTGGGCGATCTCTCTGTCTACACGACAAGAACCCTTACATTCTGCGGGAATCTCGCTCAGAAACACCGACTACACGGCTTTACATACAGGACATACCCATCAGCGTAGCAGACGAAGAGGTTATTACCCTCTTCGACAGACTCGGATGTGTCAGGCGCTCTTCTATTACATATGAGCGTGCCCGTAACACTGATGGTAAGCTGACCCGTTTCCTGACCGGACGTCGGTTTGTTTACATTGAGATCCCGACGGTTCCATTGGAGCGTAGTTTTCAGATGGGCCCCTTCAGAATTTCTCTATTTTACAAGGAAATGAAGAAAACGCGCGAGCAAAAGTGTTCCAACTGCTTGCAGACAGGACACTACACTCATGAATGCGTTAATCAGGTGGTGTGTCGTGGGTGCAGACAGGGTGGACACAGAGAAAAAGAGGGCAAGTGTGTTCAACTGACAACCGAGGAAAACACCATGACGGCTGACCCAGTAACTGACACGGACATTGCCGACGTTATTGTGACATTCCCTGCCGTGACACCAACAGACTCTGACCCCAAAACCGATCCCGTGCCGCCCGCGGCTTTGTTTGCCTCTGGTGACAGCGCGGATGTGGGTCAGCGTGTACAGAAAGGTCGCCAGCTGTTGGAAAGAGGTCGCCACGAGAAGAAAGGAAAACAAACGAAGCTTACCAGTCTTGTCCAGCGTAGACACCGATCGGATACACCTAACAAAAGACTGAGGTCGGAATCTAATTCCCCTCTTCATTCCCCAGGTAAAAACGCACGCACTCTACTGCCAACAAAGGACGGTTGGGAGACTGGAACCACTGAAACCTCCGAGTCCGACTCCGTGCCACAGGGCCTGACCTAACAAAGTTGGTCGAATATGTGGCTCTTTTTCGGTCCTGACCTCGCATCCATCCCTGGACTATGAGACCGTTATGCGACTCAAAGTATTATCACTATTGAGATTAATAAATAAACACTGTTAGGCCCTTTATGGATGCTATATCAAATATTAATGTTGTAACGCTCAACGTAAGAGGAATTAGAAATAAGCGAAAACGAAATGTAGTGTTTCGATTTCTTAGACAGAAAAAAGTGGATATTGCATGTTTACAAGAAACGTATATTACTGACGACGTGAAGGAGGAGTGGCGGAATGAATGGGGTGGTCAACTGTTCTGTTGTTGTGTTAGCAGTCATTCAATGGGTCAGGTTATCTTAGTGCGAAGAGATTTTATATACGATACAAACCTCGTACATCACTCAGACAGAATACTGTCTATGGAGGTGTCTATTGATGACAACATACTCATGATACACAACGTATATGCCCCGGCTTCAGGAAAAAAGGCTCCTTTCCTTGAGCAGCTGGTACAACATTTAAATTATTACCCTATATCGTCTGTCTTGGTGTGTGGAGACTTTAACTGTGTTCTAGACAACAATAAAGACGTAATTAGTGGAGACAAGCACTCAGTGAAGAACGTTTCCTCTTTTAATGACTTTCTGATTAACAGTGATTTGAACGACACATGGAGATTACTGAACCCACAGCAGACGGAGTTTACATGGTCTAGAAATAACCCCACTCAGGCTAGACGGTTAGACTATGCGCTTTCTTCCGATGAAGTGTTTGACAGAATTCTCTCCTGTGAGCATGAGTCGGTGTCTTTCTCTGACCATAGATGTGTCACTTTAAAGTACTGTATATCTAATGTTACTAGAGGCCCAGGCTACTGGAAATACAATAACAGCCTTCTCAAAGATGAGCAGTACGTCAAAATGATGAATGCATTAATCTCTAATTTTAAGGCTACGACGGATGAAACAGATAGTCAGATAAAATGGGAGTTATTAAAAATTCAAATACGTGAACTCAGTATAAACTTTTGCAAAATTAAAAAACGAAAGGAAAGCAAAAGGTTAGAGGATTTACAAAGAAGACTGAATACTTTTGATATAGCACTTGCCAACAATCCCAGTAACATTGATATTCAGCAACTACGTCAGAAAACAAAGATTGAACTTGAAATCTTTGAACAGCACGCTGCAAATAGCGCTCGAGTCCGTGCTCGAGTAAAGTGGATAGAAGAAGGCGAAAAAAATACGAAGTATTTTTTGAATTTAGAAAAAGCTCGCGCGAATTCCAAAATAATGGATAAATTAACTCTGGAAGATGGGTCAGTAGTTACAGATCAAAACAAGATACTGGAGGAACAGATGAAACACTTTACATCACTGTATGCATCTCGCACAGACCAGTCCCCCATGAGTCGCTTGGCGGATGATTTCATAAGTGACACTGCAATTCCAAAACTTTCATCCCTTGATAGTGAGTCATGTGAAGGTTTAATAACAGTAGATGAAGCTTCCATTGGTTTGAAACATTTAAATAACGGGTCAGCCCCCGGCTGTGATGGTATTACAGTAGAATTCATGAAAATGTTTTGGGCCCATCTGAAGGATCTTGTGGTGGACTCCATGAACAAGGCCTTTGAAAATGGCGCTTTGTCTCCTTCACAGACCAAAGCAGTCATTACTCTAATACATAAAGGGAAAAATCTAAGTCGAGATATTTTGAGAAACTGGCGTCCCATCTCCCTAACAAATACAGACTATAAAATTTTGGCAAAGTGTCTTGCTCTTAGACTGGCCAACGTGGTCGGAGATATTGTCCACGAAGATCAAAAAGGTTTTATCAGAGGTCGCAAAATCTCTACAGCTATAAGGTTAATTGATGATACCGTTGAGTACATGAACCAAATAAACTCCCCAGGATTACTGCTGGCGCTCGATTACGAATCTGCCTATGATAGTATATCAAAGGAATTTATTTTATATTCTTTAGAAAAATTTGGGTTTGGTCGTGAATTTGTTCGGTGGGTATCTGTTATTATGTCAGACGCTAAGAGTTGTGTTAATTACTGTGGCTGGTTGTCAGGGTTCTTCCCAGCAGCACGTGGAATCCGTCAAGGTTGTCCGTTCTCACCATTAGCTTTTGTCGTTGCGATGGAACTCTTTGCAATTAAAATTCGACAATGCAAAGAAATAAAGGGACTTGTAATGCCGTATGATGGATCCGACGAACTGAAGTTATTAAAGATTCTTCTCTACGCTGATGATGTAACCATGTTCTTGAGAGACGAACATGACCTAAGAAACGCTCTTGCCATAGTTGCTCATTTCTCAAAATTTTCGGGCCTACAGCTTAATAAGAATAAATCAGAAGCCATGTGGCTAGGCTCGAAAAAGAACTGTGATGAACAATATGGAGTACTCCGGTGGAGCAAAAAGGTTAAAATTCTTGGAATCTACTTTAAAAATGACCAGCCAGCGTCACAGGTTGAGGAAAACTGGACCGGTAGAATTCAAAACATGAGAAGTATAATATCGAAATGGAAAAAGCGGAAATTAAGCATTCGGGGGAAAGCTTGCGTTGTTAAAACATTTATTATCTCACAGATGGTATATGCAATGCAAGCGCTCAGTATCCCCTCAGACGTACTAGATGAAATAAACACTTTGCTTTTCAGATATTTATGGAAGAACAAAAATTTGAATAAGAAGGCCTTTGAGAAGGTAAAACGTTCAGTTATGTGCAGTGATTATTGTGAGGGTGGAATTAAAATGATTAACATGAGGGATATGCAAGCCTCCTTTCTCTGTGAGTGGGCAGCGAGGCTGCGTACAGCCATAAAACCCACGAGAGATACTGTCTTGCCCAAACATGCGCTAGGTGTATTTGGTCATGACTTGATATGCTTTGAATTTAATATCAATTCCAAAAAATGTAAAGGGCTTGAAAATATTAAGTCGACCTTCTGGAGAGACGTCATAATGTCATGGTTGGATACTGTAAAAAACAAACCCACTACGGTCCTGTGGAATAGCAAGGTATTAATGTACAAGTCTAACGTTCTGTTTTTTAAAGACTGGGTCCGCGCAGGCGTCTATCGAGTGGAGGATGTGAAGAAAGATGGCGAGATTATGTCGTTTGAAAATGTCTGTCGCATTGTTGGAGATTCCCCTGGGAGGTTGCTGGAATACAACGTTGTGAGAAGTGTCCTTACCTCGTACATGCGATGCCTTAATAACAACGCTGACTCCATGTCAGAGAGTATAACGCCAACTTCAGCAAAGGATTTTAGGATAACAATTGTGCAGCAGAAATACAGTCCCCCTTATGCCCTTCATTTCTGGGCGATGAAGTTTGATGTCCAGTTAGGTGAATGGCATTGGGGTATTGTGAATAGAGCAACAAAGGAAGTGAGGTTGCGAGAACTGCAGTGGAAAATTCTACACAATATTTACCCAACCAATATTTTATTGTCTAAAATGGGCGTCGTTAATAATAGATACTGCAGGTTTTGTCCTCATGAAGTTGACTTTATTGAGCATTTTTTCTACTTCTGTGATTCAATATCTCGAATCTGGAAAAGAGTTGAACAACTTTGTTCAGGAAAATGCAATGTTCAGATACGTATAACCCCTGCCCAAGCCTTATTGGGATACCGTGATAACGTGTTAGGAGCAGCAGAAATTGCATTTATTAACCACGTCTCCTTAGTAGCTAAGCTGTGTATTAGCAAGTACAAATATGGTACACCAATAGATATCATATTTTTGTTTGAATCTGAACTTAGAATAAGAAAGTTTCTGTGGTAGAGACAATATTGTTTCCCGGAGATTCACGTAATAGTTGCACGCGACTCACATCTCGAATTACAGTAACTGTGAAACTAATTGTAATCTCTTTCTCTCTTTCTCTCTCTCTCTCTTTCTCTCTCTCTCTCTCTCTCTCTCTCTCTCTCTCTCTCTCTCTCTCTCTCTCTCTCTCTCTCTCTCTCTCTCTCTTTCTCTCTCTCGCACACACATACATACACACATACACGCTCACGAACTCACAGGCATACAAGAGCGCCCTCTCAGTCTGCGCTTCTGTACGTGTAGATGTGATGTACATGCTTATACATTGCCACATACCTGATCTATGTTAACAACTTGTGGCTGTACTTTGTACTATACCGATTTTGTGAATGAAATGTGTCCATTATAACGAACTAAAACAAACTGTCCATCAAATCACCTTTTGAGAGTACAACGTAAACTGTTGTCATATCTAGTGTGATAATTGCTCCACTGTAATATAGTTGAGTAAATAAAATCTATCCTTGAAATAAAATAAAAATAAGGGAAATATGATGTCAGAAGGAAGCAAATAAACAAAAAAAAAAAAAAAAAAAAAAAAGAAAGAAAGAAAGAAAGAAAGATTGGACACCTTCTAACTGGGGCATTTGTCGCCCATCTTGACTGATTTCCCAAATATAAAAAAAAAAAAAAAAAAAAAAAAAAAAAAAGGGTGGTGCCAGAATAGCTTGGCGCCTATAGGCGCCAAGCTATTCTGCCGCCACCCTTGAACTATCATGGTCGATCTGTCTCCTGAATTGTAATGCAGTCTTCAGAGGATAATCCAAAATGTGGGTATTTCGTACCTCGGGCTCAATGAAGTAACAGTTACTGCTATTCTGTGTGTGTGTGCTGTAGCTACGTGTTTGCATGCAGTGTTCCTTATGACCACATTGACTTTGTTTGTAGCACTCAGGCATCGGATAATCCTTGCGTATTCTACCAGCTTTTAATACAGCCCCGACACACCACACTAAGATACGGCTCGACCGTGGTGGGTGGTGACAGAAGAGCTTGGCGCCCACAGGCGCCAAGCTCTTCTGGCGCCACCCTTGAACTAGCATGGTCGATCTGTCTCCTAGATTGTAATACTGTCTTCAGAG
Organism: Semisulcospira habei; assembly: GCA_036245525.1. Classification (NCBI taxonomy): domain Eukaryota; kingdom Metazoa; phylum Mollusca; class Gastropoda; family Semisulcospiridae; genus Semisulcospira; species Semisulcospira habei. The sequence goes on from BTPG01000002.1 coordinate 165,686,079, forward strand.
GACAACTTCAAAATTTGGGAATTTCGGCATTGGGACGCAATGGGATAACACGGGTGGTAGGAAATAGCACCACTGTTTCTAACAGCACGTTTTAAGAGCCGACCGATTATCTCATGCCTGTAAGTTATAGAGTTGAAATTACACTTAGTTGATTGTGCCTGTAGCTGAGCACCTACGACAATACACAAATTATCTTAACCAGTCTATGTTTTTCTTTTTTACTAATGTGCTGGTGTGTGACAATGGACCGTACAGTTTAGACCGGCCTTTAAGCTACGTTTCCATAAGCACGAATCTGATACGAACACGATCCGAACCCGATGCGATGATGCAATTTTCCTTCAAATGTGCGTCATTTTCGTTCAAAGGCGGATGCGAATTCGTTTATCGCATCGGACATATGGAAACATAAAACATGAAAAGGACTTGCACGATTTTTTTCTGTTTCGGACCCGCTTCGGATTCGGATCGGAATCGTGTTTACGGTTCAAAATCACAGACCGACATGATGATAATAATAATAATAATAATAATAATAATAATTATTATTATTATTATTATTATTATCATTGTTATCATTATTATTATTATTATTATTATTATTAATAATTTATTGATTTTTTAATTAATAATTTCTATTTATTATTGCGTATCTTGCAATGTAAGTGCATTTTCACTTGGAGAAATCCTAGTATACAGATTTTTGTTGACATTTACTTATTCAAGGAGAACAACATCAGTAGCTGCGAAAGTGTCGTATATCGTTGCCTCCGGTACCGCCATGTGACACTTTCGCAGCTATTGATGAGGGACGGTTTGAATGAGTTAACTTATGCTTTTGACTGCTACTCATTTGGCAAAACACTGTGTAAAGACAACAATAATTGTGTCCATCAAGAACAGTTGCTTAAGTTTTAGAAGTGTTTATAATGCACTTTTGCTTTGAGGTTTTAATATACTTGTGTATTGGCAATAGCTGCCCCAAAGCGCAAAAGGTCATCGGACCTACTTTGGCCCGCGCACTACATTGCGCGAGCCAACGGTGGTCTACGTCGGCCCTTTGGCCTTTTGCGCATTAGGTGTACGTGTATCGTGTAGAATAATTTAATCAGTTACACAATGCCCTCGGTTTTTTTTATTAGACCTGACGATGTACTAATCTGCACTAATAGATCAATGCACTCTTGTTTTTAGACATGACGATGTACTAATCTTGTTCTGTCTGGCTAATAAAATCATTAACTGTGTTTGTTGTGTCATTTTGCGTGTGTTTAGTGCGACAACGCACCCACACATGCGCATTCACACACGCATTCTCACGCAAGAACGCTCACACACACATGCACGCACACGCAAGCACGCATACGCATGCACGCACGCACACACACACACACACACAGGCATGTACACACATATACACACACACACACAAGCACTATCTATCTATCTATCTATCTATCTATCTATCTATCTATCTAATCTATCTTATCTATCTTATCTATCTAATCTATCTTATCTATCTTATCTATCTATCTATCTATCTATCTCCCGTAGTCTTGCCGACCGTTGGGGCACCACTGATGACTTGGCAACCAGCTCCCTCCATTCCTCTCTGTTCTCTGCCATTCTTAGCGTATCACCCAGCTTCAGTCCTGTCCACTCTGAGATATTGTCCTCCTATCTTTTCCTCTGACTTCCTCTCCTTCGTCCTCCTTGCACAGTGCCTTGCAGGATTGTTTTGGCAAGCCCTGCTGAGCGCGTGACATGCCCATACCACTTCAGTTTGCGTTTTTTCACAATGGCTAATAGGTCTTCATAGGGCCCGATGGCTTGCCTGAAGCTGCTTCCCACTTCCTCGTTCGTGATGTGATCTCTGTATGAAATGCCAAGCAGCCTTCGAAAACATCTCATTTCAGTGGCTTGTATCCTCCTTTCAAGGTCTGCTGTGAGGGTCCATGACTCACAGGCATACAAGAACACCGAGATGACTAAGGAGCGCATCAGTCTGATCTTGGAGCAGAACGTGATGTTTCTGTCCTTCCATATGGTCTTCAATCTTGTCAGTGCTGTTGTTGTCTGTGCAATCCTGGACAATATTTCTGGTTTTGATCCCTCATCTGTCACAATGGCTCCTAAGTATTTGAATTTATTAACTATTTCTAGTTTTTGGCTTCCAATCATGACGTCAGTGCCAATGCCGCTGTTGTTATTTGTCATTAGTTGTCTTCTCTGCACTGATTTCCAATCCCATATGCAATGGCTGTACTATCCAGCTTCTCCACCAGCTGAGCTAGCTCATTCTCTATTCCTGCAAGGTCATCAATGTCGCCCGCAAAGCGCAAGTTCTGCCTCCAATATTGACAGTTCCTTCATGATCTTTCAGAGCGTCTGTCATGATTCTTTCCAGGAAGATGTTGAAAAGAGTAGGTGAGAGCAAGCAGCCTTGTCTGACTCCGACTGTAGTCCTAAACCAGTTTCCTATTTTGCCGTTGAAGCAGACTGCGCTAGTGACCTTGTTGTAAAGGTTTGCTATGACTTTGATCAGGTTGGCATTTATGTTGTATAGCTTTATGGTGGACCAAAGGCTGCATGTCACACCCTGTCAAACGCTTTCTTAAAATCCACAAAGACATGATAGAGGTCTTGCTAGTGCTGGAGGTACCTCTCACATAAAACTCTCAGGTTGAAGATCTGCTCAGTTGTGCTGCGCCCTGGTCTGAAGCCTGCCTGTTCCTCAGCTACGATTTCCTCTGCCTGTGGCTTCAGCCTGTTCAGTAGGATCTTTAACATGACTTTGCTTGAGTGGGATATAAGACTAATCGTGCGATAATTCTGGCATTGATGTAAGTTGCCTTTTTTGGGGGAGAGTTATTATAAGTGATTGGGTCCATGGTGTGGGCCAATCCCCTGACTGCCAGATCTTATTGCAGATTGTTAGTAAGGCGCTTATCATGTCTTCTCCCTCTTCTTGGACTAGTTCTGCAAGGATGTTGTCTGCTCCTGCTGCCTTCCCTTTGTTCAGCAACTTCACTGCAGTCTCTACTTCTTCTCGGAGGATGGGATAGTTGCCATTGTTGGTCACGGGTGGGTTGGCAAGTATACCTGGGTCCCTTGTAGCTCGGTGGTTGTACAAATCTGAGCAGTACTCTGTTCATCTCTTCAGTATGTCTTGGTCTTCCGTAAGACAGTTCCCTTCACTATCTTGAATGATCGAGGAGCGTCCTTGTTTTACACTGGTCAGGTCTTTCACCAGCTGGTATGCTTTTTTTGCTATTATTTTTGTTCAGATTTTCTTCTACGTGCTTACACTGATCTTCAATCCGCTTATTCTTTGCCTTTTTTATGCTTTTTTTTTTTTTTTGATATCCTGGTTTTTTTCCCTGTATTGTTTAGCTCCTTTTACCTATGATTTCTTTTTCTTACACACAAACACACACACACACACACACACAAGCACACACATACACACACACGCACGCATGCACCCTCCCCCCCCCCCCGACACACACACACACACACACACACACACACACACCCTTCCATCCTCCACCACCCCTCCCATCCCCCCCCCCCAACCCATCACCCCTCACACACACACACACACACACACACACACCCACCATCCCCCCCTCCCTGCACACACACATCCACACACACATGCACACATACATGCACACACACACACACACACACACACACACACACACACACACACACACACACACACACACACACACACACACATGGAGACAAAAGCTTCAGAGTGGGTTACCTACCATTTTATGTGAAAATGGGTTCCCATATTTCTATTTATTCTAGGGCTCTGGAGTTGATGCGAATGTTTAGAACTCACCTTATAACTAAGCTCTACAACTTAAAATAAAATAGACATTTTCTAGAAACAGAGCCACTATATGGAGAAAAAATGGGTTTCTACCAATAAAGTGGGTGCCTCTCAAACAAAAACTGGCACTACAGTGAAAATGGGTGTCCTCTTCAATCATTCATTGTAGCAAGGACTATTTTAATAAAATTAGGCGTCTGTAATAAGGTAAAGTTAACGGAATATTTGATGCTTCTTTTCCACATTTATTTGATTGTTGTCATTCTTTTTTTCAACTTAATGTGTATTTCTTTTTTTTTTTTTTTTTTTTTTCCTGCATTAAAATTGTCAAGTACAATGACACAACACGCAGTGAACAAACTACCTCACTAAACATACTTCTGTTTAATTTTATTATGATTGTTTGGGTGGGGTTGTTGGGGGGGGGGAGGGGGGGGGTCATCACTTTGGGTTTTATAGAGCTGTTAAATGCTCTCTTATGAATGAAAGATTTTCATTAACAGTGGAATCAGTAGGTCATTTCAGAGGCATGAACCGAGTTGCATGTCGAACCACTCACAAATACACATTTGGAGTGCACCAGATGGATCCAGTTAGCCAAGTCCCACATTCCACACTATGGGACAGCTAAGACTGAGAAGCAATCGCGGCGTTTATGGCATGGTACAAGGTTTAAAACTAAGAAACTGTTGTTTTTACAAGCGTGTCGGGCAACAGTTTTTATTAAATCTGTTTTAAAACCTCTTTAAACTCAACTTTTGTTAATGTCAAAAGTGTTTTAATTTACAGGCGTGTCGTAACTGTTATGCATCTATTCCAACGTAATAGTGCTGGATATTTTTCCCATTGTCGCCCTCTCTCTTCACTCAGCACTCGACTTTCCAGTCCTTCCCTCAAATGGGCAGCATTCACACAAACAATACTTTACTATTACACCCTTTGGCAACATTAGGTTTTTTTTCTCTGACCTAGCATTACATCGGAAAATGGTCCATCCAAGCCTGCACTCTTCATACTGCACTAAGCGACCGACTGTAGCAGACGACGCACCTAACGACACTGACTGTGTGACGTCATTTGCATTCAATCAATTTGTGCATACAATCTGACAGGAGTTGCAGTCGAAACGAAAGCATAACACCAACAAACCCACAAACAGGCTGAACCAAAAGGTCGGGCAGGACACAAGACAACAGCAGCCTCACCCAAAGTCTATATGTCCTCTCTCACACTGCGCACTTACACAATCACTTCACTTCATAGCAACCGGCGCACGAATACATAGGCTAAGTCGATGGCAAACGAATACATGGCTCTCAAATTTGTCACTAGACATGACCTCCCACCACATCACCCCGGAAGCACAACACAACTCAACACTTTTTTAACAAAACAACCACACCCTAAAATAACAAACCTCATTTTGTAGCAACATAAATAATTTACTCCCTCAAACAACTATAACACCACCACCCACCTCCCCCCCCCTACCTTTCGTATCTCTCTGTTTCACTTTGGCTCACCCACGCAGTCGACCCATATCAGCTATTAAGTTATTTATTGCTTAGAAGGGTGATGTCACACACGCCCATTTTAGGGGTTTTGTGCACACACACACACTGCTGGGACAAGTTCAAACACACTAGAGGCGTGTCTTTTAAGCACACAAGTGCATTTGATAACGCCAAAATGAGAAAAATTGATTTATTTTTATTTTTTATGAATCTTTACCGCAAGACAATGCAGAAACAACCCTCAGAAAAATGGGTGTCTGTCTTGGGCACCCAGAATTTTACACACACCCATTTTCCATAAGGATGGTAAAGACAGTCACCCATTTTAGGTCTTTTGCGCGCACACACACACACACACACACACACACACACACACACACACACACACACACACACACACACACACACACATACACACACACACACACACACAAAGTTTGGTTTCAAAAGTTTGGTTTTATTTGTCAGCACGCAAACACACTGTAATCATGGAGATCAAACACATTCTCTGACACGACTACAATACTAAGATAATCAAACTGTTTTCAGCAGACAAGGTGGTCTGCAATACAGGCACAGGTTAGCCTCAGTATAACGCGATACATGTGAGTCCTACACTCACACAGAACTAATCGCGTTGACAGTAATGCGGTGTTAAATATAGAATCTTACATCGTTGTTTAGGTGATACTGAGAATCTCACTATAGTGATTATCTTACAAGCGAAAGCGAGATTTTCAGTATCATCTAAACACCGGTGTAAGAATCTATTTACTCACCTTTTTCTTTGCATAAAATCCGATGTGAGTTAGTTTTCAGCGCACGCCTAGTCACAACACAGCCGACATTGTGTCTTGGCAAAAATCTTGACGTAATTTACCTTGTAATGCGACGTCAATATTTTGGATGCCAGACAAATGTTCCTACATGATGACGTAATAGCGCACTACGTGACGCTCGAGTGCCAGTCGTCACTTTGAAATGATGTCATTGCACGTGAGCTAAAAGTAGGTCAAGTTTCAATATCGCGTGTGCCCGTACCTTTTTGTTGGCCAAGCTGTATCACAAAGCTTTTCCGCTCAAATGCAGTAAAGAAGGAGGTGTGTAAGAAAGCTGTTTATCATACATTATAGACGCTAGAAAAGTACTGAAAACAAGCAACAACAACAAAATAATAATAATAATAATTACGGCATTTATAATGCGCTTATCTTATAATAATTATAACACTAAGCGCGCACTCACTACTCGCGCACGCATGCGCACGCTCTAGACAACGACTCACGTACCACAAATAGTGAAATAAATTACGACAGTCAGCTTGGGGTGGGGAGTGTGGTGATATAGTGCTATAACTGTTGAAAGAGGTGAATTTTGAGGGCGGACTGGAAGGAGGAGAGAGAGTGTTTCTGACGGAGAGAGAGTGGGGGAGTGTTCCAGGTGGATGGACCGTATACTGAGAAGGAGCGGGGTCGAAAGTGCTGAGTTTGGTGCGGGGGATGTGGAGGCGGAGAGGGTCGGAGGCGGAGCGGAGGGAGCGGGAAGGAATGTAGGGGTGAAGTAAGTTGGAGAGATAGGCAGGAGCGCAGTTGTTCAGGGATTTGTAGCAGAGAGACAGAATCTTGTACTGGATGCGTTGTGGGATGGGAAGCCAGTGAAGGAGTTTGAGCAGGGGAGTGGTATGGTCGGATTTTTTCTTTCTGAGGACGAGGCGGGCAGCATTGTTCTGGACGCGCTGGAGAGTGAAAGTGGTGGAGTGAGGGAGGCCGGAAAGGAGAGAGTTGCAGTAGTCGATGCGAGATAGGATGAGAGAGACAGCAAGTTTGGTGGCAGCTTCGGTAGTGAGGTATTTTCTGATTTGACCGATGCGGCGGAGGTGGAAGTAGCATGTCTGGGCCGTGGCGGAGACGAAACTGGTCATGGAAAGAGAGGAATGGAGGATAATGCCGAGGTTTTTGGCCGAGTCAGAGACGGAGATAGGGGTGCTTCGAGTTGAAGGTGGAGAGAGGAAGGGAGCTGGGAAAGTTTCTGGCGAGTGCCTACCAGCATGGCTTCCGTTTTGTCGTCCTTCAGTTTAAGCTTGTTTGCTGTCATCCAGTTTTTCACGTCTTCGTAGCAGTCAGCCGTGCGAGTCAGTAGTGACTGAGTGTTGTCGAGTTGGTCTTTGTCTAGTAGTTGTGAGTCGTCAGCGTAGAGGTGGTGGTGTATGTGGTGAGACTGGATGATGTTGGACAGGGGAGAGGTGTAGAGTGTGAAAAGGACCGGGCCCAGGACGGACCCCTGTGGAACTCCGCAGGAGAGCGTGACTGGGTTGGAGGAGACGCCGTCGATGGTGACGGACTGCTGTCTGTCGGAGAGGTAGGAGAGAAACCAGGAGTGAGCAGAGTCAATGATGCCAAATGAGTGGTGAAGGCGGTGGAGGAGGATAGAGTGGTCTATAGTGTCGAAGGCGGCAGAGAGATCGAGTAGCGTAAGAAGGGATATGTTGCCCGAGTCGGTGGAGAGAAGCAGGTCGTTTAATATATGTAGAATGGCTGTTTCAGTGCTGTGATGTTTGCGATAGGCAGACTGGAAGGGACTGAGGAGGTTGTTGTCGGCGAGGTGGAAGTTGAGCTGGTTGAGAACAACCTTCTCAAGAAGCTTGGACAGGAAAGAGAGATTGGAGACTGGGCCATAGTTTTTGAGTTCGTTTGGGTCGAGGTTGTGTTTTTTGAGGAGAGGACGGACGATGGCGGACTTGAAGATATCAGGGACGGAGCCGTTCTCTAGAGATGTGTTGATGATGTCGGTAATGAAGGGCAGAAGTTTTGGGAGGCCGTCCCGGTAGAGAGAAGATGGGAGGGGGTCTAGTTCGCAGGTTTTGAGAGGCATGGACTTTATTGTCTTGAGGACTTCGTCCTGAGAGACGGGGCGGAAGGACGAGAGGGGGGTGCCGGAAAAGGGGGTGTCGGGAGGGCAGGGCGGAGAAGGCAGAGTGTCGAGTGTGTTGCGCAGAGTTTGGATTTTGTCGGGAAAATAGGTGGAAAAATCGGACGGAGTTTTTCTTTGCTGTGTGTGTTGGGGAGAGGAGAGTCTTTAGCAGTGCCTAGGAGTGTGTTCAAGGTAGCGTAGAGGGTTTTAGAAGAAGTGGATTCCAGGATTTTGTTTTGAAGGTGTTTACGTTTGGAGTCGGAGGTCATTCTGCAGATTTTTGATCTACTTGTTCGGAAGATCTGTCTGTGAACGGTGAGGTCAGATGAGCGCAAGCGGCGTTTCGCTTGTCGGCGCTCGCGCTTGGCCTCAGCAATGTCGTCAGTGAGCCAGGGGGAGGGGGGTCGGTTGGGTATGGAGCAGGTGGTTACAGGTGCATGGGTGTCTAGATGTTTTCGAAGGGAGGAGTCGAAGTGGGATGCAAGATCAGGAGAGGAGGCGGGGTCCAGGAGAAGGTCGACAGTTTCGTCGAAGAAGCTCTCTCAGTTGACAGATTTTAGTTTGCGACGAGAGACAAGGAGCGTGGGTTTTTTTCGGGGGAGGTAGGTTGAGGGAGGCGAGAATAGCGAGGTGGTCAGAGGGAAACACAGAGGAGGTGCCAGAGTCGAGAAAGAGTTGATCGGAGGTGCGGGTGATGATCCAGTGGAGGGTGTGGCCGAGTCGGTGGGTGGGTTTGGTGACGTGTTGTGTAAGATTGTGGTTTGAAAGTGATGTGCAAAGGCGTTTTGTGTCAGGGTGGTCGGGTTTGTCGAAGTGGAAGTTAAAGTCGCCAAGAAGGATGTGTTTTCCGGGTCGTGTGCTGTATTGGTCGAGGAGGAGGTCAAACTCAGTGAGGAACATGGAGTTTGTGAATTTGTTTTGAGAGCTTGGAGGAGGGGGGGGGGGCGGTATATACATGAGAAGATGAGGGACTGGCCAGGGAGTGTTGCTACGGCCTCGACAGATTCAAAGGAGGGATGAGCAAAAGGGAGAGACTGAGAGAAGGAGAGGTGAGCGGAAAGACAGTCCCTGTAGATGATGGCAATGCCACCCCCTCTGGAAGCACGCGGGAAGGAGGCAAGGTGGTAGCCATTCGGAGTGACGCTGGCGATGACGGGTTCATCGCCAGCTGAGCAGAGCCACGTTTCGGTGATCACGACATTGTCTAGAATGAAATCTGAAATCACGTCGGCTTTGCCATCTTTGCAGACAGATTGTGCATTGAACAGACCCAGTTTTAGGTTGGGTGAGACAGAAGAGGAAGAGGAAGAAGAAACGGGCGAAGAAGAGGACAGAGGAGGAGGAGGGTGGGGAGGCGGGAAAGAGGATGGAGGGGGGGGGGAAAGATGAGGGAGGGGGGGGAGGGGGAGAAGGAAAAGACTGGGAAGAAGAACCGGGCAAGAAAGAGGATACGAGAGGAGGGTGAGGGGGGGAGGGGAAGGGGGAGGAAGTAGAGTAGGAAAAGATGAGGAAGAGGGAGGGGGAGGGTGAATGGGAGGAGAAAGGGTGAAGAGGGGACGAGGAGGAAAAAGCAGGCGAAGGAGGAGGGGGTGAGGGGAGGGAGGGGGAGGAGGGTAGGGAGGAGGCGGCCGAGGAGAGCAGGGAGCGGTAGATGAAGAGAGGAGAAGAAATGAGAGAAGAAGGAAGAGATGGGGAGAAGACGGGGAGGCGGGGGGAGGCGGAAGGGGTGGAAGGACATAGGAAATGGGGAAGAAGTGTGTGGTTGTGGGTGTGGTGGTGAGTCGTGCCTTCTGCTAATTCCGCCCCTGCGGCCTCTCTTTCGCGATCGAATGCCACGTAAGGCATTTGCAACACTGTCGGCGGCTCTGGCCGCGCAGTAGGTGGCGTGGCGACGTAGAGATAGCAGTTGTTGGCGTGTGTATTTGATGAGCATGATTGTTTGTGAGGACAGGAAAGAGAAAGATGGGACGAGGGTGCAGTAAGGTGTGTGTGAGTGTGTGTGTGTGTGTGTGTGTGTGGTGTGTGTGTGTGTGTGTGTGTGTGTGTGTGTGTTTGTGTGTGTGTGTGTGTGTGTGCCGGTGTGTGTGTGAGTGTGTGGTAGGGGAGCGACCTGATAATACGCAAGGGAGAAAAGTACAGTAGGTGTGTGTGTGTGTGTGTGTGTGTGTGTGTGTGTGTGTGTGTGTGTGTGTGTGTGTGTGTGTGTGTGTGTGTGTGTGTGCTGGTGTGTGCTGGTGTGTGCCGGTGTGTGTGTGTGTGAGTGTGGTAGGGGAGCGACGCTGATAATACGCAAAAACCAACACTGAAAGGGTACAAGGGGAAAAAATTACAAACGGACAATCCCGGTCGGTCAGCGGCGAGATCACAAGTGGGGAGGGCGAGATGTCGACGGGAAATAACAAATTTGGGGCGGCACACGTGAAAACCTGTAGACGTTAGGAACACGAACAACAATCAGCAACAGTTGCGGGTAGCGAACAGACTCAGTCACACAGTAAACACTTCGCACACTAGCGCGTAGCACGTAAAACAGGGCAGCGGAAACGGCCCGGCGAACCGGCCACGCTGCGAGGGAGGCAAAATGGCGACGTAAACAAAGTTCAAACGACAGACACTATTCAATACGATACCAAATCAGCAGCAAGCAGATCCGACGAAAAACAAGCATACAATCCTCATCAGCGCACTCTTATGCGATACTCAGCAGACTTTCAGCACACATAAACACAGTACATCCAACGAAAAGCACTAAAACACTGGGACAACAAACACGTGGTGGTCGCGCAAACAAGATGGCGCCCTCCCTAAAACAAACAATCAAAACCATAGCAGTAAACAAAAAGTCCTCGGGACGACGTCAGGCTTAGCTAGCCCGCGGTCAGTTGTGCGCAGACCAGCTAAGGCTGACGTCGGCCCGAGGATGAACTTTGCTGGGCCAAGTATCCACTTTGGAGCCACAGACCTGTCTGTGTTACCGTCATTCGATTTTTATAATATATACGATACGATTTATTCCATAGGCCACCGGCCCTTTAGGATTGGGGGGGGGGGAAGGAGGGGGGAGTACAATGACAAGCGATCGAAACGCAACAAATGTACAGTGCAGTCATGACATGGTTAGCCATGTCAGGAAATGTCTATATCACCGATCAGTCCGCCAATCAGGCATTCACAGTACCGCCAGTAGTTGATGTAGTAAATGGTTCACCCTAACAGCAGTCTGACCAGCTTAGCAGTTATGTCCAGATCTTTGTTCAACTCCATGAAGTGATGATCGTATTTAGGATCGTCCACTTGCGGCCATCTGTAGAGACAGGAGAGGAGATCATCTTCGCGGACTGTACGAGGCTGATTGTTTGATGAAGGCTTAATGAACCAACCACGCTCTTCAGTTTTGCAGTCATAGTGTAGCACAATGTCCTCGCTTTCACATATCAACACCTCCCTTCCACCACGTGTGTCAACCACTCCCTTTCTGATACACTTGTTACCGTCTGGTGTCACGCAACTGTGTCAACTTTGGTCTGTCTGTCAATGAACCCACGTAAGTCTTCAATTCTTCTGCATCGTAACCTAGCTCTGTTGCCAAACGCTCTAGGTACAGTTCCTCTGTCTCGTCATCACTGTTTTCACGTGACTGCATTGTGTCTGTACACAACACACTGCGGCCTAGTTGCATCTGTCCGCACACATCACTGAACACAGTAGTACAGGTATCAATACAAGACATGCGTGCGGCACTTGCTGAACACAGTGTGTCGTCTGTCAGTGCATTCCGTCCTGACTCAAACGGTGTGTCGTAATTAGCACAGTCGGGGCTTGGCATAAACAGATCCGGAGGAGAATTTAAAAATTGACTTGCCTGTAACGCCAAATGTCCCTGACGTCTTTTTCTGTCCCTGTCATTAGTTTTGTCACAGAACCTGGGTGTCATGGTGATATTGTTATTGGCGATATTGTTGTCACTCACGTTGTTGATGACTGTGGCGTTGTCACTCATTGTTGTATCGTGGCTATTTTCGCTGTCAGTGGCCGTGGTTACGGTATCAGTCTTAATGACAGCTGACTGCTGTGGTCGTTGCTGTAGCTGGGCACGTCGTTGAGCTGCACGCTGCTGGTCTCGACGTACTTGGGCTGGGGCTTTCCTTCGCCAGTGGCCGGTCGGTAATGGCGCAGTCCCGTCTTGTTGACAGCTAGTGAGGCGGAGAACAACCACGGACTGTTCTCCCTCTCCGGTCACCTTCCAGGAGACAACACGGTGGTCCGTCATCAGAGTGGCCAGTAATTTCTCTACAGCAGCTGGTAGACCAGTAGCTGGCATCTTGACTTGGTTACAGGCGTTCAAAGTCGTAATTTCTACCGGATACCTGAAATTTCGTGTTCATACGCCATGCAAGGGCAGACCACTCCTTTATAATATATACTGAGGGCGAAAGAAACGCGACATCTTTGAAATAATCGGAAACGCTAAAGCGTACCGCGGTTGCGGGGGCTCATGAGGATCTATGCCTTAAGATGATTCTCAGCAGAACTAGCCTTGTTTTCGTTTTAGGCGTACTTTGTAGATGTTAGCAACGGCGTTTGTAAAATGAAGATTTGTTTTCTGTAAAGTTTCATCGTCATCATCATCATCATCATCATCTCTCTCTCTCTCTCTCTCTCTCTCTCTCTCTCTCTCTCTCTCTCTCTCTCTCTCTCTTCTCTCTCTCTCTCTCTCTCTCTCTCTCTCTCTCTCCTCTCTCTCTCTCTCTCTCTCTCTCTCTCTCTCTCTCTCTCTCTCTCTCTCTCTCTCTCTCTCTCTCTCTCTCTCTCTCTCTCTCTCTCTCTCTCTCTCTCTCTCTCTCTCTCTCTCTCTCTCTCTCTCTCTCTCTCTCTCTCTCTCTCTCTCTCTCTCTCTTTCTCTCTCTCTCTCTCTCTCTCTCTCTCTCTCTCTCTCTCTCTCTCTCTCTCTCTCTCTCTTTCTCTCTCTCTCTCTCTCTCTCTCTCTCTCTCTCTCTCTCTCTCTCTCTCTCTCTCTCTCTCTCTCTCTCTCTCTCTCTCTCTCTCTCTCTCTCTCTCTCTCTCTCTCTCTCTCTCTCTCTCTCTCTCTCTCTCTCTCTCTCTCTCTCTCTCTCTCTCTCTCTCTCTGGGAGCTGGGTGGCTCGGTGATAGAGCGTTCGACTCTCGTCCGAAAGCCGGGTCTCGTGTTCGAACCCAGCTGAGGTCAAAATTTGTACAGACCTCTTTTCGGTGCCCCGTCTTTGAAATCACCTTCGTGGTGGACAAAAGACTTTAAGCCCTAAACGTTTAACGTTTTTTCTGTGTGTGCGTGCATGCGTGCGTGCCTTCGTGTGTGTGTGTGTGTTAGTTTGTGTGTGTGTGTGTGTGCGTATGCGTTTTCATGTAGTTTGTAGCAAGGACAATAATGAAAAAAGGTCTGCGCACCTATTATTATATCCTTGGAAAATAAAGTTTCATTTCATTTCATTTCTCTCTCTCGCATAGATCCTCATACGCCCGGAAGGCGTGTGAGGATCTATGCCTCTTGGAGATGTTTGGAGAGCGCGCGCGCACGCACGCACGCACGCACGCAAGACTGAAACTGTACAGTGAAATTCTAGTTTTGTCACCATTTTCTCAAGTCTTGAAGCGAAAGTGAAACTCACATCACGTAAAATATAAAATTACGTATAAACAAAAAATACGTCATGACAAATGACGTTTGACAAACCAGTGACGCGTATGTACTGCGCCCTTTATAGAGCTCACCGATGCATTAGCAAATCTGACAGGCTTTGTCAGCAGGAGATATTTCAATGTCAGAATCAGGTCAAAGACACGATGTAGAGACCCGGGCCTTGACAGCGAGGACAGCTCTCATATAGAAGGAACTTTGTGGACTATAGTTCATCCCATCTTGTTTTTAGACATGACGATGTACTAATCTGCCCTAATTGATTACACAGTGCACTTGTTTTTAGATATGACGATGTACTAATCTTGTACTCTCTGGCTAATAAAATCATTAACTGTATTTCTTGTGTCACTTTGCGTGTGTTCAGTGCGACAACACACACGCACACACACACACACGTACGCACACACACAAACACATGCACGCACACACGCACCCACCCGTACACACATACACACACACACACACACACAGAGCGCACGCACGCACACAGACACGCATACACGCATACACGCACACACCCACACACACACACACACACACACACACACACACACACACACACACACACACACACACACACACACACAATACGTTTCGTTTCAAAAGTTTGGTTTTATTTGTCACCACAAAAACACACTAATTTGAATCATGGCGGAGATCAAACACATTCTCTGAAACGACTACAATGCTGAGAGAATCAAATTTATTTCAGCAGACAGGGTGGTTGGCAATATAGGCACAGGTCAGACTCAGTATAGCGCGATACGTGTGAGCTCTACACTCAAACGGCGCTATTCGCATTGGCAATAATGCGGTGTTCAAGCTGTTTATCATATATAGATGCGAGAAAAATACTGAAAACAAGCAACAACAATAACAAAAACAACAACCGAAACAACAGCACTAAACAAAAATTCTTCGGGCCGACTTCAGGCTTAGCTGGCCCGCGCATAGATGTGTGCCGGCCAGCTAGGGCTGGCGTCGGCCCGAGGATGAACTTTGCTGGGTCAGGTATCTAATTTGGAGCCACAGACCTGTCTGTATTACAGTCATTCGATTTTCATAATATATACTGAGGAGGGAAATAAATGTGACATTTTTGGAATAATCGGAAACGCTAAAGCGTACCGTAGTTGAGGGGGCTCATGAGGATCTATGCCTCTTGCCGGCCCCACATTATATCCATGTTCCTTGGATCTTTGGTCCGCCGTGAGATGGCCTTAGTTGCCTGCTCGGCGTTAAACCCAAATAACTAACTAACTTGGATCTTTGGTGTTGATTTAAGGCGGATTTCAGAGACGCATCCACGTTCATTGGCAGGGAAGGGGTTAAGACACAACAGCTGGAGATGGCACAAAGGGTGCTATAGTGCTTGATTAGCCTGTAGCCTATAAAGCGCCAAGTCAATCCAACACTACCTTACAAATATCACGGCAGATCCATCTGGTGTTTACAGCCAGTATACAATGAGTCCTCATACAAACTTTCCAACATTGCAGAGAAACATTATAAACTCATTGGCTGTCGGTAGCGTTTTTTGTCGCGATGATTCCTGCAGGAATCATCGCGACAAAAAGGGCTACTGACAGCCAAAGGGTTAAGATGATTCTCAGCAGAGTTTGCCTTGTTTTCGTTTTAGGCGCACTCCTGTACCGCAAAACGTATTTAAGTAAGCTTACGTATCCTTAGTCATTCAATAGATCGCATGATATTGTAAACAGCATTTTATGATAATAACTCCACGATAACGCAATATAGCAATTCTGATAACAAGAGCATGTACAACACTATAATTTCCACTTATATAATGCTGGCGTAATGGGGTGACGGGAAAAATCAACATTTTGCTCCTTGTACGTATAAACTGATTGTCTATCAATGCTCATGTAAACACATTTAATTGGTACTGGGTTGTTTTGATAGATGCGCTAGCCCATTGGTAGTTTGATATTTATGTTTTGAAATTCAGAGTTGTATTGAGTGCGTAAAGTTGAGCTGTGCTTGTGCTTGACACAAATTTCATGATGGCGGAAGAACACTTTGGTAAAATATTTCTCTCTTGTTGTTTGTTTGTTTGTTTGTTTGTTTGTTTGTTAGCTTTTTCTTTGTTTCTTTCTTTCTTTCTTTTTCTTTCTTTCTTTCTTTCTTTCTTTCTTTCTTTCTTTCTTTCTTTTTCTTTCTTTCTTTCTTCCTTTCTTTCTTTCTTCTTTTCTTTCTTTCTTTCTTTCTTTTTCTTTCTTTCTTTCTTTCTTTCTTTCTTTCTTTCTTTCTTTCTTTCTTTTTCTTTCTTTCTTTCTTTCTTTCTTTCTTTCTTTCTTTCTTTCTTTCTTTCTTTTTCTTTCTTTCTTTCTTTATTTTTGTGACAAACCGAATATGCGCTTTACAATTATATACTGACGCGCAAAGTAAATGCGACATTTTTTAAATAATTGGAAACACTTTCGTCTTTTTGGTGATCCCAAAAATGTCGCGTTTATGTGTTTCAGATGATTCCAACCATGTCGCATTTTCTTTTGCTCGTGTGTTTCCGATGATTCCAACAATGTCGCATTTTCTTTGCTCGTCAGTATACAATTTAGTTCTGACTATACACCGAGTCTGCTGAACTGTCGTAACAGAGACAACCAAGCCGATCACTGAGAGCAAAGAAAGGGGGATGAGTGGAGATGACACACTGGTCGCACAACGTCTGCAGTCTTACTGTTGTCTCTTCAATCTTCACGTGGACATCTCTACTGTCATGTGTGTGTGTGTGTGTGTGTGTGTGTGTGTGTGTGTGTGTGTGTGTGTGCGTGCGTGCGTGCGTGCGTGCGTGCGTGCGTGCGTGCGTGCGTGCGTGCGTGCGTGCGTGCGTGCGTGCGTGCGTGCGTGCGTGCGTGCGTGCGTGTGTGTATGCCTGAGTGTGTTTTAGTCTCAGTATTTTTTTGCACCAAGTTTTAACTACTACCGATCTCCCGTTTCAAATGGATGCTCGGTGAACAGAAAGTTCTCAGTCCGACGTTAGTTTAAGGTCAAAGTACTCACATGCACTGCGATTTCAAGTACATGAAAATATTTTAGGAATGACTTCTTTACGTTCCCTAGGGTCTCAGCCCTTCACTAGACACATTGCCTACCCTACCAAGGCTCTCCCAACATTCGTTTTCGTATTTTTGTGTTTTGACAAGATGGTCTCTCTTGTCGGCATCATTAAAGGGTTACAAACAGCCACGGATTTGGAAAGGCCAGCCATTTTTGCACCGAACAGTCAAACAGTCGTTTGTTTCAGTGAGCATAGCTGGATAAAAGTTAGAACTTTATGGTTAGGGTTGATAGGCTGTTAGGCAACGGCAATAAAAGATGAGGATTTTATCCCAATATCTACCGTATTGTTTAAGCTCATGTGCGTTTTTCTTTTAAAAACATTCACAGTTGTTCCTGTTTTAAGCTTTATCCTGATTCATCTCGCTTCACTTGAACTCACCCTACCCCCCCCCCTCGCCCCCTCCCTGCACACACACGCACACACACACACACACACACACACACACACACACACACACACACACACACACATCAAAAGTGCTTTAGTTCGCGCTAAAAGTACGTTCAACAGCAAGGTTAGAGTAGTTAAATGTAACAAACCCGGTTCTCTCGCACTCTCACTAAGAAGGGCGGCGAGGCAGAAGTTTAAGTTTTTAGAGTTTTGAGATTAACAATATGCTGACTTTTGTTTAGACTTTGAATTTAGTTTAGTCTCCCATATCCATCTAACTGGCCGGCCAGTAACCGATACCGTCTCGGTCACCTAGCTCCAATCCCGCTTTGCCCCACACGACGCTGATTCCTGCTGCCCGGCCAGCCCGGTCCTACAGTAGCCCTCTTGGAAGCTATCTTCTTGCGTCTCTTAGCACCCACCGCCGGAATGCGTCTCCTAGCTTCCTGACGTCAGCACATAATTCCAATCATCGGAACTTAGAACATGGCGTCATCATGACGGAATAGCCCCACGCGCATGTTGGCGGTGAAAGCCTGAAACCTAAATCTTTGGAACTACAGGAACAGCGCAGTCTGTTACACAAGACGTGACGTCATTTTAAGCGTGTTACTTCTTTGCCGCTATCTCAGGCCCGCCCACCTGTTATGTTATTTGCATGCTACTGAACGAGCTCCGACCAATCCTATCTCAAAGTCTACCGTGTTTTCAATACGGTAGACACAATGTAATCGAAATGCCACTAAAATATTATGCTGCATTATATAAAAAACAATTGTGAAGGGAAACGCTGTCCCTTGTGCTTGACAAAAGACGGCACTTCATTTGGAGCATTCTGACGTGTCCAGTCTGTGAGCACCGCTTTGTTTTAGTGTGGCTGTACCCATACTCTGAGTTAATTGTAAAACTAACTTTCTTCGGCTATCTTTGAATATTTTCATTTCGGGTTTTCGAGTTCTATCGGCAACATTTCAAAGAAACGGAGACATCTAAGAGGTGGCTTTTGTTTGTTCCATTGAGCTTAGCTGGATAAAAGTTATAATTTTATGGTTACGGCTGATACGCAACGGCAAGCAAGTAAATGTTTTTGCTAACGGAGAACAGAAATGATTATGCAGGTTTCCAGTCAATAACATTCATGCCCAGTCAAAGATTGCCCACTGTGTTTGATAAGTAGACAGTGTAACACATACCGAACAGCAGCAAGCGTCCCACTTTTTTCAACATCAGATGTGAAAAAAAAAATGCGACCGGGGCGACTGCGAAAGTGACGTTATTGGAGGTATTATAGAGCCATCCAATTGGGATAGCTTAAGTTTAATATCATACACCCACGATCGTGGTCCAGCTCCTATTATATGTTACGTGCTGCAGGTTGGAAAAACTGAAAAGAAAGATCCAGGGCATCCAGACGATACAAAAAGCCAGCCAGACTAAGACTGCAAATGATTGTCGGCACAGGAAGCCCCGCACGCGTTCACCATGCAATCACCTCAGCGATATACTCGCCCACATCAACTGGCGACTGAAAGTAAGCGGTAGATATGTGACAGGCTTACCTCAATCAAGACGCCTCGCTTCAACAGCTGCGGTAGTGTCCTATAGCGTCGCCGACGGCGACCCTATACGACAATTTCGCAGCTATTGATGCGGCTGGGCGCCTTGCACCTATGTTGTCTCTGCTACAGCCAAATAAACTATGGTCTTTAATGATGGGTGATAACGGTGGTGTCTCAAAACAGGTTTTGCTGAACTAAACTGTCGTTATATATGTGGGTTTATATTGTAATACCTCTTAGCCCCTGACCACTTCGGCCATAGTGACCACCACATAGCAAATGAACAGTTCTATTCTGACAATGATTTGGCTGAAGCTGAAACTGTATCTGAGTCATCATGTCTGTTACTGCCGCTCGCAGAACGTGCAAGAGGCGGAGCAAGCGGCAGAAGAAGCGGTGCGCATGCACCCTAACTGCATACTCGCGCGCACCAACATGGCGTACATCTCGTGGCGCAAAGGGAAGGTCACTCGCACAGAGAAGCATCTACACGCGCTGGTAGAGCTGAAGACAAAGTCTGAGGGTCAAGAGTTTGCGGACCTGATTATCGAAGGTAAGACTGCCTAATGACATCCTAATGTGTGCAAAGCATTCTCGGGCCGACGGTGACGGTGCAAGGGACAACAGCGCCGGCCGACGTCAGCCCGACGACTTTTGCGCCCTCCCCACCACCACCACCCCTCTCGCCCACCCACATCCCTCCCCCCGCCCCCAATAAATTTAATAAAGGACCTGTGGAAAGTGGCATGATCTCAATTCTTTTTAAATTTATTCATTTTTTGTTGTTGCAATTACGACAAACTCTTGTGAAAAAAGTTAATAATCAAAAAAAGTATCATAACCACTTTTTCTCATAATGCAATAGACACTAGATTGAAAGTTACAATGCTTTTTTGTTCGTCGCATGTATGTCTGTGCTCCGCAAGTGTAGGGGATTGTTGGGTGTTTTAAGTGTATATTCTTTTTCCTCACCGGCCGTGTTTCTCCGAGGTATCCTCTTGAAAATATATTATTTGATTATGTATGTGTGTTTAAGATTTTAGATCTTACAGCTCTTGATCCATAATGTCAACAATCATAGACCAGAACACTTTTACAGTGTTATGCTATAGGTCCTCTATCCAAAATCAGCTAGCATATTGTTCGGTCTGTGGCTGTGAGAACCTTATGTTTCAGACAATCCATAAAATGACATAATAATTTATACCATCGAAGAAGGAAGCACGATTTGCAAGGGAAATTGTTCCATTTTATGGATTGACTATAACATAAAGTCAATGTCTTTATTGCGGATGTTTGTTTAGCACGCTTGGGTCTGGCCCACTTCTTCTATTTGTTCGGTTCTTGCTTCGCAATGAACGCGGCTGGCCTGTATGAGGGCATCTTAGCGGAGCGACCTGATCACGACAGAACCAAACTGTACCTCGCCAGAGTCATCTTAAAGATGAAATACATGCACACCAAAGCCCACCACGACAGTTCGCATTCCAGCCTCTCACTGGAGAGAGCATTTGACCTTTTGAACGGCGTCAAAAACAGACAGGAAAACGAGTTACAGCTCAGAGGAGAGGCCGCAGCCGAGTTAGGCAGACTGCTTACTTTTTATCATACAAACGAAGAGCAACGCCTTATTGTTGAAGGGAAAGCCAAGCGTTTGCAACTGGATGCTGCCCAGTGCTTCAAAGAAGCTCGGAAGTACGCCAAAGACGTGCCTCGCATATTACTTCAAGCTGGAAAATATTATCGAAACCACGGTGACGAAAAAGAGGCTAAGAAATTAGTCTTCAGCCGCTCAGCGCAAATGGTCACCACAATCTTGGACTTACATTCAGAAAAATGGCTTTTCAGAGAAAGAGACAGACTGAGGAGATCCGGCAAACGGAGAAACCCCACCTTCTGGAAATTGTCACGAAATCAACTCACGGTGTCTTCTTTCGCAAGTGTGACGCATACGTCGAGGACACTTTAAAGTGTTTTCACAAGACGATAGAGCTTCTATGGGACAGCGCTCCCCAGGTGAATTACGACCTTGGCTTGATGTACAGCGCTCTTGGTGAAACAGACGCTGCTTTGGACCAGTTTCAGCAGGTTGTCGAGAAAGACGATAAAGTACACCGTATTGTTCATGCACTGGAGCAGTCTGGCTTCGTTATGATGAGATTTGAGACTTGGATGACGCAGCGCAAGGATCAGTTCAAGGAGACAGCCCAGAATTTGCTGAAGATGGCTATCATTTTGCAAACACGCCTGGTATTACGTAACCGACAATATCGTGAGCACGACAGGAAGGTTTGGAAATCCTTCTTCACTCTAAACACATCGTTGCGTCTCTCTCTTGACGAACTTTTTCAAGACATGCCAGTAGATGAACGTTGGCTACTGAGGCTTCTCAAAAGACACGCTGACACATTTGCGGTTCCCTACGAGAGGGCACAAGCCGAGGACGTGCACTTTCTGGAAGACAGACTGCACGACCTGCAGCGACAGCAGCACTATTACGACGCTGTCCTATTCATGGCACTGCTCAAGCTCACCGACATGCGACATGCGCTGGACGAGTGGTGGGACAGAGGTCATGACCTTCAGGTGCACGTACAGGCCGCTAAGAAGTTGCTATCGAGTAACATCGGCCAAAATGACGTGTACTGCAGAGTGAGCACCAACGCCGCCGCCATGCTGTTCCGCTGGGCGTTTGAGGATCGGTTCTGCGTTGCAACGCCAGGTAAACCTCAGCCTGACGACCACACTAACCCTGACCTTGGCAGCATTGAGGAGCTGCACATACTGATCGTGCACGAATCACCTGACCCTGAGGATGCTACCACGCTCCAACGCGTTCTGCAGGGCACGTGTGGACTGAAGACAGGCGTGTGCAGTACCGCCAACAGCTCGACGTTCTGTATGCTGGTGAAGGCAGCGAGAGTCGTACTCTTTCTCGTCACTACAGGTGTGTCAATCACTTTTTCTCGTTTAACTCTTTTATGATGTACCGCTTCCGGATACGCGGCTTATGCCATCCACGCGACGTCGGCCCGATGGCCTTTTGCGCACTTGGCGAGTGTTTGAGAGCATAAACATGCACGCGTAAACATGCAATCTAACTGCAACAAAATATAAATAAATGTGGGGTTTTTTTCATGTCAATAACAAATTAATGAACTGTGAGCAAATACGAGTAAAACTCGACTCCGTTTATATTGATCGATGTTGGATATATAAAAATTCTGAAATTGAAATTATTATTTTGGGGTTTTTTTTGGTCGGTTTGTTCACTGCCAAACCTGTTCAATATACTATTTAATCAAGACCTAATAATTATAATTATTATTTTTATTATTCTTCTTATTAATATTATTATGTTGTTTTTGTTATTATTATTATTATTATTATTATTATTATTATTATTATTATTATTATTATTATTATTATTATTATTATGTCCGGAGTATCTGATCATATCGAACTTGGTGATAAATCAAACATAAAAAAGCGTAAGCCTGAAACTTTGATATAAGTTCAGTAAACTGGGAAAAGAAAGAATTGGGGCGGTCCGTGGCGCAGTGGTTAAGGCGCCTGCCACCAATGCCAAAGGTGCGCGGTTCGATACCGGGTTCCGGCGTTGGACTTTTCTCCTCTGGTAAGTGTCACCGTTAATTCGGGCGGACCGTCGGGGGTTCTTTCTCCGGGTACTCCGGTTCTTCCACCCCCCCCCCCCCCACACACACACACACACACACACACACTTTGGTACCGGTCTCAGGCCACTTTACAAATTTCAAATACAAGCGATCAAAATTCTCTGTAACTTCAGTAGCTGACTGGCCCTTCGTTTGTCTTGTACTGTGTTTGTCTTAAATGGCGTAAATCCGTGTCTGTTTCGTGAGTGTGTGTGTTGGGTTTCAGGCGCGGCGCTTTGAGTCGATTTCCCCAAAATTGAGAAAAAGCGCCTATATAATAACGGTATTATTATTATTATTAGAATTGAAACATCATTTGACAGTTTTTCTAAATATGTATTTTTAACCACAGATACCATTTCGAAGGAGTTAGAGCGCCTTGCCACCCAAGCCGTTGTCAAGGTGAGTCCATCCATTACCGGCGCTACATCCGACCCATCAGAAAAGCCAACCATTATCCATGACCTTGTCCTGTCGGTCGTCAAAGGTAACGCCGCGCTACCTCCACCACTTCAAGGTCGTCCCTCGTTGCCATGGAATCCGGAGCTGTCGGCAGAGCTGAACCCGCAAAGGCCACTGTCTGAAGGTCAAATCAGTGAAGTGTGCAAACTGTTCTGTTTCCTTCTCGGACTGGAGATGTAGCGGAAGTAAAGCAGTTTCTGTTTCGCATGCTGCACCTGCGTAAACTCGAATATTTTGCAAGTGAAGCGTCCACACCAAAAGACGAAGTGACCGTGATACTGGCTTTTGTCAAATATAGGCAGCGCAGTTCAAGGGTGGTGCCCGATTAGCTTGGCGCCCTGAGGGTGCCACGCTAATTGGGCACTACCATGGGACAATCTTGGTCGATCCATCTGCCACGGCTTGCACTAGCAGACGATTCTGCGACGTGGGGAGTTTGAGTACAGACACGAATGACGGAAATGAAGTAGAAGTGACAACATTGGTTGTGTGTGTGTGTGTGTGTGTGTGTGTGTGTGTGTGTGTGTGTGTGTGTGTGTGTGTGCGTGCGTGCGTGCGTGCGTGCGTGCGTGCGTGCGTGCGTGCGTGTGTGTGTGTGTGTGTGTGTGTGTGTGTGTGTGTGTTATGATGTCGCTTTCACTCTTAACCCCTTCACTGACGATAAAAATTAAGCACCACCCAGCTGCAAGAGGTATATATCGTAATTTCAGGGGCTCATGAGGATCTATGCCCCTGGCTAACATCACTTTGTAGCCACGTCCCTAGAGCGCTTAGGGCTCTTTGGCGGAAAATTAACTCATTCAGCCCGGAAGCACTACAGCAGAAGATGAGTAGACCATGATAATTCGGCGCCAAGCTAATCTGGCTCCTACAACAGGTGCTTAGTCGTTAAATGACGCCTCCAAAATTTGTAAAATACGTGCGCCGGGCTGAATGAGTTAATACAAGATTTCAGGAATATAAATCTGCGTACACTGGCAGTGGACGGCTTAAAGACAGGTGCGACAATACGGAAAAAACCACATGGCAGCTGAAGGGTCGTGCTTGATTATAATGATTTCCGGAGAGGCGCCAGGTTTACACACTCGCTACCCGCGAGCTATCACCGACTGCGGGAGCTGATGTCGGCTACCGCGATAGTTTATATAGCGTATTTAGTACAGAGCTTTCCGCCTGGAGAATGATGATACTGAATTACTCACTGCCTGTTCCCCAAATCTGTCACCAATCAGGCAAAGCCATTAACCCATTTAGCCCCGACGCACTATAGCAGGAGATGGATCGACCGTGATAATTCAAGTGTGGTGCCAGATTAGCTTGGCGCCTTATGGCGCCAAGCTAATCTGGCAACACCCTTGAATTATCATGGTCGATCCATCTCCTGCAACTGGTACATAGTCGTTAGGTGACACGTCCAAACTTTGGGAAATGCGGCCGTGTGGTTAAATGGATGTCATAGTCAATTCGCATACTCTATGTTGTAAATTACCACTGTGTCCTTGTGAAAAGTTAACGCGCCCGGAGAGAAGCGAAAACCACTGAAATGCAAGAGACATGGATCCTCATGAGCCCCCGAAGATGCTATGCCTCTTATTGCGGCTGTTTGTATCCGTATTGCCTGGGTTCTTTTGCCTTGAATTTGACACCGATTTCAAGAACATTTTTATCAGGTCTTTGTACTTTCGACGAGATTCTAGGCACTCTCACTCGTTTACCGAGTGTCGATGTAATCATACGATTTCCTCTCCGACTGACTGGATAATGATACTGACGAGCAAAAGAAATGCGACAGTTTTAAAATCATCGGAAACACTAAAGTGTTTCCGATGATTAAAAAAATGTTGCATTTCGTTTGCTCGTTTTTATTGTCGGCACAGTTTTCGCTAAGCGTCTTCTCTGGGAAATCGTAATATCACATCAACTTAGTGAAGAAGTATTCGTTTGCACTATGTTTGTTTATTTCGTCATTGACATCTTTACGACTACGATAGCTCATAGGTGGTAACAAGATAGTTCGGCGCGTGTTGGCTGTGCCGGCACCACCTTAAAGATATTATGGTCCATGGGCTTGGACTGTTTTGATCTACTGCACTGTAATGTATTCTTAAGAGGACATGCAAATCCCAACAGTGTACATTTCGGCTTTTAACCCATTCATTGCTAATGACGATACCGCTCGACGGAAATATCGCGTAACTACCTGGGTTTTTATTCGCCCAGCGGTATCGTCAGTAGCAGTCAAGGGGTTAAGGGCAGCCGACAACAGTTTATTCGATGTGTCTGAAGGGGAGATACTCGTATAGTGCACATAATATGTTTGGAAATATATGTAGGAGTTCTGCCCCTTTCAATGTAATGTATACACTTGCTTGTACTTTCTTTGTCATCAAACATCATTTCGATCACATTTTTTTCTTCTTTTTTTTTTTTTTAAATAAAATTTACGATAAAGCGAAATTTTAACATTGCCACTTTTCGGTTGACGATTTTTAAACCTCTTGCAGGTAAAATCATCAAGTCAAAAATATTTTAGAAAACTAATGTCACACACACACACACTGATGTACACTTGTAAAAATAATAAACAAAATTTAAATAATACAAATAATTGCAAAAGCCCCATTGAGTCAACAATAGGAGTGTCCTAAAGTTTCATAACTTATCACAACCCACCACCACACCATACTCACCCACCCGCTCAAAATCTGTATACGCTGCTACCCCTCATAAGGACCAAGTTTTTAAACTCATTCTGCCCGCGACACACCACAGCAAGATATGGCTCGACCTTGATGGTTCAAGGGTGGTGGCNCATAATAGCTTGGCGCCTATAGGCGCCAAGCTATTCTGCCACCATCCTTGAACTATCATGGTCGATCTGTCTCAGTCCTGAATTGTAATGCAGTCCTCAGAGGATAATCCCAAATGTGGGTATTTCGTACCTCGGGCACAATGAGGTAACGGTTACTACTATTCTGTGTGTGTGCTGTAGCTACGTGTTTGCATGCAGTGTTTCCTATAACCACATTGCCTTTGTTTGTAGCACGTCCATCGGATAATCCTTGCGTATTCGACCAGCTCTTAATACAGCCCCGACACTCCACACTAAGATACGGCTCGACCGTGGTAGTTCAAGGGTGGTGCCGGAAGAGCTTGGCGCCCACAGGCCCCAAGCTCTTCTGGCACCACCCTTGAACTAGCATGGTCGATCTGTCTCCTGGATTGTAATGCGCTCTTCAGAGGACAACTTCAAAATTTGAGAATTTCGACATTGGGACACAATGGGTTAACACGCGTGGTAGTAAATTTCACCGCTATTTCAAAGCACGTTTTAAGAGGTGGCTCATTATCTCATGCCTGTGATCTATAGAGCTGGAGCTACATGCTGTTGATTCTGCCTTCCCGCCCAGAAATCTTCTGTAGCTGAGCACCTACGACACGAGTCATTATCTTAACCACCGTAGCACCTAAATACACAAATCAAGTTATCTTAACTTATTCAGCCCGGCGCACGTAGTTCCCAAATTTTAGAGGCGCCATTTAACGACTATGCATCTGTTGCAGGAGATGGGTCGACCATGATAATTGAAGGGTAGTGACAGGCGCCAAGCTAATCTGGCAGTATCCTTGAATAATCATGATCGACCCATCTCCTGCTGTAGTGCTTCAGGGCTGACTGGGTTAAACAGTCTATGGGTTTTTGTATACTAATTTGTTGGTGTGTGACAATGGACCTTACGGTTTAGACCCTTGCGGTCCAACATCACAGACCCACATATTATTATTATTATTATTATTATTATTATTATTATTATTATTATTATTATTATTATTATTATTATAAGTTTTCCTTTTATAATTTTTTTTAATTTATTATTGCGTATGTTGCAACGTAAGAGCATTTTCACTTGTGGAAATTCTAGTATGCAGATTTTTGTTGACATTACTTATTCAAGGAGAACCACATCACTGCTACGTTTATTTTGGCAAAACACCGTGTAATGACAACAATAACTGTGTACATCAAGAATAGTTGTTGTACCTTTAGGAGTGGGTATAATGCGTTCTTGCTTTGAGGTGTTCCTATTCTTATGTATTGAAAATAGCTGCCCAACGAGCAAAAGGCCATCGGGCCACTGTGGCCATCGCACGGCCGTGCGCTGGCCAACGGCGGACTACGTCGGCCCGATGGCCTTTTGCGAACTGGGTGTACGTGTATCGTGCATCGTGGCGTATAATTTAATCAGTTACACAATGCCCGTGATTTTATGTCCCTTCTAGTCTTGTACTACCTAGCTAATAAAATTATTAACTGTATTTGTCGTGTCTTTTTGCGAGTGTTGAGTGCGACAATTTACACACACACACACACACACACACACACACACACACACACACACACACACACACACACACTCACACACACACTCACACACACACACACATACACACAAAAGCACAAACACACACGCACACAAGTACACATGCACACAAGCAAACAAAATACGTTTCGTTTCAAAAGTTTGGTTTTATTTGTCACCACACAAACACACTAATTGGAATCATGGAGATCATACACATTCTCTGACACGACTACAATACTGAGAGAATCGAATTGTTTTCAGCAGACAGGATGGTTGGCAATACAGGCACAGGTCAGCCTCAGTATAGCTCGATATGTGTGAGCCCTACACTCAGACGGCACTATTCGCGTTGGCAATAATGCGATGTTAACTCATTCTACCCCAGACACACTTCAGGAAGATAAGGATCGACCATGATAGTTCAAGGGTGATGCCAGAATAGCTTGGCGCCTATGGGCGCCAAGCTATTCTAGCATCACCCTTGAATGAACTATCATGGTCGATCTGTGTCCTGCACTGCAATGCAGTCTTCAGAGGACAACGGCAACATTTAAGGCATTCGGTCTTGGGGTAGAATGAGTTAAAGCTATTTATTATATATAGACGCGAGAAAAATACTGAAAATAAGTAACAACAACAAAACCACAACAGCACTAAACAACAGGTCCTCGGGCCGACGTCAGGCTTAGCTGAAAAGCAGTGAGCGGGCCAGCTAAGGCTGGCGTTGGCCCGAGGATGAATTTTGCTGGGCCGGATATCCACTTTGGAGCCACAGACCTGTCTGTGTTACCGTCATTCGATTTTCATAATATATTCCGAGTAGCAAAAGAAGTGCGACATTTTTAGAATAATCGGAAACGCTAAAGCGTTTCCGGTTATTCCAAAAATGTCGCACTTCTTTTGTTCGTCAATTCCGAAGATTCCCAGAATATCGCATTTCTTTTGCTCGTCAGTATACATACTGGATGGCACAGTACTGAGGCTGACTTGTTCATATCCACAATTTGCACATTACACACAAAGGACAAGAAGGGTAAAAAGTTGTTGCACACGTCTAAACTTAACACTCATTAAAATAAAGAAATATACGATAACTTTTGTTTGCAACCATACAACTAAACGAGTGACGGATCACAAGCACCTTTGTGCTGAAAGCAATTCAAGAAATTAAAACTGAAAAGGGGGTGGGGTGGGGGGGGGGGTGTTCCTGCATGGGGATATAGCCCTTATCATTCGGAATACACCAGTGCGTGAAATAAGTTTGACTAAAATAGTTCAAGGGTGGTGCCAAAATAGATTGGTGCCTTTAGGCGCCAAGCTTTTCTGGCACCACAATTGAACTAAAGCCATTGGTCTACATCCCTATCCCTAGCTTGAGGATGGCAGTGTACAAATTTGAAGCTTTTAGCCTCAGTATGATATGGCATAATACGTAGTTTATGTCGATGGCGTATACACGTTAAAGTAGTAGGGAAGTTGGAGTGTGCTTGATGCTATTGGAGTTTGGGTGGTAAGATGACGGGGGTCGCGGGGGAACATGGGGTGGGCGGGGGGGGGGGGGTTGGAGGGGGAGGGGGCGGGAGGGTAGAGAGAGGAGATCCACTCGTGACATAGTGTTGATATCGTCATTTGTTCTACGTGATTCGAATTGCAATAAATCGTTATCCGTGATTCGGGAAAACGATAACACAAATAGTTAGGCTCCGTTTACGTTGAACCACTTCCAACAATGAACGATCGCGAGTACAGTCACGACGGATAACCAGTGTGTTCCAGAAGCATAGACACCACTCCGAACATCTCCAAAGGCATAGATCTTCATGCTCCCGAAGGGTTCATAAGGATCTTTGCCTCTTGGAGATGTTCGGAGTGGTGTCTAAGCTTGTGTTACAAGTTGGTTGTACGCTGTGACTTCGCGCTCGATTCAATGTTCGGGGTCGTTCGTTGCAAATTATACGAAACCCAACTAATGAATAAAATAGGTGACGGAACTGTTCTTAACCCATTCAGCCCTGACGCACTACAGCAGGAGATGGGTCGACCATCTTGAATTATCATCGTCGATTCATCTCCTGCAACAGGTGCATAGTCGTTAGATGACGCATCCGAAATCTGGGCTGAATGAGTTAATGTTCGTGATTCATGATTGTCAAACTTGAAAAATTTAAATGCACGTGATACCGTTTTCCCAATCCTTCACACTATCCCCCTCCCCTACCTCTCATTTCCAACGCCAGCCGAATAAGGTGCTTCCGCTATTATAGTTCAAGGGTAGTGACTGATTAGCTTGGCGCCTGGAGAGGCGCCAAGCTTATTAGGCACGACACTTGAGATATGGTCGATGCCCATTCCATGATTTGTAAGTTGTGCGCAGTGGGCAAATAAAAGCGTGCAGACACACACACACACACACACACACACACACACACACACACACACACACACGCACACGTACACACACACACACAAACACGCACACACACACACACATACACACACACACACACGCACACGTACACACACATGCACACGTACACACACACAAACACGCACACACACACACACACATACACACACACACACGCACACGCATACGCACATGTACACACACACACACACAAACACGCACACACACACACATACACACACACACACGCACACGTACACACACACACACACAAACACACACACACACATGTATACACACACACACACACACACAAACACGCACACACACACACACACACACACAAACGCACATACACACACGCACACCGCCGCACACACTCCTTCCCCATTCTGGTGCTCTGCTTGATTTAGAAAGATAGCCGCTCTATCATTTTATGATGATTGCGAACGTATTGTGGAAAAGGTGGAAAACGCGTGCAAGCCCATACAGAAGAGGCTTTGTGGCTTTCCTTACACAGCCGTCGATTTCTACTAACACCCTCAGGCTAGAAAAGAAATAAGTCACAAAAACGATACGATAGCGAAAATATCTGGGCAAATCCATAAAATTCCTCGACAAATATCCATCAAGCAAGTTCGAATAATTATGTAAATATTAGTCCTTAGCCACTTTAATGTTACAGACGAGCCGCTCGGTGGCGGGGGAAAAAAACGGTCATATGGGTCTTTTCCGCCGAACAGTATAGTCATTAGCAGGGATCACGTTAGATTACGCAGAAGGAATGTTAAGGCGGCATTTCAATAAATCTTTATAATAATGGTCTGGACGATGGGATGATAAAAAAAACTACTCTGAACAAAAAGGACAAAACAAAAGCGGGGGCTCATGGGGATCTATGCCTCTTGCCCACCCTACTTTGTGTCCACGGCCCTTAAGGGCTGGCTTAACTGGGCGAGACAAACCCGAACCATGTCTCGGCGAGACACCCGAGACAGTCAATGCGAGATACCCGACCCACCCTTTAATAGGTTCGGCGAACTCTCCGAGACAAGATCAGACGTGCCGAACCTAATAAACGGGTGGAACGGGTATCTCGCATTGACTGTCTCGGGTGTCTCGCCGAGACATGGTTCGGGTTTGTCTCGCCCAGTTAAGCCAGCCCTTTAGGTTTGGTTGGTTGGTTGGTTGGTTAGTTCGGGTTTAACGTCCACAGCACCGAGGTGATCATCGACGGCCCTGACGGGCGGGTTATGAGGGACAGGGAAATCTATTGCCTATGGAGTACGACCTGAACACTGATCAACTCAGGCGCACTCCAACTGTACCACTTTGATTTACCAGGACCTTTCAACGGACATGCTATTGAACAAATCCGTTTTTCCCCCTGGATTGTGAGTCCAGCTACCAGGGCCGGGACGGGATTCGAACCCACGACCCGGCGATTCCCTTCGCTCTCCTGCTCCGACGTTTAACCGCCTGAGCTATTTCGGACTCTTAACGGCCCTTAGATCTTTGCTGTTCAGTTAACTCATTCTACCCCAACACCGAAATCCCCAAATGTTGCCGTTGTCCTCTGAAGACTGCACTCTAGTGCAGGTCACAGATCGACCATGATAGGTCAAGGGTGATGCCAGAATAGCTTGGCGCCCAAACTATTCTGGCATCACCCTTGAACTATCATGGTCGATCCTTATCTTGCTGTGGTGTGTCTAGGGTAGAAAGAGTTAACGCAGCGTCCATTGGTATGAATAATGTTTAGACGCAATAGCTGGAGATGGAACTAGGGGTGCTGTAATGCTAGATTAGCCTGGCGCCTAGAAGGTGCCAAGTCAATACAGCACTACCTTAAAAAAATCACGGCTGATCCGTCAGACATGTACAGCCAGCACACACGCAGTTCTCATCTACATCTGTCTATGCCTTCCAACAATGGCCATGCAGAGGAACATGATTCGTGTACGGGCTGACGCCGCTAGCGGTTTTTGTCGCCGCGATGATTCATGCCGGAATCATCGCGACAAAAAGCGCTACCGACAGCCAAAAGGTTAAGTGTTATGGGATAATAGCCCCCTTGCGCAAGAAGCCACCGGTATTAAGAGCAGGGGTTTTAGTCGGTAAGACTGTTAAAAATGGTTTCCCTTAGACCGTGTTATGCGGCCTGTGTATGGGACTAAATTACAGTTGTGCGCATCATGAATGGCTCAACAAGCAGAGGACAATTTACCGTGCCGACCGCTGTGAAACATGAGGATATGTTAGTGACACTGAGGTTCTTCGATTAGTGACTGATGAGAGCCCAGTGCGCAAAAGGCCATCGGGCCGACGTCGGCGGTGTCGTTGGTACGCGCAGGGCCGTGCGATGGCCAACGTCGGCCCGATGGCCTTTTGCGCGTTGGGAGGTGAGCAAGGTATTGAATTCGATAGAGCTTCTCGTAGTGCAAACATTGTGCGTTGCTGCTGCTCTCTCTCTCTCTCTCTCTCTCTCTCTCTCTCTCTCTCTCTCTCTCTCTCTCTCTCTCTCTCTCTCTCTCTCTCTCTCTCTCTCTCTCTCTCTCTCTCTCTCTCTCTCTCTATCAACACACACACACACACGCACACACAAACTCATAATGACTATGTCATCATTTACAAATACAAAATAGTAAATATAGTTGCGAATCCTCTTAGCCGCTTCACATACAAAGTGCCATATCAGTATCCAGTGAGATCGCATGTATCTCCTTATCGATTTCAGAGAATGGTGGCTGGTATTCTAGATGCTCGTTATGGCAGAAGATACCCCTCTCCCCCTCCCCTTCCCCCACCACAGACCACGTTCACCCCTTAGTGCATGAAGCCACCGGTACCGTTTCATACGTGCGTGTACGTGCTTGTTGGTAGCTGTTTTTGTCGCGATGATTCCTGTACGCAAAGGGTTAACTGAAAACAGCAAGATTAGCAAGACCGGTTTGCAGCGACATCAGCTTTGTGGTTGGATCAAGTTCTTAAGCCCGTTGGCTGTCGGTAGAGCTTTTTGTCGAGGTGATTCCTGCCAGAATCACTCGACAAAAAGCGCTAGCGACAGCTGAAGGGTTAATCTGCACAATTAGGCATTATTTTGAACTGTGCTTTTAAATACGACGACATCTATCATTTCGATATCAAGGTGACGATAATGGCGGTTCACTTGGAATCAGAGTGGTGCTTGTGGTGTCTGTCTTTATGTGATTTCTCAGTAGCCCGGATGTCGTCAAAATGATCAGCACCAGAACTGCGATGACGGCCAGAAGAGATGCGCATGCGCACAGGATATGACGACGCCTTGACCTTCTCACGGTCTTTGTCTCCTGCAACCCTCTTACTGTCACCTCCAGCTGTAAATAGAAATAGAAATAGCAATTAAATATAAGTATAATATAATATAACTTATTGGTCGCAGGGGTTTGCTACACGGACCCTTGTAGGCCTGAGGGAGGTCAAAGAAACTATTGTATCCCGAAGGCCAAAGGCCTGAGAGGTACAATGGTTCCTTTGATCTCCCGAAGGCCTACAAGGGTCTGTACAGAAAACCCCTGCTACCAATGACGTATTTGTTTTTATTCCCCCACAATTTTCGTAGAGAGATCAAGAAGAATTCTTCCGACCTGGATCACGCCAGACATGACTGACTCCAAAGGAATATACATTTATACATAATAGACTAAAGACGTAATTTAAAATCTTCCATGACGTTGCCATCTCCAGTAGTGTGCTAGTTGTTTCGAAACAAACTAAGTAACTTTTTTACTTTAGAACATTTTGGTGGTCTTTTATAGAACAAAACTCGCGTCCAAGATGCTTCACAAAGAGGGCTACAAGAAGACCGACATTTTTCGCTACAAGGGATTTGTAGCTCGGTCTTGTAGTACAGTTTACGCTAAAGGGATTGGTCGTGTGACGTAGGGATAAAAAAAAAACCATAAATATAAATATGATATAAAATAGATATAAATATAATAAGACAGAGAAGACTAATTAGCACTGCCGTAAAAATATCACGGCAGATCCTTCTGCAAGAGTCGGCTTATAGTTTTCAAAGACGCCGTCTTCCAAACGACAGGTGCGAATGGGTTAACCCCTTTTCTGCATGCTATCACTAGTACTGCTGTTAACACTTCTGGTGGCCGCATGCAGCAAGGTTCACAAGAGGTCAAGATCTTCGCACTCAACTACTCGCAACCTCGCATATAACCAAACGCAGTGAGACCCAAACATCTTTGTTGCTGGAGAAAAACTGAATCTGATGACACCCAAATGCAAGAGGTATACATCCTCATGAGCCCCCGCAATTGCGGGGGCTCATGAGGATGTATGCCTCTTGCTCAAACCACTAACACCCCCACCACACGCACAAAAAAAAGGTTCTTTGGTGTCTTTCACTCTGAATTTACAATAATTTCAAAAACACAGTCTGTGTCCGCTGGCAGTGAATTCGTTAACTCATTCGAGACGTGCCGCCTCCGGAGGCAGCGCGTCTAGAATGAGTTAAAGTCATTTCAATCTGCTGTGGCCGACCACGTTTGCTTGTGTTTTCAACACACGGTAGATAAAAACATGTTTGTTCTGCATACATCGACAGGACGAGCGCGACATCGGTGAGATCCATCTGTAAAATGTGTTGGTCGTCTTTGGCTGCCTTAATTTACACAAGGCCCAAAATTAAAACCCGCATTTTAAAAAGAAAACCAGTGGTAAGAACGAAAACAAATCGCTGAAATCAATAGTAAGCATCAGGCGGTGAACGTATGTGGAAAACAAAAAGAAATCAAGAAAGAAAGACAGACAGAAACACCTTGGTATTTCCTCGATCGATACTGTCTTCTGTGTGACTGCACGGCTCATGTTTCTTGTGAAGAAAGCGAAAGATAGGAAGGTGGTGGGTAAACTGGCAGGTGTCATGATGGGTAGGAGGGGGAGGGGGGGAGAGAGAAAGAGAGAGAGAGAGAGAGAGAGAGAGAGAGGGAGGGAGGGAGGGAGGGAGAGAGAGAGAGAGAGAGAGAGAGAGAGAGAGAGAGAGAGAGAGAGAGAGAGAGAGAGAGAGAGAGAGAGAGAGAGAATGAATGAATGAATGAATGAATGAATGAATGAATGAATGAATGAATGATACTTTATTTCTCAAGGATGGAAACAGAAGGCGCACAGGCCTCTTTTCGTATTTGTCCTTGCTAAACTACAACATTAAACACAACGTTAAAACAATATGCTAACAGCACAAACAAGCGGCTACACCCACAGGTCACTTGTGTTACAATCAGATATAAGTTCACAAGTCGCTGAAGGTTACAGTCGCGCACGCACACACGCACGCACGCACGCACGCACGCACGCACACACACACACACACACACACACACACACACACACACACACACACACACACGCACACGCACACACACGTCAATTGGCAGGGTCTTTGGGGAGGGGGGGGTACGATATAAAGTGATTGTTTTATAGACAACGACTGCGCGCTTATGATACAGCTACTCTTGTGTAGAAATGTAGTGAACAGGCAAAACACTACAGTAAAGAGAGATATATAAAAACTAACAAGTGCAAAACGGAGGACCACAACAATGCTTTAAAAAAGGAAATCTTTGACATGGCTCTTTTGGACACATTATCTACGTTTCTTTCAAGTTTGCTCTGAGATGTATTTAAACGCTTTTGTCTTAAACAATGGAAGATGTCTCGTTTGTAGAGGAAGTGAGTTCCATAAATGGGCACTCGCGTACGAAAGTTTGGATTTAAACAAGTCAATTCGGGGCCGTTCAATGACGAGACTGTTCCTCGAAGTGCTGTAAACCCGTTCGCTCTCAGTGAAAAGCTTAGCCAGGTAGGGGAGGCGGGTGGGGCGGGGGGGGGGGGGGTGGGGGTGGGGGGGCTTTCCCGTTCAGTGCTTTGTGCATAAGTTCGCACTTATTTAACGTAAGGTGTTGATGTAAATTAAGGAGCCTTGTTGCCTGAATCTTTTCTTCCAAAGTTAGAGAGGGGATTGGGAGGATCAGTTTAAATGCGCGCTTGTATAGAGAATTAATCCTCTTATGGTTAGCCTCACTACAGCTGTCCCAAATAGTAGATGCGTAGTCAATGTGAGGTTTTATGTAGGAGTTGAAAAATAGCTTACGTGTCTTAGTATCAATGACAGATTTTAATCTTTACGGTAAAAACGGCTTCTTTCATAATGTTTTCCTAGTTGCGTTAGATTTATATTTGGCAACGAGCACAGTTGTTCGTCAACAATTACCCCGAGGAGACGATATTCCTTGAATTGCTCAATGGAAACTGAATCAAAAGAGACTGAGGCTAAGCTGATGCTTTTGGCGTGTTGTGATTAGCATGCTTTTTGATTTACATGGCTTAACAAGCATATCATTATTTTTGCACAGTGAGACCTCTTAAAGACTAATCTGAAGATTGCTTGATATTTCAGGTACAGTTTTTTCCGCCCGCGTTAAGAGTTGAATCATCGGCAAACATGTCACATACGGTATTTGGATTGGATATATGAAGTGGAAGATCATTTATAAACAAACAGAAGAGTAACGGTTCTAGTATGGATCCCTGGAGCACGCCATACTCAACACGCTTTTCAGAAGAGAAGGTATCATTGGTGTACACAGGTTGAATTCTCCCTATGATATATAAACGAGAGAATGAGAGTGTCCCTGGGCTGTTATTGTTAAAGTAGCAGTCTAGTTTCTCTAATAAGATTTCGTGGTTTATAAGGTCGAACGCTTTTTTCAGGTCTAGAAAGACACCACCAGACATTTTGTTTCTGTTGATGTTGAGCAGCCAAGTGTCAATCATATGAACCAAGGCAGTGTGACAAGAATGTTTAGTGCGAAAACCAGACTGATCTTTATTCAGGAGAGACTTTTCTTCCAGGAATTCGAGAAGATGTTTGCGTACATGCTTCTCAATAGGCTTCGACAGAATAGATAATATGGATATGGGCCGAAAATTATTTGGATCAGATGTGTCTTTTGTTTTGGGTATAGGTACCACTTTAGATTTTTGGAAAGCCGCCGGAAAAAAAATATTATTTTGAATACATAGGTTGTAAATATAGGTTAAGCTTTCCACAATGTATGGAAGATAGAGTTCGAGGATAAACCATTGATACCATCAACGCCAGCTGATCTTTTGTTCTTGAGACTAGAGATAAATCTTTACTTCATGTACAGCGATGAAAGGGACATTAAAAGCATCGCCCCCGGACAGTCCTTGCTTACAAAAGTCAGTAAGCTTCTGCGATGCGACATGTTCTACCTGATCCAAGCCTTCAGCGTACAGTAAAGATTTCGGGGCTAAAATGAAGTGCTCGTTAAAAGCATCGGCTGCAAGGTTGGCAGTCGTATTTGCAGAATGATTTTTACTATTGTTGGTTAGTAAGAGTAACGCTAAGAGGATTAATTTTCTGTACAAGCGTGTTAGAGAGAGAGAGAGAGAGAGAGAGAGAGAGAGAGAGAGAGAGAGAGAGAGAGAGAGAGAGAGAGAGAGAGAGAGAGACAGAGACACAGAGACAGAGAGAGAGAGAGAGAGAGAGAGAGAGAGAGAGAGAGAGAGAGAGAGAGAGAGAGAGAGAGAGGAGAGAGAGATAGAGAAATTAAATAAAATGAAACTTTATTTTTCAAGGATAAATGATTAGGTACCTTCAATGACCTTTTTTTTCAATCATCTCCTTGCTAAGCTATGGCATGCACGTAAACACACATACACATAATTTTATATATAAAAGTATACATAATAGTGAAAAGTACAGGCAACAATATTCCATTTCAAATAATCAATGCTCACATTACACCACACACACACACACACACACACACACACACACACACACACAGAGAGAGGGGTGAGTTGTGCTCACGATCGACGTCACACAGTTGAAGAGCGGCTCCGCACATTTTTAGCATTTTGCAACATAATTACTTAATTAGTGACTTTAGAACAACGACAGGGTGATTCAGCTCATCATGCCAAGCAGTCCGGTATCTTTTCGTGCCATTTGCGGTACCTTTTACTGGACTTTTCAAAACTTCATGGCTCGCAAAGCACAGAGGAAGGCAGCCCTACGTTACCGCACTGTCAGTGTCAGCGGACCGGTGGCAGTCATTCTCGTGTTTTTGGTCGGCTTTCTGCTCCGGTGTGGCGATGTCGAAGCGAACCCAGGGCCACCGAAACGACAGACTCTTTTGACATGCCAGGGGAACCAAGACAACCAGTCGCCCGGGGGTGAGGCAAACGCAGTGTCTGAGCCGACCATTGCTGATGTGTTTAAAATGTTGAATGTGATGGACAAAAAGATGGACAGTATGAAAGCTACAATGCAGGAGCAGATGGAC
Organism: Semisulcospira habei; assembly: GCA_036245525.1. Lineage (NCBI taxonomy): Eukaryota > Metazoa > Mollusca > Gastropoda > Semisulcospiridae > Semisulcospira > Semisulcospira habei. Next base: position 165,724,334 of record BTPG01000002.1, read on the forward strand.
AAAATTCAGAGTGACTTTACTGCGGTGATGAAAGAAAACAGAGAGTTGAAGGAGAAAGTTACGCAGCTGGAGGATAAGCTGGATGATTTGGAGGGGCGGAGCAGACGCAATAATCTGATCTTTCACGGAATCCCCCACCCCCAGGGGCGCTCAGAGACTTGGGCGGACTGTGAAAAAGCTGTCAAGTCAATGTTGAAGGACGAGATGGGCATAGAGGAGGAGATCGAGGTGGAGCGTGCCCATCGTCTGAAGGGGGGCAAGGCGCCCCACCCCATCATCGTGTGCTTCAACAAGTACAAAGACAAGGAGCGGATCCTGTTTGAGCGAAGAACGCTGAAGGAGAACAGGTCCCGGGTCTACATCTCTGAGGACTTCACCCCTCGGGTGAGGGACGTGCGCCGCAAGCTACTACCCTTCCTCAAGGAGGCCAAGCAGGCGGGGAAGAAGGCCTTCCTCCGCTTCGACTCCCTCGTTGTTGAGGGAAAGACCCACGCATACGACGCTGCTACCCAGAGGCCAGTGGAGCGCAGGGGGCAGAAATGAGGGGCAGGCCGGCATGTTGACCCAGCAACCAGGAGAAGACAGCCCGTCCCTCATTCAGACCCCCAGGGCCCCCACCATGTGTCTTCAAAGGACGACTTACCTGCACACACACACACTCAAGTGCCCATACTCAAACCCACACCCGCACACTGTGTTGATGAAAGTGGTAGTGATGAAAGTGGTAGCTCTGTGTTTCGCATCATGGCATGGAATATCCAAGGTCTTGTAAATAAGCTGAAAAGTGTTTCTTTTAGGCAGTTCTGTGAAAAGTGTCAAATTTTTGCATTTTCAGAGATCTGGTCGTGTAAGCAAAATGTTATAGAGGATACCTTTCCAGAGTATCAGGTGTTTTTTTCACCACGTACACAAAAGTTAAAAGGGGGCGTGGCCGTGTGTGTACATAAATCTATAGCCTGTCATGTGTTGCGTTTAATGCAGGCAGCTGAGGATATTGTGTTTCTAAAGATCGGTAAGTCTGTTTTGAACTCTGCATCTGATGTTCTGGCAGCATTTGTGTATGTGGCTCCAGAGCGTTCTGTTGTATATGGTGAAGATAACGTTGATGGTTTTGAAGTGTTAGAAAACTACATGTCTCAAGTTTTACGTGCTCACCCTGAGCTGCCTTGGCTATTATGTGGCGATTTTAACTCCCGCACTGCCGGGCTGTCTGATACTGATTTTATTGATGGCAATTCACACGTGCAGCCTCTACAGGAATTAACAGATCTGCTAGAGGATGTACCACAAAGTCCACGGAGGTCAAAAGATATTGGCGTAAACAGTTTTGGTCGGAAACTGATAGAACTATGTCAAGAGTACTGTTTGTTTATTGTCAATGGCAGAACGAAAGGTGACAGTGAGGGAGAAATTACGTGCGTGGCCAACAGAGGCAAAAGTGTGGTGGACTACTGTATTTGCTCTAAATCCGTGTTTGACCTAGTGACCGATATGTTTGTTGCAGACAGGTGCGAGTCAGACCATTTCCCCATTGTAACCACGTTTACTTCTATTCAGTCTGTTTATTCATGTGATGATGATGATTTAAATGATGATATAATACTAGAGGAAGGGGTTAAATTTGTTTGGAAAGAAAACTACGCTGAATCCTTTTGTGCATACATTGAAGATAATCAGGAGACTCAGTTTCAACACTTTTCGTCAGCGCTTGACTCGAGTGTAGAAGAAGGGTCGGCCTGTTTTGTAGCATTCATTCAGAAGGCGGCTGACAAAATGAGGTCAGGTAAGAAGATAGGTGAATCCCGTGCACAGCCGCCGTGGTGGGACTCGGACTGCGAGTTAGCAAAACAAAACAAGTACCTACAGTTGAAGCAGTTCAGACACACAAACACACATGACGACTTAGGGAAGTATCTTGACATGAAGAAAGAATTTAAGAAGTTGTGTAAAACAAAACAAGTAGAGTACAACGCATGGGTTTTGAATGAGCTCAACGATGCATGTAATGATGCAAACTCAAGAACATTTTGGCAAAAAATAAAGTCTCTGACTGGCGTTAAAAAGTTGTGTTCTGATGTCGTTTCACCACGCGTGTGGTATGATTATTTTCGTAATTTGCTAAATGTGGATCAGAATGTTGATGATTCAGGTTTCAGCAGACAGGCCGAGGGTGTTTTGAATGACCATATATCTGATGATTGTGATGGTTGTCATAATGCAAAATTTGACGAGGAAATCACGCAGGATGAAATTCGCAGTGCTATTAATAACATGAAGAAAGGGAAAGCATCAGGCCCTGATGGCTTGCCCACTGACCTTTTTCATCATGCAGGTGAGATCCTTGTGAAATTTCTGCATCCTTTGTTTAATCGTGTGTTTCAAAGTGCGGAATACCCTGAAAGCTGGACCATGGCTGTGATATTTCCACTACACAAAAAGGGTAACCCTAGAAATGTTGACAACTACAGAGGAATTTCTCTTCTGAACGTTATCAGTAAGTTGTACAGTTTTGTCATTAACAACAGGTTGGTTCGTTTTTGTGAAGAGAACGATTGTATTCCTGAGGCCCAAGCTGGCTTCCGTAAAGGATACAGTACTATAGACAACATTTTTTGCTTACAGGCACTAGTGCAAAAGTATCTTAGCAAGCAGGGTGGCCGTTTTTACACCATGTACGTAGATTTTTCTAAAGCTTACGACAGTGTGCACAGGACAAAACTGTTGTATCTCTTGCTACGTAAAGGAGTTCATGGAAAGTTGCTTCAGACACTTGAGAGTATGTACAAACATGTAAAAGCTGCTGTAAGGGTTGGAACCAAAGTTACCGACTACTTTGATTGCAAGTCAGGGGTGCGACAAGGTTGTGTGTTGAGCCCACTGCTGTTTTCTATCTTTCTTTCAGAATTTGAGACAGAAATATCATCGTGCGGTGCACGTGGCATTGATATTTTTGCAGACCCACTGGGTATTTTCCTTCTTATGTATGCTGATGATATAGCCATTGTCTCTGACTCTGTAGCAGATCTCCAAAAGAAAATTAATTGTTTAGAAAAATACTGTAAAAAATGGGGTCTCACTGTGAACATGGACAAGACAAAAGTGGTGGTCTTCAAAAATGGAGGTTTTGTGAAAAATTGTGAAAAATGGTTTTATGCTGACAAGCAGATTCAAGTCGAGTCCAGTTATACTTACCTTGGTGTGATATTTTCCTCTACTCTGAACTGGGCAAGATGTGTAGAAAACTTAGCTGGAAAAGCCAGGAGAGCAGTTGCAGGCATCAAAAGACTATACTTCAAATTACAAAACTTGCCAGCTGACACTGTTTTTCACATTTTTGATGTCAAGATTAAACCCATTGTGCTATACGGGTCAGAGGTCTGGGGTTTCCAGAGACATGATGTAATTGAGCAGGTTCATATAAAGGTTTGTAAAATGGTCCTTGGTGTTGGAAGAGATGTAAAAAACAATATTGCGCTGGGTGAGTGTGGAAGATTCCCTATGTATATTGATGCCTATGTTCGAATGGTGAAGTACTGGTGCAGACTTCTTACCATGTCAGAAAACAGATACCCAAGACAGTGTTACACGATGTTATATATGCATGATACTTCGGGTAGATCGAACTGGGCTACTCAAATAAAGACTCTATTGTGTATGCACGGGTTTGGGTATGTATGGGAAATGCAGTCAGTTGGAAACACTCCTCTGTTCATTCAGATATTCAAAGATCGGCTGATGGATTGTTTCCGACAGGACTGGCATGCATCCCTTACCTCAAACACAGAATACTGCCATTACCACCCAGAAATACTTAGAGCCAGTTACATAGGGCAGCTGAACTCTTGTGAACTCAGGCGGGCAATATGTTTACTTAGATGTAACCGTTTACCTTTAAACGGAGTATCCAGATTTGGAAAACCCATCACTAATCCAGAATGTAATTCATGTGATTGGCATAAGGCTGAAGATTTGTGTCATTTTCTGTTCGAGTGTCCAAAATATGCCCCTTTACGTAAAAAGTACATTCCACTGTTTTACTACAGATTCCCATCCGATCTTAAAGTTCAGCTGCTGTGTGGAAACCTACATGATAAACTGGTCTTTAAAGTTGCTATGTATATTTCAGGTTGCCTTAAATTAAGGAATTAGAGGGATTTGCTTTGAACTTTTCTTGTTTTTTGTTTATTTATGTGCGCTGATGTAATGCTATATGAGTGTGTTTTACAACCACCTTCCTGTATTTTCTGGTTGTAAATTGTATTTTGTGTTCATATGGGCCTGATGGCCTGCAAAAACTGAAATAAATTTATTAAATTTAAAATTAAATTAAACACACACACACACACACACACACACACACACACACACACACACACACACACACACAAACACACACATTCACACTGATATATATACCAGTCCGCACACACACACACACACACACACACACACACACACACACACACACACACACACACACACACTGACACCAAGCAAAACATCGAACATTAAACCTTTTTTTTAAATATGAAGTTGTTCTGCAAAAGAAATGACAAAGAACACCTCAGCAAGTCTAAAGTATTATGATACATGAATAATAAGGAAATATTTCTGCAGTCAATGACGGTATGTGAAAAAAAAAATGAACAATATGTTTTCACATGTTCTTAATACATTTATGCAGTTGGTTCTTGAACGTTCGTAAAGAAGGTACTGCTTTAATGTCTGCAGGAACTGTGTTCCATAATTTGTTTATTGTTTATTTCCATTTTCCTTAAAAACATAAAGCATAGGAATGTGTGGTGGTGTTACAATTACAAGCATCACAGTCAACAATTAAAAAAAACAATTAATACAACACAAATCCAATGCCCTACACACACTGTAAAAACTTTAAAACTAAACAACTAAGAGAGAGAGAGAGAGAGAGAGAGAGAGAGAGAGAGAGAGAGAGAGAGAGAGAGAGAGAGAGAGATGACAATGAACTTTTATTTTACAACGGTAGAAGTATTTCAAACTTGCAGTTGCTACAAAAATACTAATCAACGTTATCACAAACAAAACAATGGTTTAATACATAACTAGGTTAGACACACATAAACATGTACACACCCACAAACACGCACACGCATAAACACACTCCTCTAAGGAACTGGCCAGAGTAACAATATTATATTTTATTGAGCAGCATTTTGCTTGATATAGTGCCGATAACAGGCAGATGTGATTACGAGACCCGAATCATAATGTCCGAGTCGGTACGACGAGGACATTTTGATCGGTTCAACTAATCAAATAATATGTCTGTTTATCGGCACTATATCAAGCAAAATGTTGCTCAATATAATGTAACCGAAATGTATTCAGCGCAAATCCACCCAGGAGTACATCTACCCAGTGCAAATCTGTTCCTCTGATTTTCCATTTATTTTTAGAACTAAATAAAATCGGCGTAAATCTTCACAGCATGATTCCACCCCAGCATAAATCGACAAAGGTTGGAATTTACTCAAATAAAAATATCTCAATGGAACAGTGAGAGTACACATTTACACTGGGTAGAATTACGTCCCATCCCAGCGGAGTCTCTGAAAGCAGACCTAGAGACAACAGTTGAGATGCTGTACCCACTGTTTGGAAAGATCTGGGAAGAGGAGGTGATGCCAGCTGACTGGAAGGAGGGGTACCTAATCAAGCTTCCCAAGAAAGGCGACCTCAGCAAGTGTTCCAACTACAGAGAAATCGCCTTGCTGTCAGTACCAGGAAAGGTCTTCAACAGGATCATCCTAGAGAGAATGAAGAGCTCCGTTGACCCCCAGCTGAGAGACCAGCAAGCAGGATTCAGGAAGAACCGATCATGTACAGACCAGATCGCCACTCTCCGCATCATCGTGGAACAGTCTCTGGAGTGGAGCTCCCCGCTGTACGTCAACTTTGTGGATTATGAGAAAGCATTTGACAGCGTGGACCGAGAGACTCTGTGGAAACTCCTACGACACTACGGTGTACCCACAAAGCTCGTCCGCCTGATCAAGAGCAGCTATGATGGCATGACATGTCGCGTGATCCACGAAGGGCAGTTCACCAGAGAGCTCCAGGTCAGAACTGGTGTCAGGCAGGGGTGTCTGCTGTCTCCGTTCCTCTTCCTACTGGCCATAGACTGGGTCATGAAGATGACCATAGAGCACAGACGAAGTGGAATACAGTGGACACTGTGGACACAGCTTGACGACCTCGATTTTGCAGACGACTTGGCATTACTGTCCCACACTCATCAACAAATGCAGGACAAGACCACGAGGCTTGCTGACATCTCGTCCCAAGTGGGCCTCACCATTCACAAACAGAAAACAAAGACAATGAGGCTGAACGCAACCAGGGAAGAACCAGTCTTGCTTGCTGGCACCCCGTTGGAGGAGGTGGAGTCCTTCACCTATCTCGGGAGCATCATAGACAAAAAAGGCGGCACTGATGCAGATGTCAGAGCACGAATCGGTAAAGCCAGAGCAGCCTTTCTCCAGTTGAAAAAAGTGTGGAGTTCCAGAGAGCTGTCACAACACACCAAAGTCCGGATTTTCAACTCCAATGTAAAAGCAGTTCTCCTATATGGAGCAGAGACATGGAGATTGACAAAAACCACAGTCAACAGAGTACAGACCTTCATGAACAGTTGCCTTAGAAGAATTTTGAAAATCCACTGGCCAGAGAAGATCAGCAACGTCAGACTCTGGGAGAGAACAGAGCAGATAACAGCAAAGAATGAAATTGGGCGAAGAAGATGGGGATGGATCGGTCACAGTCTGAGAAAGCCAGCTTCCAGTATCACTAGGCAGGCATTGTCATGGAACCCCCAGGGAAAGAGGAAAAGAGGTAGGCCGAGAAACTCTTGGCGTCGAGACCTCCAAGCAGACATCAAGAGACTGGGAACCACCTGGAGTAGAATCGAAGGAGAAGCACAGGACAGGAGTTGCTGGAGGTCTCTCGTCGACGGCCTATACCCGGGTAGGGGTGACAGGCGTAAGTAAGTAAGTAAGAATTACGTCCAGTTTCATTCAGGCTGTGTAGACTTTCGCGGGATATTTTAGATTTGCGCTAAAACATAGTGAACCTTACCCCTTCAGCGCTACTGGTAGTGACACTGTGTGTACTACACGTACTAGAAAAATCACGTCACCACAAAACTCTTAACGTCACAATCTAGGGCCCGCATTGTCTGGAGTTCACGTCAGACTTTTCTGAAATGTTGCAAAGGATGTGACATGACGTAAAGTTTACATGCAAACAAAACCCAGCCAATCTGACACTGCTGATCATGTTTCATCGCGCAAATTCCCTCTCGCACGCCTCCGATGTTGGAGAAAACAGGCGGATAAGCTGCCTTAGGTGCGACCACAGACATTAATAACTGTTTCTATTTATGAACCTGGGTGTGATACTTCAGATGTGTGTTTGTCTCGGTCCAAATGGTGACCTGTTGTGTGCCTCGTATATGGACTGTCGACTGACTCAACGATGAGATTTCGTTTGACTGTGTAGACATCAGTCTTTTCTGTAATCGTGCGTGTTGTTGAGTAAAGTCTACTTGTAATTAGAACACGGATAATGACGGAAAATGCCAGCAGGTTTCTTTATTTAGTCCTGTTCAAAGGTTGTCACTATCACTAGCGGACATCAGTGTCGTCAATCTCAATAGTATGGCGATTCGATTCGTGTGTTCGCTGCTGTCTATTCTCCGTTTATGTGTGTGTATGAGAAAGAAATTTCGAGCGTACGTACACACTAAGATGTATTTCATTACTAGTGAGCATAAGAAGCTTGCTAATGTGACAGTATGCGCATATTTAGCGTTTTTGCATTGCGGACAGAGACAAGCATCAAGACTGAGTCTTTCTGGTCTGCAAGGGATTATGGGACTGAAGGAAAGTACATCCAGCAAGTTCATGAATATTAATTTGCTTGTTATACAATATATCAGTACTTGTGTCAAAGAAGGGGAAATTTTATGGAGTGGGTACATATAACTTATATATATATATAGTAAATACTGTCACAAATGACATACCTGACGGTAACTACTAAGAATGCATGGGATAACAATACAGTCTCTCTCTCTCTCTCTCTCTCTCTCTCTCTCTCTCTCTCTCTCTCTCTCTCTCTCTCTCTCTCTCTCTCTCTCTCTCTCTCTCTCTCTCTCGCACACACACACACAAACACACACACACACACACACTCGCATCATCGAAATATTTACATGGACACAGGTATACAAATTCCATGCTAGCAGACAAAATACGTGTTGTGCGCGTGCTTTCGCGCATGCGTACGCGTGTGCACTCTGCCATATTATGACACACCACGCACAGACACACACGTTTGGCACAGAGAGAGAGAGAGAGAGAGAGAGAGAGAGAGAGAGAGAGAGAGAGAGAGAGAGAGAGAGAGAGAGAGAGAGAGATGATGATGATGATGATGATGATGATGATGATGATTAAACGTTTTTATTCAGGATAAAGTTTTAGGCATGCAAATGATTCTCTTACAAACTGTCCTGCTACTCTACACAAATATACATCGAGCGAGCGAGCGAGAGAGAGACAGAGACAGAGAGAGAGAGAGAGAGAGATGATGATGATGATGATGATGATGATGATGATGATGATGATGATGATTAAACGTTTTTATTCAGGATAAAGTTTTAGGCATGCAAATGATTCTCTTACAAACTGCTACTTGTTACGATTGTGGTTGTGTTGTCCTGTGAGAGCATACATGTTAATCGTAGGAAACGATCCGATATTTATTTGAGCTATCATGGTTATTTATCACGTACCTTTTCAGTGAGATTCTTTATCGTTCGCGCATGATAGAGGATTTGGCTTTGTTATGATACGCTAATTTTATTCAGGAAGCTCATCTAGAAAAGTCGCACGGAGAAGAGCGGTCGATTTTTGTTTTGCGTAGATTAGTCGAGAATGAACCAGAACGTTCGAATCAGGGTCGCGCTGTCTAGTGACATCGTACATGTGATGTCAAAAGAGTAAGGAACATTTTTGTAACACAGTAGCAAAGTTGCTAGTCATAGTTGTTTACTGTGCGCGTGAAATTAGCAGCCGTTCTTTGTGTGTTGTGAAAAGTCGTAAACGGTTTGCCATATTTTTGTGTGATATCATTACATATTGGGATTTGGGGCTGAAATGAGCAGTCGAATTTGTAAACCAGTTTAGTTATTCTAGAAAGTTCATTTTTTTAAGTTTCAGTTACGTGTTCCGTTCTGATTGGTTGCGTTGAGTAAATTCCTTGGATTATTCTAGAAAGTGTTTTACTATACAAAGTTGGTGTTGGGAAGCACGGGTGTACATTGTCACGCATTGTCAGTTGTAGGGACACACAGTTTATCGTAGGTACGTGGCCCGCATAGGGTGTATATTGTGAGAGACGCTGCGTAACGGTGGTGTACGTTGTATAACTGTGTCGCCAGTGTGGACATTTGCAGAAGAGACATTGTATCAGTGTTGGTGCATTTGGAAATGCATTGTGTGGAGATCGCATCGCTGAATTAAAATATTGTTGGAACTGTTACTCCAGTATTGTCTACATCCTTAAGCCACGTGTGACGGGTTGCAGCTGAATGAAGTTTATTTAAAAGAACCTTACGTGCGTGCGTCTGGTGTGTTTATCATACTACGACTACGACTCCACCACGTAACACTACTCTACACAAATATACAGCGAGAGAGCGAGAGAGAGAGAGAGAGAGAGAGAGAGAGAGAGAGAGAGAGAGAGAGAGAGAGAGAGAGAGAGACAATGACGACAATGATCCTTTATTTGACAACGGTAACAGTTTTGGTAGTAACAACCATTTTTCGAACTTGCCGTTGCTAATCTACTGATTACTGAGTTACTATCGCGGGGTTAACTAAAATAATATTATAAGAATACACGCAACCTAATACGCAAACATAACGCATGCACATTTCAGCACGCCACTCTCTGTCTCTAATATACACGTACGCACACGCCCGGCACGCGCACGCACGCACAAACGCGCGCGCGCACACACACACACACACACACACACATGCACACACACGAGAGAGAGAGAGAGACAGACAGACAGACAGACAGACAGACAGACAGACAGAATCAATGAATCTTATTTTACAACGGTAAAGATATTAAGAATGCCAGAGGCAATGCCATCTTTCAAATCTGCCGTTAACAGAGAAAGAGAGAGAGAGACAGAGACAGAGACAGAGACAGAGACAGAGAGAAATGAAATGAAACGAAATGAAATGAAATGAAACTTTATTTCTCAAGGATAAATGATTAGGCACACAGACCTTTTTTCAATCATGTCCTTGCACACGCACTCATACAACACTGACAAGCGCGTGATATATAAACCTAATTAAAATGGAAAGGCAAAACGTGATCATCCGAAGGCTCATTTAGCAGTCACACACACACACACACACACACACACACACACACACACACACACACACACCACACACACACACACACACACACACACACACACACACACACACTGAGAACCTGATTTAATGAACGTTAAAAACTTAATTTGAACAATAACAGCAACAACAAACTCGGCAATACAACTCAAGGCGCTCGAGTCACGCCGACACAACTACGCAACTATGGGCTCAAGTTTCTCATAGCTGCCGAAATAAGTGGGCCTTGAATGTGAACAAAGACGGAGCCTCAGTAATGTCGATCGGCAACAAATTTAAAAGCTTGGCTCCTGAGTAAGACAAACTAGTTTTGAATATATCGAGGCGCGACCTTGGTAAGATTGATTGATTGTACATTGCTTAATGTCCCGACAGCAACAAGACTTTCACAGGACGTGCCTGCACTGCTTGTGAAAAAAACAAAACTAAACAGAACATTGAATGTATGTCGCCAGCCGGTCCAATACGTTAAATAAACCTACAAAATGGAGCCTAAATAAAGCTAAGACCATTTAGCAACACACATCCAATATCAAGAGCTACAGGCAGTGCAGACAGTAGGGAGAGTTTAAAAAAAGGAAAATAAAGGTGAATGGACCAAGGGTAGACAGAAAAACATGCCCCAGAATAGCCTAGGAGAAAACCCACCCTGTGGGGCTGACCAGGGTGACACTGGGAACTAAAAGGTAGTTAACCCCACCCAAGTCCCCCAGGGCAGACCCGGGTGGGGCGACCTTGGTAAGGATAGATTGTTCCTCGCCGTTTTATATGGCGTATGAGCAGGGCATATCTGTTAGATAACTAGGCGTTTTAGAGTGGCAGATTTTAAACATAAGTACGCCCTTATTGTACATGAGTAACTTACGCAGAGGCAGCATGTCGAGCACGGAAGAAGCACTGTAGAGCAGATTTTCAACTGCCGCGTCCTGATCGAGAAACATCTGCAGCATCAGCGCGAACTCTACCACAACTTCATTGATTTCAGGAAAGCATTTGATCGCGTCTGGCACGACGGACTCTGGCAAGTCATGAGATCGTTCAACATAGAGGAGGGACTGATCCAAATGATAGAAGCGCTTTACAAGAACGCCTGCAGCGCGGTTCTACTTAACAATCAGTCAGGCGAGTTCTTCAGGACGACGATCGGTGTCCGTCAAGGATGCCTGCTCTCTCCTGTCCTTTTCAACATATTCCTGGAGAAGATCATGCAGGAAACCCTCCACGACCACCATACTTCAATCTCTATTGGTGGCAGATCCCTGTGCAATCTTCGATTCGCAGACGACATTGACCTCATGGCAGGCAGCAATAGTGAGCTCCAAAACCTGACAGACAAACTTTCAAGTAGCGCAGGGTCTTATGGCATGGAGATCAGTACGGATAAAAGCAAAGTGATGATCAACACCACAAGCGACAGCAGCAGCAACATTCACATGAACGGCCAGAAGCTAGAAGAGGTAAATAGCTTCAAGTACTTGGGAGCCACCCTGTCCAAAGACGGTAGTTGCATAGCAGAGATCCGTATCAGGATAGGTACAGCAACATCCGCAATGGCCAGGCTGGACAGGATATGGCGAAGTAACTCCATCAGCTTCACCATCAAGTACAGGCTTTACAAGTCCCTCGTAGTGTCTATTCTACTCTACGGCTGTGAGACTTGGACACTGCTTGCAGACTCAGAAAAGAAAATCCAGGCCTTTGAGAACAAGTGCCTGAGGAAGTTGCTCCGCATCTCGTACCGCGAGCACAAGACCAACGAATATGTACGGAGCATCGTCACTTCCCTGGTGGGCCCACATGAACCCCTTCTGGCAACCGTGAAACGGCGCAAGCTTGCTTGGTTTGGCCACGTGACCCGACACAACACCTTGTCCAAGACTATCCTCCAAGGCACTCTCGAAGGAAGTCGTCGGCGAGGTCGTCAGAGAAAGAGTTGGGTCGCAAACATAAAAGAATGGACCGAACTCGAGATGCCAGACTTGCTTGCCACCGCCCAAAATAGAACTCAGTGGAGAGCACTGTCTGTTGCTGCTGCCTTTCAGTCCCCCCAACGCCCAGTTCGGGCAAGGGACTGATGATGATGATGATGATGAGCATGTCGAGGGCTTTGAGTCGGTTATCGGTGCTTTCTTCACTATCCGGGTGGATCAATTTGGCTGCCCTACGGTGAAGAGCATTAAGCCTTTTTATGCACGCATCTCTACATCGGTCCCAAACTGTGGAAGCATAATCTATATTGGATTGAATATGTGCGTTATAAAATATTTTCCTTGTCGATGTATCTGTAAAATAGCGTAGTTTTGAAAAAAAAGAAGATATAAATTCCTGGACGCTGTTCGACATATGCTGCTGACATGCGCGTGCCATGTGAGTTGGTCGTCGATAATGACGCCTAACAAGGGTTGCTCTCTAACTTGTCTAATCGGCTCAGAGTTTAGAGAAAGGCTAAGCAGGGATGGATGTAGCTGCTGCTTCAGTCGTGTAGTTATTAGCATGCATTCTGTTTTAGACGGATTTGGTACCATATAGTTAGTGTGACACTATTTTGAAACATCAGTTAAGCCCTGTTGAAGTGAGGAATTGATTGTAGAGATTTTCGCCGACGACTCGTCGAGAGTCGCATCATCAGCAAACAGGCTACAGCGTTCGTTTAGATCTAAAATAGGCAATGGCATATCACTGATGTAAAATGGAAAAAAGAGGGGACCTAATATTGAGTCCTGAGGCACTCCATGCTTTATTACGCGTTCAGCGAAACATTTTCCGATAACAAACACATACTGACGTCTTCCGTGCAGATAGGATTTGAAAATGTCCAAGGATGCTCTGTTTACGTGGTACGCCGATGGCTTTGGTAGCAACAGTTCATGATTTACTAGATCAAAGGTTTTAGAGAAATCTAGAAATACAGCACCGGTCATTTCAGCTTTGTTCATGTACGTGAGCCAAGTATTGTTCAGGTGAGCTAGAGTTGTGTGGCATGAGTGGCGACATCTAAAACCTGACTGTAGTGGGTAAAGCAGAGAGAGAGAGAGAGAGAGAGAGAGAGAGAGAGACTCATCAAGCTAAAAGGTCACTGTTTTATCGGCTGTGTTTCCCCCCGGCAGCGTGTTTTGACTTGACTGATAGAGTTTTTGTGTGGTCTTTGTTGACACACCCGCATTAATACTGTTTAATTCATTCAGCTCTAGTTAAATGCAGCGGGAGACGGATCGATCACGAAGGTTCAAAGGTTTGCCGGATTAGCTTGGCGCATTTTCAGGCGCCAAGCTAATCAGGCACTACCCTTGAAAAGTAATTTGTGCCATTGGCGTTGACAGCAAAAGAAAAACAAAAACGCTCCGCGCATGACAGTTTATTGCTTTATATATTACTGAATGTCATTTACGTAAATGGTGATGTTTTCTGTGAAATGTCCATAACTGTTGTCCCAAAATAAATGTCAGATGAACAGGTTTATTCCACGCTAGCCAGAAAACTTGTCTTCACGCACGCACACACACACACACACACACACACACACACACACACACACACACACACACACACACACACACACACACACACACACACACACAAATAAACTTATTCCAACCCTGCTTTATGTAAGATGATATTTTTCCGCCTAACTAAAAATACAAAGGCACATTGTAAGTCGGCCAGTCTACACTTTTTGACATTAAAAACGCTACGCACATGTTCTCTCATTTCCACGGTCGTTTTATGTGAATGACCATTTGTTTATTTAGGTTTCTTTTTTTACTTCTGTTTTTGTTGACCGCCATTCCTTGTCGCTTCACGTGATTTATTATTAAGCGTTGTATGCGAGTGGAGTTACGGCCCTTAATTACAAAAATGTAAAATTTGACACCCGATTGTAAGTATGTGGCGTTAGATGCCATAAACAAGAGGATTCTGACCAAATCAATATCTTTACAGTTGTAAAGAGCGATCTAAATGTTATTCAAGGGTGGTTCCAGAATAGCTTGGCGTCTCTAAATCTAATTCAAGGATGGCGCCAGAATAGCTTGGTGCCTCCAGATATAATTCAAGGGTGGTGCCAGAATAGCTTTGCGCCTCTAAATGTAATTTAAGGGTGGTGCCAAAATATCTTGGCGCTTCTATATGTTATGCAAGGGTGGTGCCAAAATAGCTTGGCGACTCTAGATGTTACTCAAGGGTGGTGCCAAAATAGTTTGGCTCCTCTGGATATAATTCAAGGGTGGTGTAATAATAGCTTGGCGCCTCTAGATGTTATTCAAGGGTGGTGCCAGAATAGCTTGCCTCCAGGCGCCAAGCTATTCTGGCACCACCCTTGAACTATCTTGGTCAATCTGTTCTCTGAACTGTACTGTAGACTTTTGAAGACAGCTCCCAAATCTGGCGTGTTCGAACCTTGTGGCTAAGTGTGCTAACGTGAGGATGTGGACCAAAAAAATCGTTATGGCGTAATCAGTGTTATCGCGTATTCACTGACCATTTGGCATTGCAGGGTTGCCGAGATCCGAGTGTATAGTGTCACACGCACAGCTTTTGCTGGCGAACACAACACACAGCTTTTCATCAGCCGGAAAGCTGTTTGTATCTTTTCTGGGCTGGCTTTGTGTCTGTTCCTGCCACAAACTCTAACAGACCAAAAGTTTGACCTCCGAGCGAGCAAAATGCAATGAAATAAATAACCTTCAAACATGACAAAACCAAACAACCTGAATCGCAATCTCGTAAATGACACCCTTTTTTTCTACACAGATGACACTTCTAGATACTTTACTGCGACACACCACGTGCTCAAAATATTTCGAAGTTGAAATGAAGTTGAACCGCATATATTAAAGTTCAAACTTCTACATTGTTGAACTGCATTTACTCAACCGTTTAACCCATTCAGCCCTGACGCACTACAGCAGGAGATGGGTCAACCATGATAATCCAAGGGTAGTGCCAGATTAGCTTGGCGCCTGTCGGCGCCAAGGTAATCTGACACTACCCTTGAATTATCATGGTCGATCCATCTCCTGCAACTGGTGCATAGTCATTAGATGACGCCTCCAAAATTTGGGAAATTTAATACGGCCGTCGGGCTGAATGAGTAAATATTATTTTCGGGAACTATCGCTTCCCCCCCCCAAAAAAAAAAAGTGTACCAAAAAGGGCTACAATGTAAATATTTTAGGAAGTTTCAAAGCTAAAAATGCGCTAGTTCTCTGTTATTCTGCCTGGTCAGTTTACTTTAACCCATTGTATCCTGAAGCTGATTTTTTTTTAAATGTCTCACTGTCCTACGAAGGCTACGTTACAGATCAAGAGGTAGACCAACCATTTTAGTTCAAGGGTGGTGCCAGAATAGCTTGGCGCCTCAGGCGCCAAGCTATTCCGGCACCACCCTTGAACTATCATAGGCAAATTAATTTCAAGCAGTAGTGTATAAGGATGAAAAGGGTTAAGAACTGTACATGGATTACGCGATTCCAACGGCGCCCCATATTTTCGACAGGAAAAGCCGGCAATTACTGACTGAGACTCCAGACGTATTCTCATTGTTGGAACGGCCAATGCCAGTCGGGTGTTGTGTTTTTTTTTTCCTTAAGTAAGCACATTTCTCACTCCGTGCAGTAGACTGAACCCTGCTGATTATTTTGTCTGAGGAATATTGGTGTAAATGAGGACAGCAAGAGGCATAGATCTTCATGAACTCCCGCAATTGCGGGGGCTTCATAAAGATCTGTGCCTCTTGCCGCTGCGTGTCGTTTGATGCTAAAATAACACATAATGACGGCGGCACTAAGAAAATATATGCCTGTGTAAGATAGTAATGTCGTTTGATGCAAAGCCCTCCCGATGCCCATTTCGTTCATGGAAACATAACTGGAAATGGATCTACCAAGAGTCCCAAGTCTTCATGACCACCTGCGCTTTGCGAGTTCAATTAGCTTCTGTGCCACTGTTAGATAAGTGTCCTTCGATGCTAAAATGCCTCCAAACACACTGAAAAAAGGACTGGTACCGACACCCATTATCCTGGCTTCGTCAATATTTGTGTGCTGGTCTGTGATTTTGGACGTTACGGCGTCCAGCCGTAACGTCCAAAATCTCAGACTAGCACAAAACCCTTTTGTCCGTATGAAGGACTGATGTACTGAGCTCCGTGGTTTCTGCTGAGTGTGCTTTTTTATAATACTGTTTGACTAGTCTAGGTACAGTATTTGCATGTTTCTGGATTACATTGCGTTAGTTCGGCTTTGCCGTGTTCCGTGTTTGCACAGCCAATGTCAGTATCTAAGAACATTTTGGCTCTCAGTGACATTCCAATCGGTCTCACATAATACGCGCAAAACACATTCGTGCATACACTTCTAAAGCTGCTATTTTGCAGCACCGACTGATTGTGAAATCCACGGTCATATGTCTATTACTATGAAGTATACTGACGAGAAAAAGAAATGCGACCTTTCTGGAACCATATGAAACACTAAAGTGTTTCCGGTGCTTCCCAAAATCTCGCATTTCTGGTTGCGCGTCTTTTCCGCTTAGCGGTACTGTCGGTAGCAGTAAAGAAGTAACAGAAAAGCCTTGCACGCGTAGTTTCGGTCTCAGTCTCTTGATTGCACGTTGTGCATTGCGGTCGATTCTCTAATGTGCAGTAACATGTGGATTGCATGACCTTCGGTGTTTATGGTCCATTTCAACGGCACTTCAACAACAGTGTTACAGTCTCACATATTTTTTCGGCACTGCAGGATCAAGGTGCGTGTCAGTCCACACACACCTGATGTAGAAGGTCACTCGCATGTTGTCCTTGTGTTCGCTCTAGTGTGTATCGCCCCTATATGCCCAATGCGCAAAAGGCCATCGGGCCGGCGTCGGCCGCCCGCGTTGGCCCGTGCGCGGACCAACGGCGGCCGACTTCGGTCCGATGGCCTTCTGCGCATTGGGAAGTAGTCGTCCCATTGGGTATCGCCTCAAAGGACCCTCGCCCTTGTGGGTATCGCCCTAATGGAGTCCCCACTTCGGACATCGCCTCAGCGGACCATCGGCCTATAGGGTTTCGCCTTTATGTAGTCGTCCCATCGGGCGGCATTGCCTCAACAGACCATCGCCCGAGCGGGAGTCCCCACATCGGCAATCTGCTCAGTGGACTATCGCCCTAGCGGGTATCGCCTTTATGGAGTCGCCCAATCGGATATCACCAACAGATATCGCCTCAACGGGACGTCGCCCTTACGGATGGCGGAGACTGCTGGACGGACCGTAACAGCTCATGCCAAAGATTACTTGACTGCAACAGCTCAAGGGTAGACTGATCCCAGTGAGCTTGACACCAAGAGACGCCAAGCTCACCGGGCTCTACCCTTGGACTAGCACGTTCGAGCTATTCTGCACACTTTGGCGCTGGCCGTGAAAAGCAAACCAGGCACGACTCCACGGTCGAGTCCACTTCCACAGTTGGCGGTGGACATGGAACAGGCATCACGAATCGACGTAAACGCGTATGCCTAGTAACCGTGTATGCCTAGTGACTCTTATAAGGCATAAATCGCCGCCTGTCGGAAGAAGGTTGAATGACCGAGCTTTGATAGGAAATCGTTCCCATCTGCAAAGACCGACACACGTGCATCTGCAAGAGACATGCATTCTTATCAGCCTGTACAGGGCTCGTGCCAATGCATGCCTCTCGGAATTTCGTCACTCAGAACTGAACCTTTAATAATAATAATAATAATAATAATAATAATAATAATAATAATAATAATAATAATAATAATAATAATAATAATAATAATAATAATAATAATAATCATCATAATAATAATCATAATAATAATAATAACTCGTGAGAATATATGTGGCTCGAGCTGTCCTAGATAGGATCCATTTTGCCCCTAAAACTGATTGAGGGTCCCATTAGAACTTCAGTAGGCATAGCTGCGCCTATGAGAATCCGTGTCTTTTTGGTGACCAAGAGTAATTACGGTTGAGGAGGGTACAATCGTGTTTTATCCCCTTCGTAGCCATTGATCACGCATTTCGCGTCTGAAACGAAAGAACACAGACCGACACATTCGCGTGAAGAACAAGTACAAAAGAACACAGAACTAACAAGAGACATAAACCCTCATGGGCCCCCGCGACCGCGGGGGCTCATGAGGATTTATGTCTCTTGCAGATGGGTGTCGTTTGCTGTGCCCCGGCAGTTAAGGGATTATGGCCTTAGGACTGTACCTAGCGCAAGGTGTACGAGCCAGATCAAGAGAAGCTGCTGCTGTTTTTGAAATTACCCCCCTTTGTGCACGCATACAGTGCACCCGGTACAGCATACAGCGCACAGTCCCAGGGGGTCGGGCTGCGTGATCAAGGTGGGTAAGGGAGTAATTTCGGATTCAACATGCGACTCCGTGCGAAGAATTGATTTTAGCAAGGCGTTCGGTTGATGATCGAAGCTGGTACAATGGAAATTCGTCGTTCACTATGTGGATATTATTGGATTGCTTCACGGCGCCTGTGCAAGAGTTTGTGCACGAGTAAAGAGCAAGGCGCCAGAAAAGAAACTACGGCATTTTTTCGTGTGTGTGTGTGTGAAGGTCTTTGACTTCCGACTTTACGGCCTTAGGCCAGGGGACGAAATTCCATACAACATAAAGTTCTAACCATACGATTACTGTCAATTCAGGACATACCCGAGTGTCAGCAGCCTTTGCTTTATTCGAAGTACGAAATATCCAGTTTATTAAAAATGTAATGCTCTTTACTTTTGTTTTCATTTTTATTGTCATTTCAGGACAGATAGACCAGCCAAGAAGACAGTAAACTTTATATTTTAAGACTTCTTGTAAACAGTATATTACAATTATACATAGGACAATGCAGAGAGCTGGCGGGGGGGGGGGGGGGGGGGGACACTATAATGGTGCCAAAATAGCCCTATTTAAGACGGATTTGCCATCAGTTTCTTCAATAACAAAAATAGTACCGATAAGAGGATGAAAATAGGCGGATATTAAGAACTTTTTTCAGATCGATATCTGTACCTTGACGGACGCGGTGAACACACAGGCCACCAAGAGCGTATAAAACGGCCGGATATGAAATGCCTGCTAACATTTTCACTGCCAATAAAAAAAGTGAACGCGATCTCACTGCAAGAGACATAGATCCTCATGAGCCCCCGCGAGTGCGGGGGCTCATGAGGATCTATGCCTCTTGCTGAGACCAATTTGTATCCACGTTTCTTGGACGGTGTTGGCTTCTGGTCGTTGAATGAACGACGATTTCAGAAACCAAAATGTGCGTACAGTGGCAGGAAAGGGATTAAGGCCGCTCTTCTCTTATTACCGCCCTTAACATTTATGAATTCGAATTATACAGTGTAGAGACGCCAACGTTGAAAACATTTTTTTTATTCAAGGAAATGAAGTGCGTTGTTGGGCTGAGTCGATTTCTTTTTTCAAGGAATAGAAAAAGCCAGGAAACTCTCTCCCGCAAATGAGTTGGCTGATGAATTATCGATGAGCGTAAGAAAAGATTACAGAGCGACTTTCGTGCAGAAAAGATATTAAGAAGTTCCTCTCGTGCATACGTAAGCAAAGCGTTAAAAAAAAGTCAGTCGGCAGATAAAAACACAGTGACTACCTCATTTTCAGGAGTCTTCAATCCGGAAGAGGCATAGATCCTTATGAGCCCCTGCCAATGCAGGGGCTCATGAGGATCTATGCCTCTTGCAGATAGAACAATCAGTCTAGCTGCTGAGGCTCGTGAGGATCTGGGGATCTGAATAGTCAATCCCGATTACATTATCGTCAGAATAATGAAACTGACGAGGCTCTTGCAAATCCCGGCTTAATGCACGCTGAAAGAACCCCGCGGAGAAACTGCTCAGAAAGGTCAATCCAGGCACACACATTGAAAGAAAACATCTTTCTTCCATCTCCCTACCCTAACTTGTCCATTGCTGTTGGGCTTTCCAGACGGACATTTCCAATTAAACAGTCCACTTCGCTTATAACGAGGTCGGATATAACAAAAGTCGGATACAACTTCACTTTTTCAGAGGACCCCACAGCACTTTTTCTATGTACAGTACTAATGACTTCGCTTATAACAAACTTCGGATAAAACAACATGAAAAGTTGCGTCCCCGGTAGATTTTTATACTGTAATTTTTTTTTTTTTTTTTTCAGCGGTGCGCACAAGCGGGGATTCTATGTACAATCCCTTGTACAAGTCACGGGAGTTAAGTCGGTCATGACAGCTCAAAGGAAGTAAGAACGAGTTAGTGAGTTGGGTTTAACGCCGAGCAGGCGACTACGGCCATCTCACGGCGGGGAAGTAAGAGCGAAGAAAAACCACAAGACTGGACGATTTAGGTTGTAACAGGTAGTGGGAGCCTTAAAGTACCATTACACATAAATCTGAAGACACATTTCAGCACCAGTTGTGTTTATTATGCCTTGTCGACACACCTAATATAGTTTAACAGCAGTTTGGGCACGCAGCAAAAGCCACACGCGTAATCGCACTTATTTATTCTGCGCTGCCGTTAGCGTTTCAATCTATTTTTTAGCTTTTCTCGCACTGATAGCGTTGTATTTATAGAATGGAGTGGAGTCATTGTCAGGTTACTTGATATAACATTCAGCTTCATTGCACCTTCAGTTTGGAACTCGCTGCCTGCCAATCTGCGAAATCTCCCTACTCTCTCGCTCAGTTTAAGGCTCAGTTGAAAACTCACTTCTTCCAACTTGCTTTTCCTCAGTCGTAGATATGTGGTCCTATTGTATTTATTTGTAATGTTTCACAATTATCGTCTATGTCATGTTTGAATGTGTGTGTTAGCGCAATGAGGTTTTGCCACAAAAAGATTTTGCGCTATACAAGAACCATTCATTATTATTATTATTTATTATTATAAAGACGTCGTGTGCTGGACTGGACTGCCCTGTGTCTAAATGAACCATAACTAGACCTGTACGTATCGTTTGGTGACCACCTGTTATAGAAGTGTATCTTTGAACATTTATGGCGGTAGTGGGCCTTAAAAGGCATTTCTACCTCATCGACATACATCATCTATTTCATTTCTGGTACCACGAGGAAGAAGTGTGTGATCGATACTCTCTGAGTTATACCCAGCTGCAAGAGACATAAACCCTCATGAGCCCCCGCGATCGCGGGGGCTCATGAGGGTTTATGTCTCTTGTTACTCCTGCGTTCTTCATGCCTGTCTTGGGTCCCATTTGTATCTGTGTTTTTCACGCGGTGGTCAGTTAGCGTGTAGTGCTTTTCAGATGCACAATTCTTGATCACGGGCAGCAGCCCGGACAGATTTGTTTCCTGACCGAGGCTTGTGGACAATGCAGTCCCGGAGGTAAGGTGACGAAACAAGCCTCGCGTGATTGTAAAGGCGTGTGAGCCGGTCCAGGCCCGGACCTTACGGCTTCCAGCCTGCCAGCATGCCGCACATAAGCTATTTTTCATTAGTTTTCCCACGGTGTCGCTTTGTGTTGCCGGAAACCGGCCTTTTCAGTCCCTGAGTGCAAAAGGGCATGTGACCAAAAATACATTTGTTTGAAGTACCATTTTGTAGGATGCAAGCACAATAAGCTTTTTTTTTTTACCCGTTTAGCCCTATCGACCGTGATAATTCAAGGGTAGTGCCAGATTAGCTTGGCGCCTGATGGCGCCAAGCCAATCCGGCACTACCCTTGAAGTAGCAAGGTCGAGCCATCTCCTGCAACTAGTAGAGCGTCGTTAGGTGATACCTCCGAAATTTGGGAAAATGGTCGTGGGCCGATTAAAAGGGTTAAACGTGTCTGAGTTTCTTGTTAGAAGGGAAGCCTTTAGAGACAGGTACTCAGGTACTGAGAGAACTTCAGATAATAATAATAATAATAATAATAATAATAATAATAATAATAATAATAATAATAATAATAATAATAATAATAATAATAATAATATAACAATAAGAAAAAGAATAATAATAAAAATAGCATTAATAATATAAAAAATAATAATGATAATAACAATTATTATTATTATTATTATTATTATTATTAAAATTATAAACATTATCATCCAAAAAATAATAAGAATAACAACAATTACTATTATTATACTTTGAAATAAAGTACTCTCTCTGTAGTAGGATACCCTGCTCGGCGTTAAATCTAAATAACTAACTATCTGTAGTAGGATACAGTCGACCCTGTGCAAAACGCGGTCTGCCAAAGTACATTAGATCAGGGTAGAGTGGTTGAGCCTTTGATTCGTGTACTTTGCTCGCATTAGCGGAATAATCGAACATAGAACTCAGGGCACAGTCCGCAAACTGATAACTTTACCTTGCCCACACATCTTTGAAATAATCACACTGCTGAGACCAAAACATGCGTATGCTCTGGTTTGTGATTTTAGACCATACGGCTGTGAGCCGTGAGGCGGAAAATCATAAACCAACACACACTACTGCATATCGATTTGGATTGATTGCTCTTTCTTAGTTGTGCTAGAGCGACCGTTCAAACAAATCTGCAAGAAGTCGGGTGCACTAAGATCGTATTCTGTACCCATGGAAAATCATTACTGCATGTCTTTTCCGATTCATTAACTCATTCGAGACGTGCCGCCTGCGGATACGTGGCATCAGCCGCGTCCGGAGGCGGCACGTCTCAAATGAGTTAAGTCATTGTCGACCCATTATCCTTTGTTTGGTTGGTTGGTTCTTGTTGTTGTTGTTGTTCTTCTTCTTCTTCTTGGGGTTTCTTTCGCAATTTGCGCAGGCCCGTCCTGAGAAAGTCTTTATGTTAACCCATTCAGCCATGACGCACTACAGCAGGAGATGGGTCGACCATGATAATTCAAGGGTAGTGCCAGATTAGCTTGGCGCATGTCGGCGCCAAGTTAATCTCGCACTGCCCTTGAATTATCATGGTCGATCCATCTTCTGCAACTGGTGCATAGTCATTAGATGACGCCTCCAAAATTTGGGAAATACTGCCGTTGGGCTGAATGAGTTAAGCAGTTAACGCACAACCCACCAAACACCTCACACCAAATCCGCCTCCACATCCCCCGCACCAAACTTAACACTTTCGGCCCCCGCTCCTTCTCCGTCTACGGTCCTTCCACCTGGAACACTCTCCCACTCTCTCTCCGTCAGAAACACTCTCTCTCCTCCTTCCAGTCCGCCCTCAAAACTCACCTCTTTCAACAGTTTTAGCACTATATCACCACACTCCCCACCCCAAGCTGACCGTCGTAATGTATTTCACTGTTTGTGGTACGTGAGTCATTGTCTAAAGCGTGCGCATGCGTGCGCGAGTTGTGAGTGTGCGCTTAGAGTTATAATTATTATAAGATAAGCGCATTACAAATACCGTAATTATTATTATTAATTAACAACTGTTCCCGTATGTCGAAGTATCTGCCAGCATTTTTGTCTGAGCGCCAAAGGACAGTCAACTCTTTTACTACCAAGAAAACGTAAACACCGCCAACTACAGAGGTATAGATCCTCATGCGCCCCCGCAACTGCGGGGGCGCATGAGGATCCATGCCTCTTGCTGAAGTCACTTCGTATCCGCGTTCCGTGGGCAGCTGAGGGTCTTTGACGTCGAAGTCACGATGATTTCAAAATCAAAATCTGCGCCCTCCGGCGGTCAAGGGGTTACAGAAAAACTACGAGACACATATATGTGCTGGCCTGTTATTCTGGACCTTACGGCTTCCAGCCGTAAGGTCCAAAATCACAGGCAGCACATAAAGAGATACTAATTAAGACTCATTGCCGAGGTCGCTTAAACATGATGACGGCGAGAGGTGGTGGGGGCTTGGGGAATTCAGACTCTTACAAAACTACAAAATGTATCTTGATCTGTACGGTAAACTTCAGATATCACGAATCAAGCGACAGGGCACCCACATTTGTTTGTTTGTATATCTGAACTTTGTAATAAGCGAAGTAGTTTGCATAATTCAGATAGAATTTATTTTGTACCTATGAAAACGTGTTTTTGTTAAATCTGAATTGTGTCATGTTGTTTATAAGCGGAGTTTACTGATATGAAATCTACAGCATTCAACTTTCTTTTCCAAATACAATTTCCTTTTTCATTTTCTTTTTAATTTTTATAATTTGCATCTTTGCTATGTTTTACGCGAAGGGCAGTACGGACATCATCCTGGACGAATGGAAACACCGTTGCTGAAATTTGATGCAGTGCTGAAGAGTATTGCAATAAAGGAAACGCTACTATGTACATAATTATTCGGGTTTGTAATAATGGACCATATCGAAAGGTGGGTGAGCTGAAGCGCATTGGCCTTTCTGTCCGAAGAAATCAAATCTTGACCGAACTGAACTGAAGTGAACTGAACCGCGGTTTGTGATAACAAATTTGATCAAAGAGTGACATGTCTGTAAATACCTCATCGAAACAAGTAAAGTTTCACGGGCGATCACCGCCTTGTTGAAGCGCGTATGAAGACTGGAAATGTTAAATGCGGAAAAAAAAAATGCTTATTCTTTCGCAGCGTCAGCAAGTTTGGCTAGAGGCGGCAAGCCTCCACACCAAACTCTGGCAGACGGTCGACGACTAACTGAGAACGACTCATTTCTGGACAACCACGGGGCTAAAGACAAGTGACAGCCAGCAGCAGAACAAGGAAAACCTGTAAAAAAAAATTATATTTAGTAGGCGGAAAAGCCTTTTTTTTTTGACAGAGGCAGTGTTCTAGACAATTTTTTTTAAATAGGCAAGAGGCATAGATCCTCATGAGCCCCCTCAGTTGCGGGGGCTCATGAGGATCCATGCCTCTTGCTGACACCACTTTCGAGCCATGTTCCAGAGAGGGCTCATGGGGCTGTCTGCCTCTTGCCGATAAACTGGTTAAGATGAAAGAAAGTCTCCGGTAAAAACCGGTGTGAACTAGATGGGGTGTATAGATCGAGTTTCGCTTCATAACCTTTCCTGGTTGTAGTGCAGTGGCTGATGGTGTCGATTTGTCATTACAAATGCACGGGTCGATGCCAGTGAAATAGGGCAATAGACCGGAGAAAATGCGGGTGGGGGATGAAGGGGGGAGGGGGAAGTGCTTTACCTTTGTGCACTGACGGATCGAAATCGCTAGTCTTATATAATTATATGCGGGAAGTTCTGTGATTGTTTTCCTTATGTGTTTAGACTGAACGGCCTACAATCACCAACGACACACGCCAAGCTGTAAGTTCTAAACCCACAAGCCAACACACACTTGCCAATCATGAAACCCAAGCGCAAAGCGTGATAAAGACACAAAATATTCTGGGTTCATGAGGATCTGCATCTCTTTTGGACAAGACGATCTTGTTTCCACATTCCCTGCCGATTTAGGCATATGTTGTTTCTGAAATCGTTCTTCATTGAACGACCAAAAGCATCAACCGTCCCAGGAACATGTATACAAACTGGTCTCAGCAAGAGGCATAGATCCTCATGAGCCCCCGCAACTGCGAGGGCTCTTGAGAAACAAAGTCTCTTGCAGTTGGATGGCGTTCAGTAAAGGAGGTGTATCGACATGACTGGTCTGACTGTCCACAGACAGATCTACGTGAAAGTGAGGACCGAAGTTACAGCGGTCATACAGTCTGCCAGGAGACAGTTCTACAAGGACAGGATCGACTCCAGCTCGTCATCCAAGCAACTCTTCTCAGTCTTCAGTGAGCTGCAGGGCAAGCCCCGTACCACGCCCCTTCCGACGGATGTGCCAAGCCATGTCCTTCCAAATCGTTTCTGTGATTTTTTTTCGAATAAGATTAAGCACATTCGCTCTGAACTAGACTCGTGTTCATGTGATCCTCCTACTTTTGGTGTGTATAATGGCCCTTCACTATCTCAGTCGTTTTGAGCCAGTGACTGAGCAGGAGATCCATGAACTTATTATGAATTCACCAACAAAGAGCTGTGTGCTTGATCCTATGCTCACGTCCCTCATGAAACAGTATATCAATGATCTCCTCCCACTGATTACCACCATAGTTAATGCTTCTCTCTCTACAGGTGCAGCGCCTACTCATGCAGTTTAAACATGCTGTTGTGGCACCACTCTTGAAAAAGCCTGGACTGGACCCAAACGACTTGAAGCGTTTTAGACCTGTCTCTAACCTTCCGTTTATTTCAAAGATTTTGGAGAAGGTTACAAAGTAAAGTAGGTTATAGCACTGTCAGGGGAGAGAAATGTGCATGATCGACCAGTGATCATAGATCTACTATGGCCAAAGCACAAAAAAAAGAGATAGGAAAGAGAGGGCGCTAAGAAAGTGACTGAAAGCAATGCATATGGAAGCCCCCCGGAAGGGGGGCGTATCACCTATCCACTGTTCCAGCCACTCAGTGCATGGAAATTTAAATCTAGGTTCCCCAAGGGGGGTCCAGATATTTAGCCGGTGTAGACAGCTGTTTCGGTCTTGGCGACCTCTTCAGCACACCATCGCAATACTGGAGGAGGCAGGAAATTCTGCCTACCTGCATTGACAACCACATTTTACTGTGGTGTCTGCAGGGGCATACATTCCATGCCACCACCTAGAGTTAAATTTCCATGCCCCCTAAAAGAGAACCTACCAAAAGGGGGGAAGGGGTTGCAGTCGATATTGTAGTGATAAATGAAAAGAAAAGGGGAGACTGCCAGTGCTAATATTTTAGGAAGGTTACAAAGTAAAGTAGGTTATAGCACTGTCAGGGGAGATAAATGTGCATGATCGACCAGAAAAAGAGATAGGAAAGAGAGGGGGCACTAAGAAAGTGACTGAAAGCAATGCATATGGAAGCCCCCCCCCCCCCCCCGAAGGGGGGCGCATCACATATCTACTGTTCCAGCCACTCAGAGGCTTTTCTTTGGAGAAGGTTGTTTTGAAACAGCTACAAAGCCAATTGTCTGGAAACGTTCTTTTAGAAATGCATCGGTCGGCATACAGAATGGATCACAGCACGGAGACTGCTGTGCTGAGCGTCCTGGTTGGTCTGCTATTGAAGGCAGACGAGAGACTTGTCTCTCTCATTGCTCTGCTGGACTTCAGCGCAGCATTCGACACGCTCGATCATTCTGTTTTGCTGAAGAGGTTAGAGATGACCTTTGGCATCCGTTGTACCGCCCTGGCCTGGTTCACTTCATACGTTAAGGATCGTTCTCAGGCTGTTATTGTTAATGGCCAGCTATCTGCTCTAGTCTATTGTTGTATGGAGTCCCTCAGTGCTCTGTATTAGGGCCTGTTTTGTTCACTTTATATTCACAATTCACCATCAAGGTCTGCGCATATGTCTGGGAGCCTTCAGGAAATCTCCAGTTCCTAGTCTGTATGCAGAGGCAGGGGAGCCTTCTCTCAGGCTCCGCCGCATCCGCCTCATGCTCAGCTACGTTCTGCAGCTGAAGGCCCATCCAGAAAATCCTGCCTATGATTGTGTTTTTAACCCGTCGTTTGCAGAGATTTACGATGCCCATCCGGGAGCTGTCCGTCCACTTTCCTTCCGTGTCCGACCTCATCTGCAGGCGGCCGGAGTGGACCTGGACAAAGTTTCGGAATCTCTGCAACACGTCACTCCACCCTGGCTACTACCAGTTCCTGACATCTTGCTGGACTTGACCGCCCACAAGAAGGATTGTACTCCACCAGCCATATACCAACAGAGCCTCAATGAACTCGTTTCAATTTTTCCTGGCTATTGTCGTATTTATACGGATGGGTCCAAGTCTGAGGATGGGAGGGTGGCTGCGGCTGCAGTGTCCTCTCGCCATCCTAGACGCCCATTTAAGCTTCGTCCCCTTGACCATTCCTCTGTATTTAGTGCAGAACTGCAGGCAATTCTGCTGGCACTCAAGCATGCCTATCAGTCTCGGGAAAGGAACTTCCTGATTCTGTCTGACTCTCTTTCTGCCCTGCAGGCCCTTCAGAGCGCGGGAACAGACCATCCACTGCTGGTGCAGATTAGAGAGCTCTACGCAGATTTGATGAATGAATATTATGAGATCATTTTTATTTGGGTCCCGGGCCATGTGGGCATCGAAGGCAACAGAATCGCAGTGCCCGCAGTGACCCTGTCCCTGACACACAGACTGTTTATAGTGATTTTAAACCTGTGATTAGTGCGTACATAGCCCGCGAGTGGCAGTCCGAGTGGGACAAAGAGGAAGGGAACAAGCTTCATGAAGCTCTTCCTACGTTGTCCGACAGTCTACCTTTCCGCTGCGGCAGCCGCCGTGAGGAGACTGTCCTTGCTCGGCTCCACATCGGGCACACGTATGTTAGGCACTCTTACTTACTTTAAACAGGATAGTGAGCGTCCATGGTGTTTTGCCTGTGATGAGCAGTTTTCTGTTAGACACTTTTTGCTGTATTGTGCTGATCTAATTGACACGAGATATAAACGCTTCACAGCAGACTCCTTGAACGTTTTGTTCCGGGATGTTCCCCCGGACAAAATCTTCAATTTCTTGAGAGAATGCAATATTTTTAATAAGATCTGAGCATTCATAGACTATGTAAATATTTTTTATTTGCCATTTTTGAGAGTCTGTATACGTTTCTTTTAAAGACTTGTGCGACATTTTAGCCTGACATTTTTAAGCTATATTTACATCTTGTCTTAAGACCTTGCTTTTAGTCTGGCTTACCAGATTTTTACCCATCCCGCCGTGAGATGGCCTTAGTCGCCTGCTCGGCGTTAAACCCAAATAACTAACTAACTAACTTTATATTCACAACCTCTGTCTGATGTAATTGCCGCCCATGAGTGTGATTTTCACAAGTATGCTGGCGATACTGAATTGTCAAAAAGTAGCGCGCCTAGCCATTTCAGCTCCGCTAAGATGAGCGTACAGTGTTGTACAGGCGACGTCCTGTCCTGGATGACTAGCAACAAACTTAAGCTTAACACTGACAAAACCTAAGTCATGCCTGCTGGCTCTCAGTCTCGCCTTAGTCTAATTGACAGCGAGTTCGCAAACATTGGTGGCTCAGTGCAGCGTTCGCTTCCAGAACTGTGTTAAATATCTGGGTGTGAACTGAGATTGATTCGACGCTCTCAATGCATGATCATGTCAGTAGCGTTTGCCGAGCTGGTTTCCCTGAGTTGCGCAGAATTTCTTCCCTCAGACCGTATCTTACAGAAAGTGCGGCGTCAAGACTTGTAAATGCATTCATTATGTCCAGGCTCGATTATTGCAATTCTGTACTGGCAGGTTTACCAGCAGACCAGATTTCACGCTTGCAGATGATTCAAAACAATGCGGCGCGTCTCATCTTGAAGAAACGAAAGAGAGAACACGTTACGCCTCTACTGAAGCAGCTGCACTGGCTGCCCGTAAAATTCCGCTAGTTGACCAGTACAAAATTGCAATTTTCGCCTATCGGCATTTTGACAGATCTCTCCCGCCGTACCTATCTGCCAAGCTGTCTGTTTATCAGCCATCACGCACTCTCCGTTCCTCCAGTGAAAAACTTTTTAAAATCCCGAAGCTTAACATGAAAACTGTCGGGGAGCGATCTTTCCCTTTTTTAGCTCCAAGTGTGTGGAACTCGCTGCCAATTGAAATGCGGAATCTGCCCACATTGTCACAGTTCAAAGCTTTTTTCTCTGTCGGGCATTTAAGATTTAGCTCACCTTTAGCTAACTGTTGACTGACTACCTTTTATTCTGATTCTAGAGGGAAGTGGATGTAAGGTGCTGGGAAGGGATAGGGTGGTTTAAAGTAGTGTGTAATTGTGCGTGTGTCTGAGAGAGAGGGTGTGCTCTTGTGCATGCGCAGTGAGTCCAGTGTTTTTATGGAAAACAGCGCTATACAAGAACTATTTATATTATTATTATTTTATTATTATTATTATTATTATTATTATTATTATTATTATTATTATTAATATTATTATTATTATTATAGTAAGGGAAATAGAAATAAGTAAAGCATGCTACTAATCTACAAAACGGAGCAAGTGCAAAAGTATGAAAACTGTGCAAAACATTGAAAAACATCAAAACATAATTTCAGAGATAAGGACAAATATTGAAACAACTGGTGCATTCTCTAACCAGCTCGTGCTAAAGGTTACATTCTCTAACCATCGAAAATGTTAGATGCACCAGAAACTGTCAGCGTGCAAATTAAACTAGAAATAAACTAAAACAAACTCTAGAAGTTCGGGTGAATAATGTGCAATGAAAACAGACTTGAAAGAAATCACTAAGTAACAGTAACCTTAATTTGTTAACCGTGCGTTATACCGTCTCTAGTGTGCCATCTACAGGGATGGAAGATAAGAATGTCAATGACCTTTTTTAGATGTCTCCTGATGCTCGTGCTTGCGGCCTAGTACAGGGGAAAGCACTCGATACAGGCGTTCTTTGGCGGAGGAGAGCGTGCACCTGTCGACTGTCAAGTACTTCCGGCCTCCGCCACTTCCTTTTCCGCTCGCTTTCCCTTTGGCTGAGGCGGCCATTTTGTTTTCTGAATTACGCGGTTGTATTTCTGGACTCTGGAAGCAAAGAAACGAGCGGAGGGTTTAACCCTTTGGCTGTCGGTAGCTTGTTCGGTCGAGGTGATTCCTGAAGGAATCATCTCGACCAAACACGCCACCGACAGCCAAAGGGCTAAAGCCTGACGATCTACTACGGACTAATACAAATAATCATTACCACTATACTATGAAAGCCCAACGACCCAAGTGCGTGGCTAAAACAGAATTCCCAAAAAGACTGGTCGGCACTGTGTCCACAGTTTATAAATCGGAATGGTTGGACAAAGGGAAGACTGGTGATGAGATGGAACGTTAAAGGAAGCCATTTTCGCCATAGTTTGTAAAATAGGGCACCAACACTGACTATCTCCGCCCCCCCCCCCCCTCCCTTCCCCCTTCCCCCCTCCTCCTCCCCCCTACGGCCCCCCTTCCCCCAAGCCTGTTTAAGTGATAATGATGCGTCAAAAAGACAAACCACAGGACAATTAGTTGCTGCAAAATACTGGAACAGTTTGTTGATCTCATTCTGCCCGCGACATACCACAGCAAGATATGGCTCGACCATGACAGTTCAAGGGTGGTGGCAGATTAGTTTGGCGCCTATAGGCGCCAAGCTATTCTGCCACCACCCTTGAACTATCATGGTCGATCTGTCTCCTGAATTGTAATGCAGTCCTCAGAGGATACCTCCAAAATGTGGGTATTTCGTACCTCGGCACAATGAGGTATGGAAGCTACAACATACTGTACATTATAAAATTAAAAGAACATGTCACAATATCGTTGAACCTCGGCATAAGGAGCTTACATTGACAGTGGACTTACCCTAGTTGCATGCTTATCACCGGGGGACACAGGATTTCTTTTTTTAAAATCTGCGAAATGGTGCGTGTTGATAGGTGGAGGTGAGGAGAAGGTGAGATACCTTTGTCAGTCCAAGTGGAAAAGACAGCGGGGGTAAGCAAGTCCTGTTTGTCGAACAATTTGAACCAAATGGAAGAAAACATGTATTTTGTTCCGTTTGGTTTAAATTGTTCGACACAAGGGACTTGAATCTTTTATGATTATGGGGTGGCTGGTACCAACAACCCCCGGAACCCCCAGGACCCTCTCTAGATCCACGCCTGGTTTGTACGTGTTCAGCTGTATACCACAGTCGGGTCTCTTGGCCCCACGGGTGCTTTTCCCAAATTCGGGAAGTGTTACTGAACGACAATGTACCGGTTGCAGTCGGTGGATTGATCAAGATAATTCAAGGGTAGTGCCAGATGAGCTTGGCGCCTGAAGGCGCCAAGGTCATCTGGCACTACCTTTGAATTATCACAATCAATCCATCTCCTGCTGCAGGGTCCTGGGGCTAAATGGGTTAAAGTCA
Organism: Semisulcospira habei; assembly: GCA_036245525.1. Taxonomy (NCBI): domain Eukaryota; kingdom Metazoa; phylum Mollusca; class Gastropoda; family Semisulcospiridae; genus Semisulcospira; species Semisulcospira habei. The sequence goes on from BTPG01000002.1 coordinate 165,756,666, forward strand.
TCAACCTCAGTACTTTAATTCCCACAGCCCTGTTGCAAAATTACACAACCACGGTGAGTGCCCCATTAGAAGAAAATAATTGTCCATGACAGCCCAAAGGTAGTGCCTGAACAGCTTAGCACCTGTCCATGTGCCAAGCTAATCAGGCACTATCTTGCAGCAAGCGCCATCGCGGGTTTTTCATCCGCATACGGCAGAAAAAAAGTGAGGTTTGAAGTAATTAGAGCAACGTCGGGTATTAGCTGTTTCAACAAAGCTATAATCGGCCCCTGGTCAATAAATGAAAGCTTATCTCCCTTGGGGTGTGACACTCGAATCGCGGATTGCATCCCCGAGTTTTCCGGATCAGAGAGTTGTACAAATGTTTCCAACGTGTACAAATAGCGCGCACAGGAAATCCTCGGACAGTACCTGGACGTTTCACTCCCAGGACAAAATGATTTTAACTCATTCAAGGTGCCTCGCATCAATACCTGCGGAAGTGCCGTATGGCGTTGCCGCGTTGAATGAGCTATATCTGTCCTTTTCCCTTTCAGAACCCAGTACCGCCGTGAGATGGCTTTAACAAACATTGTTAACCCAAATAAGTAACTAACCAGAACCCATTACCGTACAATTTTCAATATAGGTCAGCTGTTTCCGGCGCCGCCCTTGAACTGTCATGTTCGATCCATCTCCCGCGCTAGTGTAGCCGGGCGGAATATGTGAAGTATCACCGGGATAAAGGACTAGAAACTCCCACGTGTTTAATCAGACATGCACTTTACAGACGCGACAAACGAATGCAGTCAATGACACACTGTAAATTCAATCCAAAGTTCAATTCATTTTCTAGGTAATGGCTGTCCCTGTCCCCGTCCCCCCCCCCCCCCCCCCACACATAACGCGCCTGCTAGGTCAGTCCATTATCACTCCGATGCCGTGAACGTTAAATCCCGAATTCGAACTAGTCAATTCATTTTCTTTCAAGTTAAGCCTCGGTACAAAGAGAACCAGCGACTTTCCCTCTGTTTCGATGAAACGAGTAATTGCGTGTAAATCGACAATATATAACTGATCCGAAATGTCGTGCTTTCAAAGTGCATGGTTGTATTGTCAACAGTGCGTATACAGCGTTGCGATTTATAAAGGAAAGGTGTATAACTTTAACTGATCACAATTCTTCGACCAGTGACCGCAAAATATCTTTAAAAGCAGGGCACACTCAATACAGAAGAATTCCATGAAATAAGGAACACGGATATGAATTGGGTCAGCAAGAGGCAAAGAACATCAGTTGATGAGCCCCCGCAGATGCGGGGGCTCATGAGGTTCTTTGCCTCTTGCAGCTGGGTGGTGATGGCATTTTTTTCAGGCAGTGAATGAACTGAATGATCACAATTAATCCATCTCACACTGTTCCGGCCTTTATTGACAGAGTTAAACAAAACGGTCATACGCCGCGCAGAAAACAGCCGGAGGCAGTACTGTCAGATAATGGCGACAATCGCTCAGAACAACCCAGCATTTCACATCCATTTTGCCATCGTCTGTCAGAGAAACACAAACATGAACATTGTGTTACCGAGCGGTACGTATTATCGTGAGCCTCCATAGGTTGCGGGGACAAGAGAATCTATGCCTCTTGCAGACGAAATATAAATTCCGTTTTCACTGTATATTCATTTACGGCTCCATTAAGTCCGTCCGCGCTTTGCTCTAGTGACCCCTTCAAAACCAGCGGAGGCAGACTGTGTTTCTTTGAAACATTTGTTAATTTAACGCCAAAGAGTCCGAACAGTTTAGGGAACATGGACACCAAACAGTGTCACAAGAGGCATAGATCCTCATGAGCCCCCGCAACTGCGGAGGCCCATGAGGATCTATGCCTCTTTGCAGTGGGACTGTGTTCACTTTTTATCTGCAGTGAAGGGGTTGAATGGAAACGCATGCACTTTACGTTCCGTTTGGGAAAACAAATGGGAGAGTTAGCAAAATGCGTTGTTCTGTGATTTTGGGCGTAACGGTCCATAGCCGTAAGATCCAAAATCACATTCCAGCACACAAATGGATGCTAAGTTCTCACGCATAAATAAAAGCCGCGTCAGTGTTTGTTTCCTCATGGCGATAGCGTCCAAGTAAAGTCAATTGTAAAGCCGATATCCGTTACCGGGAGCTAGGCCAATGGCATCCGAGGAACTGTTTATTTAGCCAATGGCTAACCACCCAAAGTTTAACCAATCATAGATAATACAGCGATCAGGACAAGTCGTCTGTTGCCAATGACAGCTTCGCAAATAATAGGTAATGGCAACGAGCATACAGGCTTGGCTTGGAATCCCAATCCGAAGGTGGCTTTCTGTCGCCTTATCTACTCAAACTGCCGTCTAAACTAGCTACGTAACCATAATCGTTTGTAAAGAATTTCGTTACAAAAAAATTAATAATAAAAAATAAAATAATTCCAGACTAAAAAGGTGACTGCCAAGCGTGTAAAATGCAGAGAAGAACCCAACGAATAAAGAAATGCGTTCGAAAAGACAGTTACCCCTTCAATTTATTGATATTTCGAGTAAAACTCCTTTCTTAAAACAAACAAACAAACAAGTACACAATTTTCTGTGCAGAAGCTAATTTAGTGTCTCCTCAGTATTTAGTGTAATATGGCCCACTGCGGCAAGATATCTATCGACCATGATAGTTCGTGGTTGGTGCCGGAATAGCTTGGCGCCTATAGGCGCCAAGCTATTCTGGCACCAATCTTGAAATATGAACTTAATGTAGCCTTCAGACCGGGCACCCGCGCTGCTTTTGAGAATGTAACCTTTATGCTTAATGGGTCTTCACGCGTTGAAGGACTTGGGGAATTGTATGAAGGCCTCAGGGGCTCTCGAGAATCCATGCCTCCTGTCAGTTGTTGACGGCAGGTGGTATCTGAGAGACCCGGCGGACGCAGATTGGTTTGTAAGCGAAAGACACAAAAGATGACCGCTTACGCAAATGTCAGTCGACATGCCGATAATTCGTAGACCCTATGTCCATTAGCCATGGCATTTAAACGTTAAGTCGTAGAAATGTACGTCAGTAGCCTTGACTGACAGACATTAACGCGAATAGCTCGTGCGCCGCAACCAGCGGCCCTCTGTTAGGGAGAATAAATATGGACGGACGGACCGAAGAAGAATGAAAGCGAGCTCTCGTTTCATGATATGTATGTGACGTGATACTGGCGTATATACAGAGACTGTCCACACAGACGTACGCCTGGTCCAAGAATTTCACGTGCGACAGAATACATTACGTGAATAAACTGAACATCTGGTTGCAACATCATTGTGTGATCACAGGACGTATGATTCAAAACCCTGAATCATCAAAACGCGAAGTGCACTAACGAACAAGCAAGTGCATCCCATGGTGGCCAAATGCCGAAATCCCCAAATGTATGAGTTGTCGTCTGAAGATATGTTGAGCATGATAGTTCAAGAGTGGTGCCTGAATAGCATGGCGCCTGTGGGCGCCAAGCTATTCTGACACGACCCTTGAACTGTCATGGTCGACCCATATCCTAATTTGGGTGTGTCGGGACTAAATGCGATATAAATGAAACCGACCTCTAACCTCTAGAAGGACAGATTCAGATGAGTCCCTACTGCCGCAGGAACTCATGAAAATCTTCGCCTCTTGCAAAACAAACTGATGCTGATTGACGGCGAGTAAATGTACACATCAACTACGTATCATCTAATAATCACAGATGCCGGTTGGTTGGTTGTAAATGCTAACGTCCCGACAGCAACAAGACTTCTCAGGACGCTTACGTAATCACAGAAACTAACAGAGAGGAGTTATATAGATAGTCCTACAACATATAACTTTTTTCGTGAAGATACGTTGAGAGGTTACATTTGCAGACTATAAAACCCAGCAGGTAAAAGGCCATCGGGCGACGTCGGCCGCAGTTGACCCGCGCACAACTGTGCGCGGGCCAACTGCGGCCGACATAGTCTCGATACTGCGTGATAGGAAAGGCACTGCAATTGCCCGAAATCGGACGTCAGAGTCTGAAAAGCCCACTTACGTCGCGCTGACCTTAACATTTTCAGTCTAGCGGCTAACTCTATAAATAATTTGGAGTAGTTTGCCATGCAGCACATAGCCAAGGTCTGAGATGGATCAACAATGTTAGCAGGTGTGGCGTGGCCATACTCATCTGAACATGGTATGGGCCGCAAGGAATCATTCGGCCATGTATTATTTGACTCATTCAGACCCGACAACCACAGCAAGACATGGATCGATCGAGCATGGTAGTTCCAAGGGTGGCGCCAGAATAGCTTGGCGCCCATAGGCGCCCAGCTATTCTGGCGCCACCCTTGAACTATCAAGCGCGATCTGTCTCTGGAGTTGTAATACAGTCTTCAGAGGGCAACTTCAAAATGTGGGGATTTCGGTCCTGGGGCAGAACGTGTTAACCCATATGACTCCACGGCCAGGCATCACCTAACGACTCAGTAGCTTGAGAAGAATCGACCATGATAATTCAAGGGTAGTGCCAGATTAGCTTGGCAAGCCTCCGCCCTTAATCCTTTTGCTGCTGGTAGCGCTTTTTGTCGATGTGATTCCTGCAGAAATCACGTCAACAAAAAGCGCTACCGACAGCCAAAGGGTTAATTTTTCAGACATTTGGCCATACCTCATGCGAAAACCTTCCGATGCCAGCGGGTGGATTCTAATTTGTTTGGTGTCACTGCATGGAAAGGTCACAAACTGGTACGTTATTTATTAGTGTATCGCCGACACAGCGTGAGGCAGTGTATACTGACTTCCATTAAATATGCGAATTTTTCACCATAGCGCTTTTTTTCGTAAATATGCTTTAATCCGGGTTATTTTGACGTCATTTATTAGAAAATGTTATGAAGAGTGTGTTATGTCGTGTGCAAATAGAATGTTTAGTTTTAAAAATCGCACATCGATGACTATTGACGTCATCAGTGACACTACCATCACTGGATATTGAAAGTGAAATGCAGAGGACATAGCTGAAAGCCAACCAATGTGCAGTGTCACTAGGGTCTGTGTGCATGAAAATCCGGCCTGTTTGGTCTTGACCTACTTTTCGTTTGTCAAAGGCACCTAAATAATCAACACGACCTACACACATGAAAATCAATAAGTTCTTTATTTTTAGGTTAGCGGCCAAATTTACCTGATCAAATGGATATGGGTGTGTTCTTTATCTCTGTGTCAGTCACTGGAGCATACAAAATGGTTTGAAAGTAATTCACATTAAATCAAATACGATTTATTAAGAAAATAATGTGCACCGGAAGTTCTGGTTCTCTAGTGATTTTTTTCAAGTCAAATTTCATTTGAGGCGGTTAATAACATCATAAGCAATCCACACAACTTGTGTGTTAAAACATATCACAGGAAACTTGCTTCACAGAGTGTGTCCAGTTTTGCGTATTTTCACCACTAATAAAACCCTGTGTCCTCCAAGGTAGCCATGGGCGATAACTCATCCAATTTGTGTGTGAAGGTAGCTCCGACAGTAGGCTGACAACATGAAGTAAGCAACAAATAAAATGTTCTTGTTTTGCTGTCAGGGTGGCTCTTTTCTTGCGGGTACACATACAGACATTTTTCGCGTTTTTAATGGAAGTCAATATATGTGCTGTCCACGATGAAAAAAACAAAAAAACATATGACTATGATACGTGTGTGGGGTGATGACCGTCGGGAATTACAAAACAACAACCGCGATTATAGCGCGTTTTGTGAAAATATAACACATTGTCACAAAAGTCGTCGACACAGTTGTTTGTTAAAAAAAAAAAAAAAAAAAAAAAAAAAAAAAAAAAAAAAAAAAAAAAACCCACATATAATTATTGTTTATTACAAAACTCGGTCATCTTCCACGACTGGCTCGGTGACAATTGTTGCAAAACTTGCTGAGACGCCATGAAGTGCACGTCAACGAGTTTTGTAACATTTGCCAAACTGTCACAAAACGCGCTGCGACATACCGCACTGTGTTACGTGGTGGAGTTGCAGTCGTAGTATGATAAACACACCAGACGCATCACGTAAGGTTCTTTTAAATAAACTTCATTCAGCTGCAACCCGTCACACGTGGCTTAAGGATGTAGACAATACTGGAGTAACATTTCCAACAATATTTTAATTCAGCGATGCCTACAATGCATTTCCAAATACACCAACACTGATACAAAGTCTCTTCTGCAAATGTCCACACTGGCGACACAAAGTTCCTCACACGACGTACACCACCGTTACGCTGTGTCTCTCACAATGTACACCCTATACGGGCCACGTACCTACTATATACTGTGTGTCTCTACGACTGACAACGCAAGACAATGTATGAACGTGCTTTCCTAGCGCCCTCTTTATATATACTAAAAATTCCAGAATCATCTACGAAAATCATACAACGCAACCAATCAGAACGAAACACGCAACCGAAACTCATTAAAATAATCTTTCTAGAAAAACTACAATAGGCTACGAAAATTCGGCTGCTAACTTCAGCTCTAAATCCTAGTGTATTATGAAGTCACATAAAAGTATGGTAGCCCTATCACGACCTTGCATATCCGCTCTAGAAAATTCAGGAATTTTCACAAAACAAAAAAAAAAGGCTGCTCAATTCACGCGCACAGAAAAAAGAGGCCTAGCACCCCATGAGGCCCCGCTTCTATGCCTCTTACATTTGGGTCGCCCAGGCTGTCAAGGAATTACACTTTTTAACAGCGAATTTGAATAATAAATATTTATTCGGCGGCAGATATAACAGAACAAAGCTGTCGCCGTTGTTAAAAGTGCGTACCATTACCAACAAACTGTACCATTATTTTCACCGAGCGTTTTCCTTCGTAAAATATGCTTTGTTCCGTTTTATTTTCACACATATTGTTACAGAATGTTTTAAAATGAGTCTTTTTTTACTCATTCCGCCCGACGGCAGTATTGCACAAATTTTGGAGACGTCATCTAACGACTATGCACCAGTTGCAGGAGATGGATCGACCATGATATATCAAGGGTAGTGCCAGATTGGCACTACCCTTGAATTATCATGGTCGATCTATCTCCTGCTGTAGGGCGTCAGGGCTGAATGGGTAAAAAGGAGTGTCATGTCTTGTTTTAAGAGAGTGTTCTGTCTTAAAAATCTCACGTCCATAACTTATGACGTCATCAATGACCTTACCATCACCGGAAATTGAAAATGAAATGGGTAGCATCTGCAGAAGACACAACTAAAAACCAACTAACGTGCAGTGTCACTAGGGTCCATGTGGGTAAAACTCCGGCCTGTTTTTCATTTGTCAAAGGCACCTAAAAAAAAACCAAAAAAACAACAACGTGACTTACAAACACGAAAAACAAACAGTTGTTTTTGTTGTAGTTGTTGCTGTGTTTGTTTGTTTGTTTGTTTGTTTGTTTTGTGTGGGTTTTTTTTTTTTTTTTTTTTTTTTTTTTGGTGTTGGGGGGGGGGTTGGTGGTAGCGGCCATATTTACTTGATCAAATGGATATGGGTATGTTTCTCATCTCTTTATCAACCACTGCGGCATAATAAATGGCTTAAAGGTATTAAAAGTAATTCACATTGCAGAAAATATGATTTATTAAGAAAGTGATGTGCACCGAAAGATCAGTGTCTCTAGTAAATTTTATGACTAAAATTTCTGTTGAGACAGTTTAGAACATCATAAACAGTCCATAAAATATGTGTGTTGACATATTTTACAGGAAACGTCATTGTCACAGTGTGTCCAGTTTGCTTATTTTCATCACAAGCAAGATCCTGTGTCTTCCAAGGCAGCCAAGGGCGATAACAATTTCAAAATGCGTGTGCAGGTTGCTCAGAACAGTTGGCTCAACATGAAAAGTAAACAAGAAGATAATTTTCTTGTTTTGTTGTATGGATGAATCTTAGTTTGTGGGTACACTTACTGACACATTTCGCGTTTCTATTGCCTCCGAATATACTTTTATTATTGCCTCCCAATATACTTTTAAGTGAAAGGACCATGACAGATCTCATACAGAGCAGATTACAAACACTGCGGACATTGCCTTTAACACTGGTCAGTGTTCCCATTTGGTCTACTTTGGACTTACTCAAATTTGTTTCAGAAATCGCACAATCCGATTATATTTCACCATGCTATGTACGGGCAATCTGTAAGTGATAAACAGGAAGTTCATTTTGTAAAAAGCGACATTTTCATTGTAATACAATGATATGGGTATGTAATACAATGAAAATCTTGCTTTTCACCCCAAAATGGACTTCATTGTCTTTTGCCTTCACTGGACGGAGGAGATGTGTGGACATGTGACAGCTTTCAGTGCCAATGACGACCGCGGTGGGCCCGTGCACAAATATGCGCGGGTCCAATGCGGTCGTCGTGGGCCCGAAGTCGTTTTGCTACTGTAGTTAGCGCCACTTCAACTGTTAACCCTTTCCCTGCACTGGACGTGTATTCATTTTCTAAAATCTATGTTCAATTTATAGACCAAAAAGCCAAAACCGTCCAGGGAGCACGGTGCGGATTGATCTAAGCAAGAGGCATAGATCCTCATGAGCCCCCGCAGTCGCGGGGGCTCATGAGGATCTATGCCTCTTGCAGTTGGAGAGTGCTCACTTTTTCTCCGCAGTGAATGGGTTAAACGATACTCTACGACAGAAGAAGGATCGGCGGATGACTTTATCTAAGCTTGTGTCTGAGTACCTTTCTCAGTGCGCAAAAGGCCCTCGGGCTGAAATCGGCCGTAGTGGGCCCGCTGCGGCCGACTTCGGCACGATAGCCTTTTGCGCACTGGGTTGACCTACTCAGCTACTGGTGCAACGACTCTCTACAACAGAAGATGGGTTGACGGGGGTGATAATGAAGCGTCTGCGCCTAGAGCTCCACACACACACACACACACACACACACACACACACACACACACACACACACACACACACACACACACACACACGCACGCACACACGCACGCACGCACGCACGCACTACACACACACAAACGCACGCACACACACACACACAAACGCACGCACGCACGCACGCACACACACAACACACACACACAAACGCACGCACGCACGCACGTAAGCACACACACACACACAAACGCACGCACGCACACACACACAACACAAACACACAAACGGACGCACGCACGCACACACACACACACACACACAAACGCACGCACGCACACACACACACACACACAAACGCACGCACGCACGCACGCACACACACACACAACACAAACACACACACACACACACACACACATACATACACACATACATACACACACATACATACACACACATACAGACACACACACAAACACACACGGATATAAGTTTTAAAAAAAAACATTTGTTTTCAATACAAAGCAATTACATTAGGCATAGCCCCAAGGTGAAACTGAGAGGTCAGTGTACTTGAGCGTATCCCTAACTATTTACACTAATTGGACGCGCCAGTCTAATTAAAACATCAACTCTTATCTAAAGGGTTCAACGAACGCCGAAGACAAGACACGGTCAACAGCAAACTGTCCATAACACAGTGTAGGGCATGCATGTTACACTCACTCTACTCGCGCCTGTACAACACCAGCAGTCTTCTTGTTCTTTCTTTCTTTCTTTCTTTCTTTCTTTCTTTCTTTCTTTCTTTCTTTCTTTCTTCTTTCTTTCTTTCTTTCTTTCTTTCTTTCTTTCTTTGTGTTTGTGAGTTATGTATGCTTGTTTGTTTGTTTGCTTGTTTGTTATTTTTGTTTTTGTTTGCTTGTTTGTTTATTTGTTTGTGAGTTTGTTCGTTTGTTGGATGGATTGTTTGTTTGTTCGTTTCTTTGTTTGTTTGTTTGTTCGTTCGTTCGTTCATTCGTTCGTTCGTTTGTTCGTTTGAGTGATCGATCGATTTTTGGTTGGTTCGTTTCTTTGTTTGTTCGTACGTTCGTTCTTTCGTTCGGTCGATCGGTCGTTCGTTCGGTCGGTCGGTCGTCTGTTTGCTGTTCACATTGTTTTTCATCGTCCAGTGTTGTGCAGGTTTCGGGTTAACCCCTTCGCTGCAAATGATCGCGAATTTCGCGTCTCAATGAAACGACTGCACACAGACTAGGCATAAAGAACACTGGACTAACAAGATGTATAAATCTTCATGAGACCCCGCAATTGCAGGGGATCTATACCTCTTGCAGTTGGATGGCGGTCAGTTTTTCAGTCTCGGCCAAGTTCGCAGATCTGTGATGGGGCTATGTGCTTACAACCGTGACAAGGCATCGTCGTGTTTTAGGTTTTCGTGATTTGTGAAAGACGCTCTTTGTGATCCGTGATTCGCTAAAAAATGTAGTCACAAAATCGTGATGCCCTCAGTGTCGTGAGTCGTGTCTGATAGAGGGAAGTCTTCGTGAGGCTGTGCCAGTAACTCCCGAAGCCCCCCTCAACTGCATGTCATTGTGTTTGTACGTGCCTCGCTGCCTGCTGAAACTCCCATCACACAAGACAAACATGTCAGAGCCATCCGGCACACATCGATAGTGATGCTGCATTGGTTTCACAGACTGATTATCTGTCTACACCGGCGTAACACGTAGAAATAACCCTAGAATAGACGGACCCGGGGTCACTTAAGCGAAGAATACTGCCACGCTTAATCGGCCCATGGCGATTATGCGAGGAGGAAACTCCTACGCCATAATGACGGGGTGCCAATGGCGTGGCATACTGCCACTCTAAATTCACCCCAGGTCGATTTAGCGTAGGGGTCCATGTAGCGTGTAACACCGGAACCAAATCAACATGCACAACAGCCTGACTCAATGTAGGAAAATGTCAGGGGTGATACACGCTATAAACACTTCAAGCGCACCTCAAGTATCTAGTTCCGCTCTGACCTCTTCCAGGAGGAAGTGGACACGACCCAACTGCAAGAGACAATGGTCCTCATGAGCCCCGCTGTTGCGGGGGCTCATAAGGACCTATGCGCCTCTTGCTGATAACGATCATTCTTTATTCCGTCTATCTCTATATTGGGGTACGAAGGAAATAGGCAAATCTGCAACTATAAACTAAAAGAATCGATTTGGAAAGGAAACAGAAATAAAACGAAGAAACGTTACTTGCGGACTGTCCTTGGCGCTTGCTGTCTTGTATATGTATACTAAGAAATGCGACATTTTTGGGATCATCGGAAATACTGAAGTGTTTCCCATGATTCCAAAAATGTCGCATATCCTTTGTTCGTCGGTATTATAGCCTGTGACGAAGAGAAAAATAGACACCACGGGGTTGTCGATTCCCTTCAGCGTCATGTCTGTGCGTCAACAAAACGCTTTGTGTCTAAGCTAGTTCCATGGGCGGCTGAGGTTCTTGACAGTCTGAGGTCACTGGCAGTGAAGGGGTTACGCTATCCGCTGCAGGGGGGGGGTGGGGGGGTGGGGACGGATCGACCGTCAATGCGCCAGCTCAAGGGTAGAGCCGAGAATCTCTGATTAGGACACATCGCTTTGAAAAGAGGAAGGTGTTTAAGGAACTCAGACTGACGTCGGAAATTTTGTACATCCGGTGAGCAAAGGACCAGCGGGCCGACGTCGGCCGCAGTGGGCCCGCGCACATCCGTGCGCTGGCCCACTGCGGCCGAAGTCGGCCCGAGGACCTTTGCTTAATTGGAAATACCTGAGGAGATGAATCGCCAATGAGAGTACAAGGTGTAGTTCTGTTTCAACAGCTTTTCTGCCCTGGGTGAAGGCAAAAGACAGAAAGTCCATTTTTGTGAAAAGCCAGATTGGTATTGTATTGCAGTGAAAATCTCGCTTTTCACAAAAATGGACATACTGTGTTGTGCCTTCACAGTGCAGTTTTGCTGTTTTCGTATTTTTCGTTATCGTCGACTGCATCGTATTAGCTGTCGCAGCTGTCGTTGTTGGTGTTGTTGCCGTTGACACTGTCGGTCGTGCTTTTTTGTTGGCGAACACCTCACAAAAGCTGTGTCGCGAACTGTTTCATCGATCGTTCAAATGTAGTATACGGACTGACCTGACTGAAAGTATTCTTTCAGAATCAATATTGAGTAAAAGCTTTTTCGTAAAGAAAGATCCATTTGTGCAGACACTTTCAAGCGTGTTCAATTACTACGGCTAAACAGAAATTGGACCCTCTAAATTACTTAATGGACGACTGACTGCGTGCTGTGCTCGAGGCCACATTAACCGTTTCACCGCCTAGAAAAATGCAAACTCCACCGTCCTGCAAGAGGCACAGATACTCATGAGCCCCCGCAGGATCTATGCCTCGTGCTGTGACCACTGTGTGTCCATGTTCTTTGGGCTTTCATTCGTTCAGTGAACACAGATTTCAGCAACAAAATGCACGTACAGTGGCAGGGAAGGGGTCAGTATTCCTGTACACTTCGCGCACACGTCACAGATTGAACAAATGTTGAGAAAGAAACTGCGACCACTGGCAGAGAAGGGGTTAAAAATGTCGCAAATGAAGAAATTTGTTTCTGTAAATACAATGTATGTTTCCAAAGCCGCACAGCCTATTTTAAAACTAATCTACTGAGCACGATGTACAACAGAATCGCAGGAGACAGACGGACTATTCACGGTCATTCAAGATTTGTGCCAGATTTGCCATACTTTTCACCCGATCGCGCATCACTCACGCACTCACTCACTCACGCACGCACGCACTCACTCACTCACTCGCTCACTCCATAAGTGGATGGGACATGACAGATGCAGTGGCATCATTGCTTAGAAACAAAGTGAAATCAACTTAACCCGGCAAGAGGCATAGATGCTCATGCTCCCCCGCTTGTGCTGGGGTACATAAGGGGCTACGCCTCTTGCAGGCCAAATTTATATACGTGTTCCTCGTACGGGTGGAGTTTTTGGGATTTGTACACATGTATATTCAGATTGGGCTTTTAAAGTCGAACAATTTACGTCTATTTTTAAAACTAATCTACTGAGCACGATTCTTTAGTCGCAGAAGATGGATGGACCATTATAATTCAAGATTTGTGTCGGATTAGCATGGGACCCTATCAGTCAGGCATCACCCTGGAGCTCTTGTCAGGGTCACCTCTTCACCGCTTCACTGCCCAAGCGGCTGAAACTACTACATTTGAAATCCTCGCGGATTCGCCGTTAGAAAATGACATCTAGAGGAGGCACACGAGTGTCAGCAAGGCCAGCAAGAGGCATTGATCCTCATGAGCCCCCGCAACTGCGGGACTCATAAGGATCTATATATATATATATATTATATATATATTATATTTATATATATATATATATATATATATATATATATATATATATATTTATATATATATATATATATATATATTATATATATATTATATATATTAGTTTTCTTCCCTACGTCACACGACCAGTCACTTTAGCGCAAACCGTACCATGTGACCGTGATATAAAAACCCCTGTAGCGACAAATGGCGGACGTTTTGTAGCCCTCTCTATGACGCATCTTGGATGCTAGTTTTGATCTATAAAAGAGCGCCAAACGTTCTAAAGTACAAAGTTACGTAGTGTTATTCGAATCAACAAGTCCACTCAGTACAGGAGACGGCAACGTCATGACATACTTTAAGTTACGTCATAAGTCTATTATGTATAAATGTATATTCCTTTGGTGTCAGTCATGTCTGGCGTGATCCAGGTCGCAAGATGTCTTCTTGATTTCTTTTACGAAAATAGTTCAGGAATGAAAACAATTACGTTATTGGTCGGAGGGGTTCGCTGCACGGACCCTTGTAGGCCTTTGGGAGGTCAAAGGAATCATTGTACCCCTCAGGTCTTCGGCCTTCGGGGTACAATGATTCCTTTGACCTCCCTCAGGCCTACAAAGGTCCGTGTAGCGAACCCCTCCGACCAATAACTTATAATATATATACATTATATATATATATATATATATATATATATATATATATATATATATATATATATATATATATATATATATATATATATATATATATATATATATATATATATATATATATATATATATATATATATGACTCAGTGCCAAAAGGTGGGGTGTTGGGAGGGTGTTCATGAAAGTTGTAATAAAAACATTATGTTAACATCTGAAACCCGTGTTCTCCTGTGGTTTGTGTGGCAGAATGAATGTACTGATAGTGGGGATCACTGCAAGACACAATGTTTAGTATTTTGTTCTACACGTGAAATATTGTACAAAATTGTCTTAAAAATCAAGGCGTCGAAAACGGACATTGCGTAGGTGGCCCTCAAAGAAGATGTGCTCAGCCTAGGTTTGATTAAAACGCTGGAAATTAAGCATGTGATCAAAAGATACATCGATTAACATAAACAAACGTGCCGAATGGATCGAAATTTCTTGATGCGTCTTTTCTGGCCGTTCAAATTTTCTGTGTCACACGTCAAAACTCGTCGTAAGACCGCCGTCGCAACTGCGAGTGTGCTTTTTTTTATAAACGGTTTGGGTTAGGGATTCCAAGAAGGCGTTATTGTGTACTCTCGATACGATTGTGAGTCATTATTAAGTTAAAAGTATTGAGCGTATCCTTATCTGTTTTTTTTTTTTTAATTGCGATTATTGCCGTCCAGAAAATGTGTTGTAATATTTGACATTCGAAACCCATCCCAAAATATTCCTTCGCATTGCGAAGATATCGCAAATATCGATGGTATTCACTTCCGGTACCCACGGCGGTTATACGTTGGCTAGTGGTCGCATGCATTTCGCACGAGTTTTGCTCTTGATGAAGAACTGTCAGCACCTGAAGGTATGTTATAATATAAATTCCTTGTTTTAACGTGTGACACATTTGACGACCGACACCAAAACGTGCAGTATATTGTACAAATATCTTCAAAGCAGGTTTTGTCGTTCATTTGATTTTGGTCAGCTTCATACAGTAAGCCGAGGAAAATCTTATTCTGACGACAGAACAATGAATAGAGAAATGGTTTCCTTCCTTTCTTAAAACAAAGGCGTTTGTGGTAATTTTGACATTCGACACATTTTTGTTGTCATTTTGACGCTCGACACCAAGGTATTATTGTGCGTTAGTTTGGCGCTTTGTTTTATAAAATGTCTACCCGCTAGATGGTGGAGTAAAACTTTTGGTATGCATGCCGTACATTTGAACTAAGGATGTAGGATTTTGTTGACTATGGGGTGAATTATTCCTTTGTTTGTGCCGAAATGGTGTCGCACGTCAATATGACAACACGTGGTGACGGGAAAAACAATTAGTTTCAACTGAATACAAAGAAAACCAGCATTAACCTCATTAACTCTAAAACCACTTGCCTCTCAGTTCAGCAGTGCTGTATGAGGTTTATAGGGTTAAACTTTGATACTCATGATTGTATTTGATAGAGATATAAACATAGCAGTGCTACATTGTATCATTTATCATTAGATGCGTCAAAAGTGATATGTCAGTAGTATCTGCTTTAGTTTATACAGTCTAGTCAACCTGTTGAAATCGAAGAAGGGCATACTGAATGACGTGTTTCCTTGATTTTTGAAAATAGGTCCACTATGACGAAGCCCAAACAACCACCCTTGACTAATGCTGAAAGGTGTCGGAGGCGGAGATTGAAGCTGGCGGAAACGAATCCTGAGCGCTTTCAACAAGAGAAAGAAGAAAATAAAGAAAGGGCCCGAAAGAATCGACAGAAAGCGAAAACACCAGAGCAACTTCAACGACATCGTGAAAAGGCGTTGGAGCGCCAGAAACGATATCTGTAAGTAACGTTTGATTATACTTTGACATTTGTGCGTGTGTGTGTGTGTGTGTGTGTGTGTGTGTGTGTGTGTGTGTGTGTGTGTGTGTGTGTGTGTGTGTGTGTGTGTGTGTGTGTGTGTGTGTGACGTCATTCATATAAGTTCAAAGACCGCATGAAGGGAGTGTCCATCTTGTTTGTAATATTTTCTAGTGATAATCTGTTCAGGGATCATTCATGGCGGAGCATATCATACTATAGGTCATTTGACCAGGTCACAAAAATCGTAATAGGGGATTTTGGAAAATACTCGGTCTAGATTCTCACCAGCTGATCGCGCGAACAAAAAGTCATTAAGTCAATTGGCCGGGTGGTTGCAAACACGATGCGTCATTTCAGATTTGTATGCGTCAGTGACCGCTAACCGACGCCAAAAATGATCCCTTCTGTCTTGCCCTTTTGTGAAAACTGAGCGGTAGGTACTGTTGGCTTAGAGGACCTGATTACGTCCGGTAGACCATAGGTGGGTGTGTATGTGTGTTTAGGGCAAAGAAGGCAGCAGAAGAGGCAGCACGAAGAACGAGGCTAGATGTTGATAAGGAAGTCAAAAAGAAAGAGGCCAATCGACTGGCAGTCCAGAAACATCGCTCCCAACAATCCGCCCAAAAACAGCGCAGAGTTCGGGACAAGCGCATGGCATATTACTATCAGAAGAAGGTTGTGAGAGAGGCAGGTCCTATGGAGCAGCAGCGCAACAACAGCAAAGCCACTCAGAGAGTGTCAGGGTGCCCCTACCCCACCACTGAGAGCTTTAAAAGAGCTGTTAGGCGTGTGAAGGAAAAGCTGAGGGCCAGGGGTGTCAGGCTGGCTTACCTTTGTAAAAGAGTGCTGAAGAGTGCAGATAAGGTAGCCCAGCAGACACTTCGGGAACTAAATGTTTCCTTCAACACTCCAGAAAAGAAGTCCCCAAGGAAGACGCTGGCAGAACATGTCAGCAATATCAATGCAAAGCGGGATGTGTCGACTCTGAGTCACAAGAGATGCCTTGCCCAAGCCTTTCAGAATGCTGACAGCTCATCCTACAAGGAAATTGGCCTCTCACGCAAGCTTATTCGGGCGTCCAAGACTGGCAAGCTGTACCGGCGGAAAAAGAATGGCTTGCAGCAACTGGTGCAGAATTTCTACGTGGACCAGTCATCTGCAGATCCTTGCCAGTCGCACAAGAAGAGGCAGCTTCTGAAGCCAGTCAAAGAAGTCTACAGGGACTTTAAGAAGAGTCACCCCTCTGCGAAAGTGTCTCTGCGGACGTTTTATCGTCTGAAGCCTAAGAATGTTGCATATGTGGGGCGGGCAAAATTTCGTCAGTGCCTGTGTGAAATTTGCCTCAACCCAAAACTTAAGCTTCAGACGATAAATCGTCATCTTGTGAGAAAGTGTGCGTGTGTCAGAGATCTGTTAGTGGAAAGTGTGTGCGAGTTTGATGAAGAGCCAAACCGTGAGTGTGTGGAAAGAAAGTGTAGAGTTTGTGGAATTGAGCGAGTGAAGAGGCGATTGTTGGGTGAGCTTGACGTGAGATTGGAAGAGCAAGTGGGCTGGTCAAAGTGGCAGCATGTAAAAGAGGGCAAGTCCAACAGGATGGACAAGGTGACGAAAAAGGGCAGTGTAAGGGAGTGTGTGGATGAATTGTGTGAAGAGCTTGGGCCACTGTATGCACATGTTTTTGTTGCCGAGTGGCAGCGAAAACAGGTGCATGACCTGAAAGAAGATCTGCCATCAGGCTGGGCACTGGTCACTTGTGATTTTGCAGAGAATTTCCTCTGCAAATTCCAAGATGAACCCCAGAGTGCCCATTGGGCATACAAACAGGTAACTTTTTTCCTGCTGTGATTTATTACAGATGCCCGCACTGTCCAGAGCTGAAGAGGGACGAGATCGCCTTCTTCAGTGATGATCTTGTAAAAGATGTACACATATCCCAGGTCTGCATTGACAGAGTGGTAGAGATGCTGTCTGCAGACTTGGGGCCGGTTCTGAAGAAGGTGATCTTGGCCAGTGATGGATGTGCAGCACAATTCAAATCGAAGCTGCCATTCCTCTTGTTTTCAAGGATGTCTGTACATGGGGTGTCCATTGAAAGGTATTCTTTGGGTCCAGGCACGGCAAGAATGACAGTGACTGGTCAGGCGGTGCAATTAAGAGGGCAGTCACAAGAGACCTGGCCACAGGGGCTGTTTGTGTGAGATCTGCAGCTGACAAGTATCAGCACTGCGTGGAAACACTGTTTGTCTCTGGTACACAAGGTTCCTGTCAACATAAGACAAGGAAGTTTGTGTACCTGGGGGAGTCGGATGTTGTCCGCACTGTGACGTCGAGCAGTGTCGCAACAGTTGCTGGCTGCAGAAAAATTCACCACTTACGGTCACTTGGCCCAGGTCTCTTGGCGACCAGGGAGCTGTCCTGTTTTTGCACTCCGTGCAAGGCAGCACAATACGAATTGTGCAGGTCACCTGATGTCCCTCCATGGAGGATTATCCAGATGAGGTTTGACAGGAAGGAGATGTAGCCTGTGTCAGATTCAGAGTCTGAGGAGGATGGGGAGCTTGATGTCTCCTTACGCTCTTCAGGCCTTGACTCTGACAGTGAGGCAGACTTTGACAACACCATGGGTGTCGACTCCGATGCAGAGAACAGCAGTGAATCCGACATCGAGTCGATCAACCCTGGTAACTCTTGCGCCGAACTGAACGAGGGTTTATTGGCTGGCTCGAGCACCATTGTTGGTGACAGCGAGAATCCCCGTCAGTCAATAAATCCTGACGTTCTGTTTGACTTGGAGAGTTTATAGTTTTTTCATGCGGCAAGACTGTCTCTGGCCTCATGCTCCTCATATGATGACCTGCAGACGAGATCGGCTGGGCTGAAAGAGGACATGGCGCAATTTCTGTTGCCTGAAGGCCACGACCAATTTCAGGACAAGGCAGAAGATTTCCGATCTGTCCAGTTGATGCAGCCAGATATGAGGGGCAGATGTCGACCACTTGCTGTGGAAGGTGATGGATTTTTTTTTTTAAAGGGCGTAGAGTCTTTTACTGTTTGGCGGTGAGGACCACCACACTGAACTCCGTGTCCGTGTGGTTGTCACCATGTGCCTACAGGAAAGATTATTCCTTGATGGCCAGAACTGGTGTACACCATCAGACAACCTCGCGGAAGGGCATGTGATTCGTGTTGCAGTGCTGACACCTTCTGCATCCACGGCTACACCAGAGAATGCTTTCAGGAATGAATGCATGGCAGTGGTTGGGAATGCTGTCTACACAGGTTTGGGGCAGTTCTTTGCTGCCTCCGTTGCCCTGAACAGGGCTGTGCAATCAGTATTTCCATCACTTGGATGGCCAGTATATAAAAAGCACTGCAACAGGATCATCCGTGCGCCTGGCTGCACAAACAACACGAAGCTGACAGTGATGTGGTCTTCGTCCAGGGACGACATGGTTGCGGAACACTGGACCTCCAGCCATTTCGTTCCCTTGGCCATCCTTAGGAAGCCACGTCAGTGTCCTGTTATAGGAAACACCTACATGATCAGGTGGTCAGGTGTTGAATATCCCTGTCAGGCAGTGTTGGAGACGGATAAACTTCTAAGAGTAGCCTGTGTGCACTTCATGTCAAAAGCCAGAAATGGCCTGTGGTGCTGGAGTGTACTCTTGGGAGCCACACAGTTCTCTTGTGAGGGAAGTCACCCTTAGGTTAATGAACAAGGTGTCCACACAAAGGCGCAAGCTGTTCAAAGTTTGTTAGCACTGTTGACTTCAGACCTCAATGATGTTACCGCAGGTTACATTGACTCAGTGGCCTTTGTGCGTGAATGTTTAGTACAGATTGGTCCACGATGAAGTGCCACCTCCAGCTCATGCCGTTAGCACAGGTTACAGTGACTCTGTGGACTTAGTTGGATAATGTTTTGTTCCGATTGGTCCATAAGTTAATGTTTGCGTCATTTTCTGTTTGTGTCAGTCTGGTGATGTTGAAAACAAGACCCATGTTGTGATTTGTTGTAATAATGACGCGCGACACATTTTTGAAAATCATCTTTTTCCTGAAATATATGTCTTCTTTTAGGAATACTTACATATAGCTTGTCTTGTTTTGTGTGTGTTGAATGTGCAGATGTGTTCTATTAAAATAAAACGTATGATTGGGCCTGGTGGCAAATTGTTAAAAATCTGACTGGTGTCGTATGTCAAACATTACAACATTACATGTCCATAAATTATGTTCAGGGTGTGGACATCAGAAGGAGATGATAGCATTACATTTCGGCATGCTACAAGGTATATAAAAACAGTATCTTGGGTCTGCAGCATTTTACCAAACAAATATTTTATGTGCATTTATGTTGTAATGTTTGACACGCGACACTTCAGACATTCCAACATATAAACTAAGATATTTCAAAAACCAAGCTTTTGATTATCTTTTGCTTCCACAAAATCATGCTTGGTATTGAGAGGTTTCAGACAGTACCACAGAGAACTCTTTAATGCAGGGTTTATTTTTCAACCCCTTGTCCTAAATCAGAGTCCCACCTTTTGTCACAGAGCTCTCTCTCTCTCTCTCTCTCTCTCTCTCTCTCTATATATATATATATATATATATATATATATATATATATATATATATATATATATATATATATATATATATATATATATATATATATATATATATATATATATATATATATATATATATATATATATATATATATATATATATATATATATATCGTAGGTCTCTGGAAACCTAATTGGAGTTTAATTGCACGTCATTTGCAATAGCCAGTAAATGCCTGTCATAGTTTCCGGCAGCTGGCGGCAGGTGAGCAAAAGCCCCACAGGCACACCGTAAATCTGCACTGAACTATCATGGTCTTATCAATCGCCTGCTGTTGCGCGTCAAGTTTGTCGACTGATTTTACGAACCGCTAAACTCGGGGCACTCGGACGTAAACAGATCGTGAAGTTGAGCGTGTGCGTGTTGGACTGCGATTTTGGACCTTACGGCTGGAAGCCGTAAGGTCCAAAATCATAAACCAGCACATATCCATATCCAGAGATGCTGCTGACATGAAACGCTTCGTAACCTATTGAGAGAGGAAAAATCAATGACGGCGACGTCGAAACTCGCAATAAACACACTTTAAAACAAAGTCAGTAACCTTTTAAAAAAATCGAATTAGTGATGTTAAAACTGGTAATAAACACATACGGCAACAATCAGTGACATACGCGGGCCAGGTAACTCCAACAACATTCCTTTAATGGGTCAATCACTTCCGCGCTTGAAACGGAGAATGTATAATAAGAGTAGTGACGTCAAACGAAGTTCAAGAAAACATACACCCAGCGGTAATGACGCAAAGCAGGATACAGAATTAGAGTGTCTCTTAGGTATCTATTAGAGTAGCGATTAGGTGGTGCGATCATCAATGTCGGGTCATTAGGCCTGTCTGTTGCTCTTTGTCGTCATTGCTGTCGTCATCATACCGTTTCAGAAAAGTGAGGTTTGAGAAAAGTGGCATATGGATCGCATATCAAATACTAGAATAGCTAACGTGACCAATCTCTGAAACCTAGAACCACCAGTCTGAGCATCACTCATCAGGAGCTATGATAAGACATGATGAAATCCTCAGCCGTGAGCGGCAGATCCTTCGGGGTTAGCGGACACTAGAGAACAGCCGCCATTTGCAAAAGCCAGTGTCCTTTTTTTTCAAAAACGATATTGTTATTGCTACACAATGAAAATGTCGCTTTTCTCAGGAAAAAAAAAAAAGACATACTGCCTATTGCCAATGGACGGCAGACGAAAAGTCCAACACAAGTCACTTGATGCTGATTCACCTACTCAAGGTGCTGTGTCAGGGGCAAGTAACTCGTGCACCTTTCCGAATCCTGTGGTTTTTTACTGTCTGTGACGGCGAAAGTGAAATACATAGTTGCAACGTGAGGTACTTCGCCTCCTGACACAGGTTCTACACCAGTTATTTGCCCCTGACGCAGCTCCTGACGGAGCTGCGTCAGAGGCAAGAAACTGGTGTATGTTACCGAACCCTGTGACTTCTGACCTCTGAATGGCTCCGTTCCGAAAACTGTGTCGCTGGGGGCAAGAGTGAAATGGGTTTACGATTAGCGTGATGTCTATTTGCGCGTGTCAGTACGTCTTAATACCGGTTCCCTCGATCGATGTTGTTTCAAATGAGAGAGAAAATATCACGTTTTTTGGCGGGTTTTTTTTCGATCAGAGTTTCCGTTTTTGCATCTTCAACAGTCTGAGGTGATTTCAGTGTACCGATTCGGACATCAAAGTATGTTGCTTACTGTACTTACACAAGCTATACAGACATCGATCTATACCTTAACCCCTTCACTGCCACTGTACCTTGTACTTCTGAGATCTGCGTAAATTGAACGCGAAAGAGCTCCAGCCGTCCCATGAATAAATTATGGACACAAAGTGGTTTCAGCAAGAGGCATAGATCCTCATGAGCCCCCGCAATTGCGGGGGCTCATGAGGATCTATGCCTCTTGCAGTAGTGTGGTGTCCATTTTTATTCTCGGCAGTGAATGGGTTAAGCTGATTTGATATTGTTTTCTATTTATGGGTCCTTTCGTCCGTTTCTGCCTGTACGGTAAAATCCAGATATCCAGATAATATGCCAGGGGATCAAAACAGTTTGTTGTTATGTCGGCAGTTTATTATAAAGAAAGTAAAATACACAGAAAAAGTCGGGGGTTCTTTCTCCGGCCGGGTACTCCGGTTCTTCCACCCCCCCCCCACCCACCCCCCACCCCCCCCCCCTCCCACCCCCCACACTTTGGTACCGGTTTCAGGCCACTTTACAAATTTCAAATACAAGCGATCAAAAATCTCTGTAACTTCAGTAGCTGAACTGGCCCTTCGTCTGTCTTGTACTGTGTTTGTCTTAAATGGCGTAAAATCCGTGTCTGTTACGTGAGTGTGCGTGTTGGGTTTCAGTTCGCAACGCTTTGAGTCGATTCGCCCAAAAATTGAGAAAAAGCGCCTATATAATAACGGTATTATTATTATTATTATTATTATTATTATTATTATAAAAAGTGTAGTGGGGATCCGCTGGAAAAAAAAAGGATTGTGGTGTCTGACTTTTGTTATATCCGACGTTTGTTATATCCAGCTTGTGTTTTTACCCGACTTTTTATATGTCCGACCATGTTATCAGCTACGTTGACCTTTTTGTTTCTTCGCTTGTTTGTCCGTTTGTTTGCTTCTTGTTGGTTTTTTTTTTTTGTTTGTTTTTTTTTTTTATTGTTTTCCAGTTTCTGAAATTATTATTTTCGTCGTTTATTTCGATTGTGATATTAATGTAAACGATTGCATGATTGTGCTTGATTTCATAGCTCACGAATCAGAAATCTTTGTCCCATACAATTGTATTCGCAATCAACACTAGTTTTATTATACTTCTGGACCATTCGTCCGTAATAGGCAGGAAAGAAAAGTCACAAATTGTATTAAAGCTTAAATGTCTATAGGATCTATCGCCCGTAGGACAACCGTTCCCGAGGACACTTTCCCCTTGAACACCGATGCCTGTCATAGCTGCTTTAACTCATTCTACCCCAGACACACCACAGCAAGGTAAGGAACGACCATGATAGTTCAAGGGTGATGCCAGAATAGCTTGGCGCCTATGGGCGCCAAGCTATTCTGACATCACCCTTGAACTATCATGGTCGATCTGTGTCCTGCACTAGAGTGCAGTCTTCAGAGGACAACGGCAACATTTGGGGATTTCGGTCTTGGGGTAGAATGGGTTAACTCACTGAGTCTGAGGTGGAAATTTCCCAATAACAAAGTTACTCTCCAAAGACTGCATACGAGTTTGGCAGAGTCACCATTATGGTTCAAGGGTTGTGCCTAAATAGCTTGGCGCCTGTCGGCGCCCAGCTATTCTGGCACCACCCTTGAACTATGATGATAAATTGACATGTTGTTGTACTGTGGTGGGGGCTGAACGGATTACAGAGGATGAAAATGTGTTGTTGTTTGTTTGTTTGTTTGTTTGTTTGTTTGTTTGTTTGTTTGTTTGTTTGTTTGTTAAACGGACAGAGTATCTTATTCCGCCGTCAAATGTCCCAGTTTCCTGAGCCTTCAAAAGCCTATTGGGTTTAAACCCCTCATGTAAGCAGCGGAAAGTGGTGTTTACAGTTTTATACCGGTGGCTGCATGCACAAGGGGGTTGACATCAGTATTTTCTTCAAATAACACAAAGTCTAACAGAACGCCGCTCAGTTTTGTATCTTATGAAGGTATTGCCTTCGTTAAATACCCTTGTGCGTTCGCTTAAAAAAATTGAAAACTATAAATCTGTGTAAAACTAAATTTGTAGCCTTTGAAGTTCAGCGTAAGTAATACAAGACCGCTTTAGTGCGAACTCGGAAAACGCATTTAATTCACCATGGCTCAGTTGCATGAGTGAGCATCGTCCTGCGCAAGCCACTAAGCAAGGTGCTCCGCTATAGCCATGTGCAAAATGCAAATGGCATATATCCTCATAAGGCCCCGCACGCCGTCGGGGCTCACAAGAATTACGCTAGGTATCTTTCGGGACAATAGCCTGACACGTATTTCAACATTACTTGCGAGCACAGTCTCAATTTCGCTTCAACGTGTGATAGTTAGAAAAGAATGCCGCCTGGTAAGCAGATTTGCAGCCACAGTCATTGTTTTTGTAACGTCGACAATTTTAACAGTAATACAGATCAGCATGAGGGTTTCTTTGCGCACCATATAATTATAATTATGTCGTGAAATCGGACAGGTCTCTGGCTGCAAAGTGGATACCCGATGTACGAAAGGTCATCAGGCCGATGTCAGCATTAGTTGGCCCGCGCACGGCCGTGCGCGGGCCAACTAATGCTGACATCGGCCCTTGGGCCCTCTGATTACTAGGTGTTTTCCCACCTTGACAATCCTACGTACATTCAGCACAACTTTACGCTAAAACACATAACGCGGACCGACTTTCTGGCTCCCGCCTACATAATGATACCGAGGATGACGTGTATAAAACCAAAGACGCAAGTCGTCTGCGCTAACTGATCCGAACTTACCAATGACCTTTACAAACAGACGATTTTAGGAAGGTTACAAAGTAAAGTAGGTTATAGCACTGTCAGGGGAGAGAAATGTGCATGATCGACCAGTGATCATAGATCTACTGTGGCCAAAGCACCAAAAAAAAAAAAGAGATAGGAAAGAGAGGGGGCGCTAAGAAAGTGACTGAAAGCAATGCATATGGAAGCCCTCCCCCCCCCCCCCCACCCCAAGGGGGGCGTATCACATATCCACTGTTCCAGCCACTCAGTGCATGGAAATTTAAATCTAGGTCCCCCAAGGGGGGTCCAGATATTTAGCCGGTGTGGACAGCTGTTTCGGTCTTGGCGACCTCTTCAGCACACCATCGGCAATACTGGAGGAGGCAGGAAATTCTGCCTACCTGCAATGACAACCACATTTTACTGTGGTGTCTGCAGGGGCATACATTCCATGCCACCACCTAGAGTTAAATCTATGATCACTGGTCGATCATACACATTTCTCTCCCCTGACAGTGCTATAACCTACTTTACTTTGTAACCTTCCTAACATATTAGCACTGGCAGTCTCCCCTTTTCTTTTCATTTATTTAAACAGACGATTTCTCTACGCATAAAGATGATAATTCCCACACCTCCGCTAGGAAAAGCGCGTGCCGTTGAAAATTTAAGCAAATTGTCACAAAGGAAACTGCAGCTAGCTGATAATCACCGCACAAAGAAAATAGGCGGATAGAACAACTTACCGCAATTGCTGGGGGAAAATAACTACAAATAAGACGGAAGTTGGGCTGTGATTACAGGAAAATTAAGTCGCTAAGGCGGGATAAAAATAAAAATAAAATAATCCCCTCGTTTTCCCCCAGGTTTCTAAGGCGTAATGCCAAGTTCGCGTTCTCGCCTGCAATCGATATTCCCGTGGCTGGCCATTACAGTATTGATGCGCGAAGATGTATCGTCACAAATTGCGGCAATTAGATAGTCAACCATTTGATTGCAGATTTACTGCAGGCTCAGTAAAAAGCGTTTAACTTCAGGGAGAGGAGCCTAGTTTCACCTGCAGTCAGGAACGTTGTCACGTTGGTTGCTTGTCTCCTACGATTCGCTGCAGGGGAGGCAACCAGTGAGGAAAATTGCTTGTCCATTACGTCGTTATCAGATACGCCATGATCTGAATCGACCCTGACAGTTCAACGTAGTGCACAACAAACATTACAACAAACAAAAAAAACAACTGGTGTGAAACGTCTTTAAGTGTGCTGGTCTGTGATTTTGGACCTTACGGCTTCCCGCCGTAAGGTTCAAAATCACAGACAAGCTCACGTATAAGGAGTTGATGAAAGGCCCAATGCACTAAAGGCCATCGGGCCGACGGCCGTGCGCGGGCCAACGTGCAGTTGCGAAACTGAGTTCTCCGTATGTTCGTGTTCGATCAAATCATTAGCCGGAACAAAATGTAGCTGCTTCATTGCCCAACAGAAAATAAAGGTGCAGATAAAATGTGTACATATGCACAGCTCTAACGCTCTCGCGGGGAGAAAACACTCTCGCGTGAAAAATGAACTGCGACAGAACTCTAATATATACTTCTCCATTCCGGTGACAAGCTGTGTCTGTTTGACGGACCATTATCCTGCATCAGTAGCGGCCGTTGCCCTTGCAGAACATCTCGACTGGTCATTATTGCTCAAAGGTAGTGTCTGATTCGATTGGCGCTGGGTGCCAGGCCAATCAGGCAAATATCTTTGAGCTGCCACGGTCGCATCTCCCGCGTCGAGCACGGCATGCTGCGCGGAGAATGCTAAACTGTAAAGTGGAACCGGCTGGCGCTGGAAGTTATAATCGTTGGGAAAGGTCAACTTTGTTGGCATAATGGCAAGGGACATAATGAAATTGTCGTATTCACGGCAGCTCATCTGCATTAAAACTAAAAAGAGCCCGTTTAATTGGGTTGTTTTTCTTTTTTCCTTTCCTTGAGTGTCTTGCCGTGCCTCATACTGGCAGGAAATAGCTATTTTACACCTGACCTGTCCTTTTCAGTTAATCAAAGCTTGATTTGATGGCGCACGTATGCAGTGGTGTTGAATGCGTCCCCCTTATTTAAAAAACAACAACAAACAAACAAACAAACAAACAAACAAAACCACACGAAGCACAAAGGATCAAGACTGAAAAAGGAAGGGAATTATGTCTTTGGTTGTCGTTAGCGCGCTTTTTTCCTGTAGGAACCACCTCGACAAAAACGCGCTACCAACAGCCAACCGTTTCAGTGTGCACTGGACGTTGCTTTTGACTCTCTGACTCTTAATCTTAGTCTTGCGTCAGCCGCTACGCAAGGTGCTCCGCTATAGCGGAACACCTTGCGTAGTGGCTAACGCAGGACTAAGCTCACTCATGCAACTGGCCTCTGAGCCGCGATGTCCAAAGCCCAGACCGACACACAAAAAACAAAGATTTATCATTTATTAAACGATCATCGTTTTCCTCTTCTTTTTTTCCTGCCACGATCATCTGTACGCTTACCATAGATCTGCTTAATATTCGAGCTGAATTAAATCTTCATGTACCCTGGCTGCAGTTTCACATAGATTTGCATCCTTAAAGCCGACCTCTCTAAGACAAACTGTTTGCTGCGCTGTGATTTTGGACCTTACAGCTTAAGGCTGTAACATCCAAAATCGGAGACCAACTCACATGTGGTAAAGACCGAACGATCCTCTGTTTGTTTGTGGCTTTTTTGCCATGCAAAAAGCAACTAAACTTATGATTGGAATGCATTTGGCACCAAAAAAAGCCGAACGAACATTTACATACAGAGACTAAAAATGGAGTTTGAAAACCCTTTAAGTATGGGGGAAATGAAACATTTCATTGTTCCCATACATAAAGGGTTTTCAACCACTATTTTTAGTGTCTTTTCACATGAAACCCTTGCGGCAACAATTTTACTTAAGTTACATATAGCGCTTTGAAACTGTTGATGATAGAACATGCACGTCTGTGTAAATGGTAAGCAACACTAACGCTAAAAACAAACAAACCAAGTACACCTGGCGCCACAGACAATGCAGAGATAAAAACACTTGTCCATGAAAGTATGAAATATGGATGATCGCAGCACGAACATGTGCATCTCTATACACGACATAACTTGTAATCATGATGCATCTGTGCTGATCACAACATTATAATAACTGGTGGCCGGCGCCAAAGAAGGTCAAACTACCACTCACCAGTCCGTGAACCAAGGAAATCAGGATGAGTGAACATCTGAACAGCTGATCAGCGGCATGCGCTTTACATGGGGGTTCTTTCTCCGGGTACTCCGGTTCTTCCACCCCCCACCCATCCCCCCACCCCCCACACTTTGGTACCGGTTTTAGGCCACTTTACAAATTTCAAATACAAGCGATCAAAAATTTCTGTAACTTCAGTAGCTGAACTGGCCCTTCGTCTGTCTTGTACTGTGTTTGTCTTAAATGGAGTAAATCCGTGTCTGTTACGTGAGTGTGCGTGTTGGGTTTCAGTTCGCGGCGCTTTGAGTCGATTTGCCCAAAAATTGAGAAAAAGCGCCTATATAATAACGGTATTATTATTATTATGTTCAGCTGTTCATATGTTCAGACATACCAAAAATTCCCAGCTTCATGAACAGGTTGATTGATACTTGAGATGCATGTGAACCTATGAACATGATCTACTATATCATAGTTGCGCAGACAAAAAAAACTGCCGAAAACTGACAGTAATTACCCCAGTAGCAAAATGTCTTCGGGCCCACGACGGCCGCAGTGGCCGGCCCGCGCACGGCCGTGCGCGGGCCCACTGCGGCCCTCGTGGACCCGAGGACCTTCGCGTATTGGGTAAATGTGCCGTTCCCACAAGCTGGTGTTTAAATCTGTTCACTTACCGGCATGGAGGGTGACCGCTGCACTGACAGCGTACTGACCACGCTGATACGGGACAGGTGTGTAGCGTGGCTGTCAGAGCTCTCAGAGGAAAGATCTAATCGCTCTGCAGCGTCCGTTACACGTGACACACACAGGCACTGCTGGTTGGCTGCCTTGCCCTCTGACGCGCTGCTGCTTTCTGGTGTGAGAAGACTGTGGTACGAATGGTGCCTTCTGTCGTCGTTGCCATTGTGAGAATGCTGCTGTTGCTGAGTTTCCGGCGGATGTGGTTGATGCGTCGGTGACGAGTCATGCTGGTGAATTTCGTCACCACCGTTGACGTTAAATAGTCCAAACATGGAGCCGTTGGTGACGGCTTCCTCGTATGACGGCAAGCCATGTGATGTCAAATTCTCGTCATTGACCATTTGAGTAGCGGAGCCATTGAGAGCGTTGAGGGGCATCAAACCGGGCGATTCCGAAAAGTGCCGCGGATGCCCGAATATGGCCGGGGAGCTAAACATGGTTATCTGAAATGTAATAAACACAAATGATCCAGTATCTACGGGAATGCCAAGTTTTCTAATCCGCTGGAGGTATAGCTTTACGATAAGCAAAAAGCCCTCGTGCCGACGTCAGCCGTGGTTGGTCCGCGCACAGTCGCCGTGCGCGGACCAACCACGACTGACGTTGGCTTACAAACTGTCGGCGCTTATTGGATTGTCAAAGAAGCCTTGCGCGGGCCTGGTTTTAACAGAATTTCTTGGAGCTGTGTAAGCGAGAACGGACATCCTATATAAAGGACTCGAATCCCAAGAGGAGCTGGGGAGCCCAGTTGGTAGAGCTTTGCACTCTCTTCCGAAAGGTCGTGGGTTCGAACCCAACTGGTGTCACAATTTGAAAAGACCTGTTTTCGATGCCCCGTCTTTGAAATCACCACACGTTTAACTGTTTCTAAACCGAAAATCCATTTGCAAAAGGCACCAAGAAGAAAACACACTGCACATACAAATAGCAGAGTTCTGCTTTTGTCGCGGAGAAAGAGAGACAGACAGACAGAGACCGGGAGACACACGCACTCAGAAACAGAGACAGACAGAGAGAAACACACAGCGGCAGAGAGAGCGTGGGCGGGGGTACAAAATAGACACAACTGATTTTATTTGCAATATCTGTTCTTTACCACGAATAGCTACACCTGTTATTCCAGTCTACCGAATTTAATCGTATAACAGGTTTCGCTTTGTACCTTTTTTAATCTATTATTATGCCGAACAGCCGCCAGTGAACTCATAGAAACCCAATGTACTGTCAGGTCGTGAAATGTCAAACAAGCACTAAAATTGATTTTACAGTCTGCTACATTTTACTGTCTGCCGTCTGTTCATGTGACGACTGGGGTTCTTTGATGTTGAATTTACGATGATTTCAGAAACACAATCTGCCTCCACTGGCAGTGAAGGGGTTAATTTCAGCAACAGTAGTACCTGAACAGCCTGGAGAGATTCCACGATAACCAGGCACGACCTTTACATTTTCATGGTCGATCCATGTTTTTGCAACTTTCAAAAGGTTCAGCGGACAACCAGAAAATGTGAGCAATTTAGCTGTGGAAATAGAGTTGGGCAGCATAATGAGTTCGCGATTTGTTTTAACTCTCCGGCTCGCTGTAGCGCTTGTGTCGCGATGATTCTTGCAGAAATCAATACTTTCTCTTCATAAAACAGTCACTCAACCAGCCTTTTCCATCTGCCCGAGAAATAGACTCTCATCCGCCTCCGCAGCCGCAGGGGCTCATGAGAATCCACACCTCTTGCTGCAAGGTCTTTACCTCTTGCTGCCCAAGACGAAGTAAGCCATTGGTGTTCACAACTAAAACTTTCAGTTTTGGAATTCAGCGTTAACCCCCTTCCTTGCCGAGAAAAGACAAATGGGTTACAGCTGCAAGCGGCATAGATCCTCATGAGCCCCCGCTTTCGCGGGGGCTCATGAGGATCTAAGCAGCTTGTTTGCTTCATTTTGTACGCATATTCCTTGCACGAATGGTACTCTCTGGCATTGAATTAACAAAGATTTATGCGTCATCTGGCAGTTAAGTGGTTAAAAGTTATACGTTTAAACCTTGACGTCTTTTGCCCACGACGAAGATGTTTCCCAAGACGGGGCACGGAAACCGGGTCTGAACAATTTTTTACCTCAGCTGAATTCGAACCCTCGACCTTTTCTGACGAGAGTCGAGTGAGCATTCTACCACTTGAGCTCTTCAGTCCTAGCTCCCCTCAGTGGTGCAGGAACCACAGTAGTCCGGTCAGGCCGGACCCTACCTCTGTTTGCCTTTGTGGATCAATAGCACGAGCCTATTACGTATAAGGTATAAAATAGTCTACAACTATTCAATTTGTTTTGGTATTGATTGCGGGTCGTTATCTTCACGCGTAAAGCTTGCAATGTGTGCAAAACAAATCTATCAGCCAATCAGTA
The DNA here is from genome assembly GCA_036245525.1 of Semisulcospira habei. Taxonomy (NCBI): domain Eukaryota; kingdom Metazoa; phylum Mollusca; class Gastropoda; family Semisulcospiridae; genus Semisulcospira; species Semisulcospira habei. Next base: position 165,787,967 of record BTPG01000002.1, read on the forward strand.
AATCGTCATAAATAAAACGTCATTAGTCATGAATACAGTCAGCGATGACGCCAACATTGCACAATCTGTATGATTATCAAATCTTGCATTGTCCCTACGTGGCATTTACATGTGTAATCCAGACCAAAAAGGTGACTGCCAAGCGTGTAAAATGCAAAGAGTAACGGAGAAAGAAACACGCTTAGAAAAGACAGCTACAACACAGTTTATTAATTGCCACATTCCTTCTGCGATAAATGAAGATAAGTAGCGACTGATCTCTGTATTTGATTGTTTGTATATTTTGAGAAAGGGTATTTACCCAAAATATTAATAAATTGTGTTGTAACTGTCTTTTCTAAGCGTGTTTCTTTGTCCGTTGGGTACTTCTTTTTATCTAAATGTGTAGTAGTCGCGCGGCTCTGACGACATCGCTTGTCAAGAAAATACAAAGAACACAAAGGAGCTCCAAGAATATCTCCAAAATGGACAGGAATATCCCCGACGTACTGCAGCAGCAATTAGTCATCGACAGCTATCACACAGAGAACCTACCACACGCGCTGTAAACCCTTCCTTGCCAACGTGCGGGGAGAAAAAAATTGTCTCTGAAATCTGTGTTAACTGAACGACCGAAAGCCACAACTGTCCAAAGGACATGGGCACAAAGTGGTCTCAGCGAGAGGAATAGATCCTCATGAGCCCCCGCGACAGCGGGGGCTCATGAAGATCTATGCCTCTTGCAGGTTAAATCGCGTGCATTTCCCCCGGTAGGGAAGCGCTGTAAGAAGCACGGACAAAAATGTCCAGAGATCAGTTTTTCACAACGTGCATTGGTTTGCATATAATTATTGTAGCAGACTTATGATTTACAGTATTAATCGTTTATGTTCCGCGATAGTATTAATAGTGCCACAGTCGTGGAACAGAAGGGGTTAGCACTGTAAATATTGATGCCCATCGCAAGAAACGTATTTCTTGTCTTTAAAAGGCATTTTGAAAACGGTGCTTTTTTATGCCTCTCAATGCCAATGGACGCAGACTCTGTCTGTGAAATGTTTGTTATTTCAACGCCAACGAGCCCAGGCGGTTGGGGATCTTACGCGTTGAATTTATAATGATTTCAAAAACACAATCTGCGTCCATTGGCAGCGAAGGGGTTAAACATGAAGCAGTGTCACATCGAAGTCATGAATACAAACATGTACAAACTTCACAGTAACAATCTAAGAAACACTGGAATGAAAGCGAACATCGAGATGAGTAGACTCTACCGCCGTACCGTTGCTGCCTATCTGGTATCAAAGAAGTACCAAACGGAGAAAGAAACACGCTTAGAAAAGACAGTTACAACACAATTTATTAATATTTCGGGTTGCCACATCCCTTCAGCGATAAATGAAGATAAGTAGCAACTGATCTCTCTATTTGTTTGTTTATTTTGAAAAAGGATTCTACCCGAAATATTAATAAATTGTGTTGTAAATGGCTTTTCTAAGCGTGTTTCTTTCTCCGTTGGATACTACTTTGCATTTTACACGCTTGGCAGTCACCTTTTTGGTCTGAATTGCGTTTATCTTGAATCAAGACCAGGCACAGAAATATCAAATATTATTTTCTGTGCTGTGATAGTAAATAAAATAATCCCCCCCCCCCCCCAAAAAAAAAAAAAAAAAAAAAAAAAAAAAAAAAAAAAAAACAACGATGAAGTACACAGCGTGAAAGAAATGAAGGAAAACAAGATAGGATGAACCATAACCCACAAAGTTCCTTCGATATGAGAGCTGTCCTCGCGCGATCGCTGTCAATGGTCTCTACCTTTTGTCTTTGACCTGATTCTGATGTTGAATTATGTCCTATTGAAAAAGTCTCGCAGACCTGCCAATGCGTCAGTGAGTTCTGTAAGGGGCGCCGGACATACGCGTCATTTATTTGTCAAACGTCATTTGTCATGACGTAAGTTTTAGTTTTTCCATCAGTCCTTTCAATGGGCTTAGGCGAACTTGGCGGCGCCCGTCTCCTCTCCAAGTATTTCAACTGACTGAGAGACACGTCAGCCCCTCATGAGGGAGAAGTAACAACGAAGGTCCTCACTACACTCTGTCAAAAGATCTGGGAGCAAAAGAAATGGCCAGTAGAATGGACACAGTCTCTAGTGATCCCGCTCCCCAAGAAAGGAAACCTGAAACAGTGCCAGAACTACAGAACTATCAGTCTGATAAGTCACCCTAGCAAAGTAATGCTTAGAATCATTCTCAACCGCCTCAAAACTTTCGCCGAGGAACTGCTGGCAGAAGAACAGGCTGGCTTCAGAGTTGGAAGAAGCACTGTAGAGCAGATTTTCAACTGCCGCGTCCTGATCGAGAAACATCTGCAGCATCAGCGCGAACTCTACCACAACTTCATTGATTTCAGGAAAGCATTTGATCGCGTCTGGCACGACGGACTCTGGCAAGTCATGAGATCGTTCAACATAGAGGAGGGACTGATCCAAATGATAGAAGCGCTTTACAAGAACGCCTGCAGCGCGGTTCTACTTAACAATCAGTCAGGCGAGTTCTTCAGGACGACGATCGGTGTCCGTCAAGGATGCCTGCTCTCTCCTGTCCTTTTCAACATATTCCTGGAGAAGATCATGCAGGAAACCCTCCACGACCACCATACTTCAATCTCTATTGGTGGCAGATCCCTGTGCAATCTTCGATTCGCAGACGACATTGACCTCATGGCAGGCAGCAATAGTGAGCTCCAAAACCTGACAGACAAACTTTCAAGTAGCGCAGGGTCTTATGGCATGGAGATCAGTACGGATAAAAGCAAAGTGATGATCAACACCACAAGCGACAGCAGCAGCAACATTCACATGAAGGGCCAGAAGCTAGAAGAGGTCAATAGCTTCAAGTACTTGGGAGCCACCCTGTCCAAAGACGGTAGTTGCATAGCAGAGATCCGTATCAGGATAGGTACAGCAACATCCGCAATGGCCAGGCTGGACAGGATATGGCGAAGTAACTCCATCAGCTTCACCATCAAGTACAGGCTTTACAAGTCCCTCGTAGTGTCTATTCTACTCTACGGCTGTGAGACTTGGACACTGCTTGCAGACTCAGAAAAGAAAATCCAGGCCTTTGAGAACAAGTGCCTGAGGAAGTTGCTCCGCATCTCGTACCGCGAGCACAAGACCAACGAATATGTACGGAGCATCGTCACTTCCCTGGTGGGCCCACATGAACCCCTTCTGGCAACCGTGAAACGGCGCAAGCTTGCTTGGTTTGGCCACGTGACCCGACACAACACCTTGTCCAAGACTATCCTCCAAGGCACTCTCGAAGGAAGTCGTCGGCGAGGTCGTCAGAGAAAGAGTTGGGTCGCAAACATAAAAGAATGGACCGAACTCAAGATGCCAGACTTGCTTGCCACCGCCCAAAATAGAACTCAGTGGAGAGCACTGTCTGTTGCTGCTGCCTTTCAGTCCCCCCAACGCCCAGTTCGGGCAAGGGACTGATGATGATGATGATGATGAAGTTTTAGTTTTTACGTAATTTTATATTTTACATGATATGAGTTTCACTTTCGCTTCATAGGCTTGAGAAAATGGTGACAAAACTAGAACATCACGGTACAATTTCAGTCTTGCTATAATTTATTTGAAAGCAGGTTGACTTTACCTAGCTACATGATATATTAAGTACACGGGTCACCTGCATGCTCTTCTGGAAGCGCGTCGATGTGAGTGTGCGTGTTAGTGCGTGCGTGCGCGCGCGCTCCAAACATCTCCAAGAGGCATAGATCCTCATGCGCCTGGAGGGAGAATGAGGATCTATTCCTCCTGGAGATGCGCGCATGTTTGAGAGAGAGAGAGAGAGAGAGAGAGAGAGAGAGAGAGAGAGAGAGAGAGAGAGAGAGAGAGAGAGAGAGAGAGACCGCGCGCGCGAGAGAGCATGACGTCATATTTAGAGTATTATGTCAGTGTCTGCGTGGTGAAGGAGTTGCCTCTTTTACGTCATCGCCACTGTCTGACTTTTTCTAGAACTAAAGGTTTTTTTAGTGTTTTAATTCTTTTCTGAAAAGAATGAATTTTTACTAAAAAAGGTTGAAAGGATACAAAGCTGGCTAACGAACTCATCCAATGTCTTTCTCCAAACTAGCTATATAATTATGCAAAAGTTCAAGTAAATATGACAAAAATTACGGACTCTAATCTGGGTCAACCGACTTCCTATAAACGGTTGTTCATGTCTTCAATGAGATACGCACATACATACATACATACATACATACATACATACATACATACATACATACATACATACATACATACATACATACGCACATACATACATACATACATACATACATACATACATACATACATACATACGCACATACGGCGCTTAGTCGCGCCAAATGTACGTTCAGCAGCGAGGTTAGCGTAACTAGACATGACTTAATTTTTATCTTGTTACTTCAATTCTTAGAGGTTTAGCCTGCCCGCCTTTGATATCATGGGCATTATATTAAATTCGGCCCACCGCGACCCGTCCTTAAAAGTCTCTTCTATAAGCAGAAGGGACTTTTAAAAAGGAAGTAAGCAAAAGTAATAAAGCAAAGATCAACCAAAAGAGGATCAGTTCATCAAAAGGAAAGTTTATGAGCATTTACCCACTTCACTGCTCAGAAAATTTGAACTCGTCTGGCAGAGGTATATATCCTCATGAGCCCCCGCAATTGCGGGGGCTCATGAGGACCTATGCCTTTTGCTGAAACCACTTTATATCCATGTTCCTTCATGTTCCTTGGACGCCTGGGGCTCTTTGCCTTTGAATTAACAAATATTTCAGAAACAGAATCTACGTTCTCTGGCAGCGCCGGAAAGGGTAAAACACACTGAGCCCCACTGTCAGAATAATTTGAAAGTTGTCATCTGAAAACTATATTATAGTTCAACAGACAGATCGACCATGATAGTTCAAGGGTTCAAGGGTTGTGCCTAAAGGCGCCACGCTATTCTGGCACAACCCTTGAACTATCATGGTCGACCCATATCTTGATGTAAGGTTAATTAGTCAAAATTAAGACGATCTTACCGTTGACTCAGTCTTCCAGCCGCCTGGTCTGTAAATGTAAAACTTGAGTCTTGTCTCGTCTGAAGTAATGCCGCTGTCCCCTCTTCAGCACACACGCACACACACAACACAAGCACGCGACTTTTCACTGGGCAAAAATGCAGTGGCAAGTGAGCACGACCTTGGCACGCGTCACAATATAAATCCTCTCCCGCAACTCGCGGTCTGCTTAATTCTCTACTGACAAAGCAGCGCTTGACGTCAGAGTGGCCATACAGCGGTGTGATCTGCTTAATTCTCTACTTGACCAGAAGCAGCGCTTGACGTCAGAGTGGCCATACAGCGATGTGATCTGCTAATGAACTGTAGTCACACAGCATTACAACAATCTTCAGACATGACGTCAAAGGCATCGGCTCAGCTATATCAAAGTTTTTGCCTTGTCTTTCGAAGTTTGTCTCCCGTTAACAAAGCGGTTATTTCTGTCTCTATTGAAGCGGCAAATCGCGTAGATGCACAGCTGCACAGAGCGTCACTGCGTCCTTTTCTTGCATCACTTCCATGGTGAACAACGAGGAAATGATGACCAGCCGTGAAAGATACCTCCGTGAGAGCTGTATTACACGGTGCAATAGTTTTGAATGACGTTCCGCAATTACTGCGCTCTTTGGAGTGCGGACTTCTGAACCTTTGAAGTACTTTGGGTGTAATCACATCTCGTCGGGGGTCCTGCTTACACAAAATGGGTGCTGCACTGTAATTTGGGACCTTACGGCTTCTGTTATTTTGGGCCTTACGGCCGAAGGCCGTAAGGCTCAAATCACAGAGGCTTAAGGCCCAAAATTGCATAGGCTGCAAGGTAAAAAATTACATTGGCTCTAAGATCTAAAAACACAGACCAGGGATCGTACACAGCACTACCGCATAATGAACATCGGATGTTGTTGTTTGAGTAATTTTCAAATTTACTCTGAGCGTGTGTGATTTTTAAGTCCCTTCTATTTATAGAAGGGACTTTTTAGGACGGGTCGCGGTGGAGCAAATTTAATAGCATGTCCATGATGTCAAAGGCGGGCAGGCTAAACCTCTAACAATTGAAGTAACAGGATAAAAATTAAGTCATGTCTAGTTACGCTAACCTCGCTGCTGAACGTACATTTGGCTAGAAGCGCTGTATGTGCGTATGCATGTATGTATGTATGTGCGTATGCATGTGTGTGCGTATGACACGATACAAATTAAAATTACGTCATACCTAGCTACGCCGAGCCGCGCTGTTGAATGTACATTTGGCGGGAAACGCCGTGTGTGTGTGTGTGTGTGTGTGTGTGTGTGTGTGTGTGTGTGTGTGTGTGTGTGTGTGTGTGTGTGTGTGTGTGTGTGTGTGTGTGTGTGTGTGTGTACACGAGTTTCTCCTGTGTCTGTGTACCTACAGGTCTGAAAATTTAGGAAATGCTTCCTTCAAGATGTACTTCGGAGTGCTTTTCAGCAGTTTTAGATAAGATTGCTCATTAAAAAGAAAAATTGCCGTTTATTCAAAGTCGGTTTACCCGTATTTGAGTCCGTAATTTGTGTAATATTCATTTGAAATTCTGAACACAGCTAGCTTCGAGAAAGATATTGGATGAGTTCGTTAACTAGCTTTGTATCTATTCAATGTTTTTGCAAAAAAAATAATTCCTCGCAGAACTTGAAAAAAAATGTCCACACGAAGAATTCTCGACTTCAGACAGCGACAGTGATGTAAAAGCGCTAGCCACACACATTGTTGCTATTGTTATACATTGTTGCTGAACTGACGCAAAGCCACACCAGACACGTCATTGTTATATGAATTTACACAAAGAAATTCTCTCTCTCTCTCTCTCTCTCTCTCTCTCTGTAAAAGTGGCCGCAGAAAGTCGGATGACCCACATCTGAGTCCGTAATTTTCGTTCTATTCATGACTTTCCCAGGCGTCACAGACTAAACGCATGTGGGCCGCCATTGCCGTTACTATATTTAGGATTATGTGCTCAATTTCCGGTGTGCGAGAAAATGGCTACAGCACAAAAGCAAAACACTCGAAGCAGTGGAGCGATCTGTTCCGCGCATGGCTGCCATTACAGCCAAAGAACTTTGAACAGTCTTCTTGCACTGCCTTGTTTTGACCATAAGCCTCTAACAAGAAAGGAATGTTCATGTTCAGCCGCCGTATCGCCTTCACAGAATGCCACCAAATGATGCAGATTTGCAGAGACAATGGTTAGCAGCTCTCAACAGGAAAAGCCCTCCGAAAAACGTTTTGTATATTCTTTTCATTTCGTGGACCGGGAGCCAACACAAGACAACCCAGTACCTGAACTGAACCTTGGATACAAGAGGACAACATTCAAGAAAAGACGTGTGCTTGTACGTACCACAGCTTCAGCGAACATCAACGCGATCGTGCTGTCCATTCTCGGAAACAGAAAACAAAAGAGTTCGACCACTGCTGATGCTTCACCAACGAAACAGCTCTGTCTAGGTTAGCATTCTTTTTCTAACATCTTTTACTAGATGACATCCCCCCCCAACTCCCCCACCCCCACCCTCATGTGTAAATCTACTTTAGTACATGTATGTGCACATAATATAAGTCTGTAGTTCACTACTTCAGTACTTGCTTATCAAAATGAATCCAGACCAAAACGGTGATTGCCAAGCGTTTAAAATGCAGAGAAGAACCCAACGGAGAGAGAAACACGCTTAGATAATCTTGACAGTTACAACACTATTAATATTTTGGATGAAAACCCTTTTTCAAAATAGACAAGTGTAGAGTCTGTCGCTTTTTATTTGTTTTGTTGAGAGAAGCAAGGTGCCACCTTGCCGCTCTCTCAACAAGAGACTGACTGTACACTTGGTTGTTGTTGTTTTTTTTCAAATTTATTTATTTTTTATATTTTGCAATAGGGTTTTCACCCGAAATATTAATAAACTGTGTTGAAACTGTTTTATCAAAGTGTTTTTTCTCCGTCTGTTTCTTCTCTTCACTATTTGCTTGTCACAAAAATCACAAATTAACTGCAGATTAATTTTGTCTGCCTGAGCCATACTGAAATATGATGAAGCCATCTGGAGGCTTAGTACTCATGAGACCCTGTATATGCAGGGACTCATGAGGATCTGTCTCTAGCAATGTAGCAATTGAATGTTGTTTGCTGTGCTATGGCAGGGGTTAACTTCAGATCTTGGTTTTTAAATACTTCACTACTCCAGACATATTGTGTTTGTGCAGTTGCTGTTGAGTCATCTCATTCTGAAGATGAGGGAGTAATGAAAATGCCCTGCACTTCAGATTCAAGCCTCTTGTCTGCATCACCAGGGGAAAATATTGCCAGAACTATGGATGCTTCTACTCAGTGGAATGACATTCATTATAGAGTGCCACGACTACAGAAAACCGTGGCTGCAGGATCAAAGGGAACAGATGCTGGCAAAAACAAAAGCTGAAAATGATGCAAAAAAAAACACAAAAAAAACAAAGATGCAAATATTCAGTGCCAAATTTCTGAAGATCAGGGTGTGGCGCTACACTTATAAAGACAGACAGTGATGCCAAATTGTATTGCGGTATCCAATTTCTGGTGTTTACAACTTTGGTCACATTCTTACTATCACATGCTGACCGAATGTTCCGCATGCCTGTTTCTGGCCAAATTCTCATGACTTTGATGAAGCTGAAACTCAATCTGTTGTATGCTGATTTAGCAAGACGCTTTTCTGTGTCAGAAAGTCTTGTCAGCAAGACAGTCTCGAACTGGATTGACACCATGGCCAGGCATTTTTCTAGCTTAATGAGTGGCTGCCCAGGGAGACCATTAGAGCAACAATGCCAAAGTGTTTCAAACGTCACTATCCCAAGAAAACATGTCTGCTGGACTGTGCAGAAACAATCATGCTAAAGGCAAGCAACCTCAGATCACGTGGCGAGTCCTACAGTAACTACAAGTCACATAGCACTGTGAAATATTGTGTTTCAATTGCACCATGTGGGTTAGTGATGCATATATCTAGGGCCTATGGTGGGTGTGCCAGTGACAAATTCATTGTTCAAGACAGTGGTGTGCTTGACAGACTATTGCCTGGTGATCAGGTAATGGCGGACCGGGGGTTCACAATTCAGGATTTGCTGTTTACTCGTAGGGTCAGTCTCAATATTCCCGCTTTTTCACATGGAAAGCAGCAGCCTGACCAAGAAGTTACAAGAACACGTCGCATTGCTAATGTTCGCATCCATGTTGAACGAGCCATCAGGAGAATGAAAGTTTCCGAATCCTCAAGGACACTGTCCCTGTCTCAATGACTAAAAAGAATGACAAAATTTGGCGCATATTTGCAGCTCTGGTGAATCTTGGCAGTGATCTTATCAAAGAAAAGGTTGAGGCAGATGAGTGAGTTTATGTAGCAGCTGCATATTATATCTCATTTTCTTTTTAAAGTGTGTCAGTTAAGAGCAAGTCTTCGCAATATTCAAATATGAATCTTGAAACAGCATCTAGGATATTATTCAGCTGGTGCTGCTGGTAAATCATACTGTCATATGACTTGGAACTGTTAGTTTTCATGCAGAATGGAGAGCAGAAAGACATTCATGTATTCATTTTGGTTTTGTGTCACTGTGTTGTGCTAAATATGTACTTAGGATATTATACACAGAAATTTATCCACTTGTTCAACAGTTTAAAAAACACAGATGCTGAAAGGGTCAACGTCACTATATATTTCAGCATAACCTACCAAGTGCGAATCGACCCTGCTGAATTTACCTATTCATACATGTCTACATCTACTCAGTGAAAATTTGTGCTGCCACTGCTCCGCTCAGATTTTATAGTGGAGTGGATATGCTGTGTATATCTAAATATTATTGGAATCATTGCAGCAAATTTATACTGGGTTGCTATATATACACATGCCGGGGGTGGGGGGGGTCTAAATAAATATAGCGAAGTTGACCTGTTCAGCAACACTGATGCATGATGCACTCACTCAGTCTGACAAGACAACCACAATGGATTCAAATAACGTTTTATTCTTTGCAATTTTATTTTTGTTTTAGGTGGCGTTCACAAAAAGCTTGTGATCTAGCAGATAAAATCACTTCAGAATACATGTATATTTCAACTGAACAGTCAGTGTGCGTGCCAGAGATGGTGACGGATCGGCTATGAATGTTCAAGGGTAATCAATGCCTAAATAGCTTGACACCTGAAGGATTAGATTTGTTTCAGTTTCACGCTGGTTAGGCGTCAAGCTAATCTGGAACTACCCTTGAACTTGTATGGTCGATCCACCTACAACAACGGGCGTGTAGTTGTTTGAGTAGAAAATCTGGGAAATTACGTCCCATGATTCAATGAGTAATTATTATAACAGTAATAACGGCGATATAAATCGAAACCTCTAGTCTAGTCTAGTCTCCTCCTCCTTTTTTTTTTTTTCCTTTTTATTTTAAATTAAGTTAAAGCAGTAGTTGCAGTCTTAAACACAGACAACCTCCTCCGTCAGAGGATGCACATGAAGCTAGTCTCTGCCAGCAAGAGGCATTGATTCTCATGAGCCCCCACAGTTACAGGGGTTCAAGAGGATCCACGTCTCTTGCTGATGGGTGGAATTCGCTGTGTCCGGGCAGAGAAGGGGTTAGACTAAAATTTCAGTCAAACAATAAATGAGAAAAGCTAGAACTTCACAATTACATTGAAAGTAAACATGTGAATCAAGTATATATAACTACTTGATTCACATGTTTACTATAACATTAGTAACTGAAAACTCATGACATTAACTGCCAGTATCCTGAATACTCTGAACGAAAATGGATCAAGAGGGTGTCTTCTAGTGTTCTACAAAGTTTACTTTGAGTTTGACACTAAGCGGCCCTCAGCAAAATCATCTGCCAGTCTTGGGAACATTGACGCAAAGTAGAAACCTTCAACCTGTTCACAACACGACGCACATACTCCTCATTGTACTCAATCTCAAGAAGCAAGTGACCTTGCTCAGTCCAGATGGAAAAAAAATGCATTTCTGTAAACCTGTGCAAAACATGATCAGTTGCACTTGCATGTAATAGCCCCTTGGTCCATTTTCCTCCAGAACAGCCTATCCGTCTTGCAAAATTACATCGCAAAATCTGGTAGCAAATCGGTCTTCAAAATGTTGTACAGGTACATCATTCTTGATGAGCGGACATTTAATTTATGCAAGCACACCATCATTGATCTGTCACCCCGTCTGGGCTTCCTGACAACCATGGTTCATTCTGGCAGACAATCGTTCCCTTTTGCAATATCTTGAATCCTATGTCTTGTAGTGTATGATGGCTCTGGGTTCACTGACCTTTCCATGTTGTGTTGCAGAATTTCCCCTGAAGGTGGGGTAAAGATGCTCACGAACAAATTTTTCAGGATTGGTGGTTGCTCTTAAAGGCACCTTTTTCGCAGAGCTACCTGTGATGCGAACACGTCGCGCATCTCGCCACACCACTGATGACGTCTGTTCACATGTGCTGATCTCCAAATCATGAATCTGATCACCATCTACATAAACATTATTCATGTAAAATGTCTTACACAATGTGCATGACAGGTCACTTGAGTGCTCACCGTGGACTGTCTCACAAGCCTGTGCAGACACTTGAGGAAGCTGTGCTGTGAAGCACTTGTTTATGAGTGTACCTTGCAGCTTAAACATGTTAGCCATGCTCGACTGCTCTACCGCGGTAGTAAAGTCTTGCTTCGAAAGGAACACAGGTTGGTCAGCTAGGACATTCACAGGTGTTCCTTGTAGTTGTACAAATGCATCCTCTCCATGCTTGGATGATCTGTTTTTCCTTTTAAAGGAGATCTCTTCTACCTTCTTTGGCTCCAGGTTGCTGCACGTGCCCCGGTTCCAGCACTGCTGGGTATCTGTGCAGGCCGCGCCAGATCTGCCAGTAGTAGATGCATACTCCAATTGCGAAAAAAAAGAGCATTGTTATTACAGCCGCATTATTTTTGTTATCTATCAAATCATAAAAGCTGGTCATAATTCTTTTATAATACCACATGAACACACACACACACACACACACACACACACACACACACACACACACACATATAAGTTGAAGTTGGATGTTAACTGTTATTGGAAGAAGAAGATGCATGCACAGACTACCTGCAATCATGCCTGCTGCAAAATTTCTCTCGGTTAATAAACGAAAATCTGTATTACTACTGTTTCATAGCCTTACCTTCCATAAAATTGCTCCTGCGTGGCTGCAATATTTTCCCCTCCCCGCAATGCACCCACACCCTGCTGTCTCGACGACGCCAGTTGAGGTAAGCAGCACCCAGGCTTTGTTTTTACAGTTGTTCATATACTGGGTGGGCGTCACGTCTGCCTGAACAATGGTCAGTCCATCAGCTGGCGTGAAAACAAAAACTGTTCCAACTTTGTCTGCATGAAAATATTGATACGACTCCATGCTTTTGAAGTTTTCCATGCTCTCACCGTCGATGCTCTGAGACAGCACGAAGTAGTTAAATATGTTCTTGTACTCGACCGGCGGCCACAGTTTCATATCGTCAACCAACAACTTTGACGGAATTTTCGATGGATGCTTGACTTCTAAACCATCGGAGACTCGAGTCAGCAAGTCAGCATTTTCACACCAGCGTTTGATCACGGTAGACGAAGGAGAAGGCTGCCTGATTGATTCGCTAACTGAACACATCTTGTACCGGTTCGAACTTAAACCGGAAGCAGCACCCATACGCAAATCTGACCTTGACCGAAACGCGCGTCATCGGGGTTCCAAGAGTGAAGGTCGGGAAAGTTGTGAATTCACTTGGAATTTTTAATAGCTGGCCTTAAAATAGACATTGGATGAGTTCGTAATGCAGCGTCATCAGTACCTCTTCAACTTTTTGAATAATAATTAATTCATTTTTGCAAGTTTTCGATTCAGTATGTATACTCCCGTCAGTCAGCCCTGTCAGAGGCTGTGTGGAAGAAAACAGTCAGCCCTGGAAGAGGCTGCATACCTTTCGGATGAGTGACGTGAAACATCAAATGAGTCACTGTGTACACAGCGTCGAGAGACTAGCAATGCCATGACGTCAACCATATAGTGACGTCATTTTGCTGCTGGTGAAATTATTCTTCAGAATTCCTGTCGCTACACCCACAGAGCGTACTAATGGCGGGAAGCGCCGTGTGTCCGTCTTTTTTTGTGTGCGCCGGCATGTGTGTTGATCAGAGATTGGCTTAGAGAGGATGGAATTGGATCCAAAGGATAAGCTTAACAAGATGGTATGGACCATAACCCACAATGCTCCTTCTATACGAGAGCTGTCCTCGATGTCAATGGTCTCTACCTTTTGTCTTTGACCTGATTCTGATGTTGAATTATCTCCTATTGAAAAAGTCTTGCAGATCTGCCAATGCGTCAGTGAGTTCTATAAGGGGCGCAGGACATACGCGTCATTGATTTGTCAAACGTCATTTGTCATGACGTAAGTTTTAGTTTTTACGTAATTTTATATTTTAAGTGATATGAGTTTCACTTTCGCTTCATAGGCTTGTGAAAATGGTGACCAAACTAGAACTTCACGGTACAATTTCAGTCTTGCTATAATTTATGTGAAAGCAGGTTGACTTTACCTAGCTACATAACATACTAAGTACACGGGTCACCTGCATGCTCTTCTGGAAGCGCGTCGATGTGAGTGTGCGTGTTAGTGCGTGCGTGCGCGCGCGCTCCAAACATCTCCAAGAGGCATAGATCCTCATGTGCCTGGAGGGCGCATGAGGATCTATTCCTTCTGGAGATGCGCGCATGTGTGTGTGTGTGTGTGAGAGAGAGAGAGAGAGACAGAGAGAGAGAGAGAGAGAGAGAGAGAGAGAGAGAGAGCCGCGCGCGCGAGAGACAATGACGTCATATTTAGAGTATTATGTCAGTGTGTGCGTGGTGACGGAGTTGCCTCTTTTACGTCACCGCCACTGTCTGACTTTCTCTAGAAGTAAAGTTTTTTTTACTGTAATTCTTTTCTGAAAAGAATTAATTTTTACTAAAGAAGTTGAAAGGATACAAAGCTGGCTAACGAACTCATCCAATGCCTTTCTGCAAACTAGCTGTATGTTAAAGTTCAAGTAAATATGACAAAAATTACGGACTCTAATCTGGATCAACCGACTTCCTATAAACGGTTGTTTATGTCTTCAATGAGACATTCAATTACAATATGCTCGGAGGCTCTTTTAGCCACCCACTTATGAAAGTATTTCGCCAAGTTTCAAGCTTGTGTGTACAGAAATATCGGAGATTCTCTTGTTTACATACATACGCACACACACATGCATACATACACACATACATAAATACATACGCACATACATACGCACATACGGCGCTTCGCGCCAAATGTACGTTCAGCAGCGAGGTTAGCGTAATTAGACATGACGTAATTTTTATCTTGTTATTTCAATTGTTAGAAGGTTAGCCTGCCCGCCTTTGACATCATGGTCATGCTATTAAATTCGCCCCACCGCGACCCGTCCTAAAAAGTCCCTTCTATAAATAGAAGGGACTTAAAAATATGAACAACTCTGAATGTTCCTAAAAGAAAAACGCATGTGAGCTCCAAACAACACGGTATACTTTGGGATGAAATCCTCATCTTGTATGGTTTCTTTGTTGTTGTCCTTTTTTTCGCAGAATGATACTTTTTAATGCATAATACATTAACAAACACGGACTTTTTTCTCTTTTTTTTTCAAAAATTACATATTCTCTTCTTGATGTTATGAAGCTTATTATCTTCTATGCTAGTTAGTTTATTACATTTCACACTCACTGAACAGCAATCACATGTTTGGGTCTTTCATTTTCCTTATTTCATGGCTGAGATAAATGAAAATGTATTTCTCCATTCAATAAAATTGCGATGTATTTCTTCCAGGAGTGGGTGATGGCCTGTGATTTTGGATCTTACGGCTGGAAGCGTTAGGTCCAAAATCACAGACCGGCACACTATAAAAAGAAGATTGTACGGCTCGTGGTGTAATTCTTCAAAACGCTGATAGGGCCTTTCCTTTCAAAGGGCACATTACAAGCTTTCTTTCATGACAAAGGGCAGTGGCAATATTCATTTTCCAGTGCGTAGCGTCAGATCTTGCGTTTCCTGGTTCTTTCAAGATTTGCTTCTCACAGATCAGATAGGTGAGGCTAGCGCTGGAAGAACTGTATACATACCAAACGGAATTACTCAGCGCTGGACAGACAAACAGTTAGATCGCCTGCCCCCAGCCTATCAGGCACCCAATCGCCAGCCCACCGAAAAATACGCAGGTATAGAACAAGACGATCATATACATCCCTAAAAAGGAATTTTTCTGTGGGCTGGCGATTGGGCGCCTGATAGGAATTCCCCTTGGCATGTGTACAGCACAAGATTTGCTTTATATTTCACATGACAAAATCAGATTGCTGCTCGGGTCTTCTATTATGAGTGGCCATTTCTTGTTTAACCCATTTAACTGCAAGGCTGCATTTCTCAATTATTGTCCTCAACGACTATGTAACAGTTGCAGGAGATGGATCGACCTTTCAGCGGACACTCTACATAGATCAAGCCCTTCTTTTTGCGTGGTCTTAACTTCATTGGAGACGTGCCGCATCCGGATACGCGGCATAAGCCGCGTACCCGAAGGCGGCACTTCACCAATGAGTCTCAAGAAGTGTATCAATGGAAAGTATTTACTTTTTTCTAGTCACTGTATGACATTGGAGCGCACACCGGGTTTGTTTGTTGTTGTTTTTTGGGGGTTTTTGAGGGTTTTTCTGGGGTGTTTTTCTAATATCTCCGCAAAGAAACACTTTTCTGCACCAATTTAAAAACAAATAGCGTTTAGTGCCAAATGACCTAAAACATTAAAAAAAATAATAATAATAATAATAATTTTCGATACCCTAATAGAGCCCCGGCGGGAAATGGCCAGATTTCAATATCGAGGCCAAGCATGCATACTTTATGTGTGCCTGCGCTGTTTCAGGTTTGAAAACTTTACTCATTCACGTGAAAATGGATCTTTCTCAAACTGGGCTGAATATATCTGGGGTACATTTAGGGAAGTAAAATCAGACATTTCATGAGAAAATCTCCGAATTTTTACGACTGTGCAGCAAAACTGACACATTGTTCGAGTTTCTTGAAAGTAAATTGTATTAGGTCAACTAGCCCTGAATGATGTTTGTTCTAAGACTGGTATAGAAAAGTGGTTCTTTGCGAAGATATTGCGAAGATATTTGTGAAAAACGTTGTGCTCTCCGATGCCAAACGGCCAATGACAGTATTTGTTTCTTCCACATGTGATCAGAAAGACTACACACGACACACTGATACTCGCCGCGAAAACACATTTCTTTACCGCAACCTGTGACTTAATAGTGAGGTCACGTTTACGCCGAACGACTCTCAACAATGAACGAGACCGAAATCACAAACGGGTTAGCTTCTACCTTAAGCATAGACACTACTCCCAACATCGCCAAGAGGCATAGATCTTCATGAGCCCGCCGGGCTCATGAGGATCTATGCCTCTTGGCGATGTTGGGAATGTTGCGTGCCCGCCGTGGTTTCGCTGCCATTCGTCGTGGCCGGCGAGTCGCACTCCTACCTCCGATGACTTCTTTCTCTAGACGTTGCCCACGTCTCCGCTGTACCAGATGTGGAACGACCGAGCTTACCGGCAACGTACAGGTTGTCAAACGTACCCACTCGGCTCAGATGCAATTAAAAGTCTTACCTACTCAGACGTGTGTAGTGTCTTTGATTTTTGCTGTCTGTCCCCGAAGACTTTACACCGACTGCGAGAGAGACCGCGATATTCTGCTGCATTAGTGCCCTGTATGCTGACGAGAGTCAATAATCCACGCTGCTTGTGTCCTCGCTGCTATCAGAGCGACTGTGATTTGCCGCAGACCGCTTCCCCCAAGTCCCTGTATAGCACACGGCTGGCTGTCTTCCTGAGCGCAACCACTGTGGTCCCCATAGCAGTCTATGATCTAAACCCGGCTAGTTTCCTTAATGTGGGTTCGTACAAGAAGATTAACTATGCCGGCCATAGACGTAGGTTCGCACTGGTCCCTGCAACTGCGTCGAATGATGAAAATGTGTGATTTGCAGACGGCCAAGTTTTGATTTTCTTAATCTGTGTATGTACTAGAGGCAAAAGCTCCTTTCTCACAAGAGGCATAGATTCTCATGAACCCCTACAGGATGCAGGGACTCAGGAGAATCTATGTCTCTTGGGATGAGTCAAAATGAAAATTGTCATCACCGGAGACTTCACCATTTGAGTACAAACGAAATGAAGATATCCTCCCGTGCTGACGTAGATTCTCATGAGCCCCTGCTAGCTGCGAAGGGCCTATGAGAGTCTATGTCTCTTGCCTCAGGAGGAGGATGCGTGAATGGCAGCTGTATCGATCGGCGTCGGAATCAGTCACACACGTGCGCGTCTCGCGTCTGCAAGGTCCGCGAAATAGTCTGACTCAGGCTTACAGCATTACCTGAAAATTTTCTCCCAGTCTGAACCTTTCTTGCGGCTTTTACCACGTGCAGGTCGGCTCGTTTAACCCCTTCACTGCCGGAGCATTGCTGCCCAATTGCAAGAGGCCGCTGGGGCTCATGTGGTTCTATGCCTCTTGCTGACACCACATTTAGTATCGGCGATTCTTGGACGGATGAGGCACGGTTGTCCGTATGGTCTCAGAAAGTCTCAGAAATACAATCTTCGGCCAGTGGCAGGGAAGGGATTACATTTTTATCAATTCCTATCGGTGTATGAGATCAGTTCTGATTTTGGCTCTCAGAATCAAGCCAGACCGGATTCCTTTCAGGAATCCCAGGATGTCTGTCATTACGATTCAATTTAGGTCAAGTATCCGTCGATGTAGGCGGTCAGTTCCATTTTTGTCTGCGAGGGTCAACCCACAGAGAACGTTTCCCGTGCTTAATCCGACACGTTGGTCAGTTCAGTCAATTAAAACTATGCTTTAACCCATATCATACTGAGGCTAAAAGCTTCAAATTTGTACACTGCCATTATGCAAGCTACATTATAGTACTTACAGATACGGATATAGACCAATGGCTTTAGTTCAAGGGTGGTGGCACTACCCTTGAACTATTTTAGTCAAACTTGTTTCACACGCTGGTGTATTCCAAATGATGTAATAAGTGACTCTCGTTGCCTTGAGAACCGGCGACAAGGACGGACAATGGGGGGGGAAAGTCCATTAGAGCCAGGCCAATGAAAAGAAAAGTGTAAAGAGACTGAAAGGAAACAAACTATTTTGTTCTTTCCATGTGCATTTGTGGGTTGGAAGCCCTGACTAGAAATGGTCACATCACGTAGATTAAGTGTGGGATTTAACGTCCGCGGCACGGGAGTGATAGTGGGCGGTCCTAACGGGCGTGTTATAAGGTACAGGGGCAGCTATTGGAGTACGACCTGAACACTGATCAATTCAGGCGCACTGCAGCTGTGCCACTTCGATTTACCTTTAGGACCTTACAACGGACATGTTATTTTACTGCCGGTTCTTTTTCCCTGGATTGCGAGCCCAGCTACCGGGGCCTGGACCAGGGCTCGAACACACGACCCGGCTGTTCCTTTCGGCTCCTACGCTTAACCGCTTGAGCTATTTCGGATTCCGTCACATCACCACGGGTGACAGTCTATAACCCTGGGGGCTGATTCGGCTTTTTCAAAATCCCAGAAAGCTGAATTTCCACCTGTTTGTTTCAGACCAAACGGCACTTTAGCCAGCCTGTTCAGTCCATCTGCAAGAGACAAAATTCTCAGGGCCCTGCATTCGCACATGACAAGTTATGTATCTTGCTGGCGGCCATGAATCATGAGGCATAATTAGTTCATACATCGTTTTCAGTCAATTCAGGTTTTCACACTGTTACTGATGCATCACGTAAAGGCGTTCGACTATAGGTACGTGTAGTGTTTGATGTAATATTACGATTGTTATGACTATAACACGTACGCATAACACCGATATACCAGAAAAGACATGAGCGCCTATAACCTCGCCATAGTACCTAAATGGCAAATTCTCGCTCTTGTATAATCTGTAAGATATGAGTCATCCTTATCACCTGAGAATTATTTTAAGCGATGACTTCTGTACAAGCCGTGGACATAACCACTGATGTGTCTCAAAATGGCTGCACAGGTCACCCGTCATGATTCTCCCCTTTGTCCACTGCCCGTGGGTCCAAAGGTCAGCCTCAATTATTCCATGACGGAAAGAAGTACCCAACGGAGAAAGAAACACGCTTAGAAAAGACGGGTACAACACAATTTATTAATATTTTGGGTAAATACCCTTTGTCAAAATAGACAAACAAACAAACAGAGAGATTAGCCGCTACTTATCTTCATTGGCAGAAGGAATGTGGCAACTCATGACGGAAAGGCCTTGCGGGCGGCCAACGTCGGCCCGAAGGCTTGCAACGTACTGGGACGGCTTCCACTACTCTGTGGTTCAATAGGCTCCTGGCCAATACGCGTATACATAGGTCAATTCGCCTTGGTTCGTTCGTCGTTACGATCCTTACGCTGACGCGAACTGCAAGATTTATCGCGTCAATAATAGCTTGCGCACGCACATGTTCCCAAGAAAGCACAGACCCTCATTAGCTTCCTTGCAAGTGCAGAGGTTAACGAAGATGTATGCTTTTTTTTCTTTTTTTTTTTTTTTTTTTTTTTTTTTTTTTTTTGCTGGGTGATAGTCTGAATCTGCCTGCCTTGCGCCAGAGTTGAGGATTATGACAACGGAGAGAGGTCGCGTGCAACAATCGGTCAGTGTAGAGTGACGTGGAGCCCACGCTATCCTTCTCACGGTCACGCGTGTGCTGGTCTGTGATTATGGACCTTACGGCTTGCAGCCGTAAGGTCCAAAATCAAAGAACAGCTCGCATGTTTTGATCGAACTTCAGAGAAACAGATTACACCTTTTTTGTTGTATTTTTTCTGGTTGAATGTAACTGCATGTTTTTTTTTTTGTGTGTGACATCAAAGCAAGACTTTGAAAGACGACTTCCTTTATAGTTCTACTGACCTGCAGTTTCATAAACTAACGCGCGATATCGTCTTTTCACAGAATTACACCAAGCAGTCAGTCAGCCCAGCTATTACTTTGTGATTGCTTAGTGATTTTAGTCAGAAGATCAGTTCCACAAGGTTGATATTTTTTTTAATGAACATTATTTTTTTCTCAAAAACCTAACGAATTACACTGTTTGACAAAATAAACGCAAAATAGCACGGCCATCAGACATTCATGTTTATGTTGTTTTCAATTATATATTTTGTCTTTTGTTGTTATGTGGTTTTATAGAGCAGTACAGGATTTCTCATACTAAAAAATGAGTCCTCTTTGTTTTGTCGTGTTTGCACCAGAAAGGTGCACATCACAGAAGTACTTTATGAGCCGATTTGTAGATCATTTTTGTATAGCTCAGTGATATCATGCGGTGGTACTAGATTATTGCAATCATAATTACAGTAGAGCCTGTTTGGGGCAACCATCTGTTTGTAGCTAAAGAGAAAGTGGTCTTTTAACTCATTCTACCTCAACACCGAAATCCTTAAATGTTGCCGTTGTCCTCTGAAGACTGCATTGCAGTGCAGGACACAGATCGACCATGATAGTTCAAGGGTGATGCCAGAATAGCTTGGCGCCCATAGGCAGGCGCCAAGCTATTCTGGCATCACCCTTGAACTATCATGGTCGATCCTTATCTTCCTGTGGTGTGTCTGGGGTAGAAGGGGTTAAGACGGGTGCTCTTGTCCAGAAAGGTCTTGAAGAGAAGAAAGTGTCACCTGTCGTTAACCCACTCACTGCCACTGGACGCATAATTTTGTTTCTGAAACCTTCGTTTATAGCCAGTGACCAAAAGCCACAATAATCGTCAAGGAACATGGATAAAAATTGGTCTCAGCAAGAGGCATAGATCCTCATGAGCCCCCGAAACTGCGGGGGGGTATGAGGATCTATGTCTCTTATATTTGGATCGTCTTGTCTTTTTCTCGGCAGTGATGGGGTTAAAGACCATTCTTTAGGTGGCTCCTCTTTTAAAGGTGGTCATTAAGACAGCACATCAGTTCTGCTGTAATCTACATAGTATGGTAACGATGCCTTTTGTTTACGACTATATGATTTCCAAAAACGGTAACCACATTGCTGACATACTAGCAATATTTATTAGCAATAATATGTGTCACTGCTTAGTTCTTGGTACTCAAAAGGTGTGATTTTGGTATCAGTTTCAGCTCACTTAATCAAATTTCAAATACAAACGATTGTGAATTTCCAAAAAACTACAGTAGCTCGCTTGAGCTTGCCCTTAGCACCACGTGAATGTTCTGTGTTTATGTACAGTGTGTGAGTGAATGCGCGTGATTCACGTGAGCGTGCTTGTTGGGTTCAGTTCGCGGCGGCGCTTTGAGCCGATTTTCAATTGGGATAAAGCGCCTATTTAATGCGTTTATTATTATTATTATTTCACAAACAAAAATCTTGTGTGAAAACAGATATTATAACAAGAAGAAGAAAAAAATCACCTTTGGAGGAGGGATCTCTTGTCTCGTTGCGTGATTTTATAGAACTCTAGACTTACGGTTCTGGCACTGAGACGACTGCCCGGCCAACTCTCCTTTGATGCACCATCTTTTGCGCGCTGTGATGATGTATCACCGAAAGAGGAGAAAACGGTGCAATCTTAGCGTCCGATAAGTGGTCTGCACTAACAGGGCTGACCTCGATCATACAACCGGTAGCTGACACAGCCCGCCCACAGACTTTCTATCGGCGAGTAAAAACCACCGTGGCCTTGACCAGACAGAACGCAACATCCCACTCGCCGGCTGAGGCAAACTAAATCCTTGCATGCCAGTGGGCGCAAGTTGTGTTTCTGCCAAAACAAATCTTGTTTTAATTAATTCGAGGACAAAGAGCTCCAGCTGTCCAGGGAACATGGATACAAAGTGGTGTCAGCAAGAGGCATAGGTACTCGTGAGCCCCCGCGAATGCGGGGGCTCACAGGGATCTACGTCTCAGTCTTGCAACTGGATCGTGTTCATTCTATTTTTCTCGCGGCAGTGAAACCGAGAAATCTGAGACTGATCATCTGAAGATGTCAGGTTCCACGCCGCGAGGCTGTGACTGACTAATGCTGCGACAGCCTTCGATTCTGCAGACCTCCCTCAATCCAAGATGTCAATAAATCCGACGGAAACGAGCTGTATCACCATAAGGCCTTGCGGCGGCAAGAGCTCATGAGTCTTTGGGACTCTTCTTACATTATGGAGACTGTGAAGTGTTTAGTGACACGGCCTAGTTCAGCTAGTCCTAAACTTTAAACCTCTGTGACACATTGAAAATGACGTGCATACAAGGCGAAAATCATGGTCGGCAAGAAACATAGATTATTTATGTTTATCTATAGAAAATCTACGTCTCTTGCGTGTGGTTATAGAGCTGTGACTAACCAACGCCGTGAGCCATAGTCTCCCACGCGGTCGGCACCGACATTGCCTGCAACAAGAATAGATACACGCGAGTGTGCGCTTGCCCGTGGATAGGGTCATAAACGGAGTCGATGTCGGCCAGCAAAAGCCCTGGATTCTCATGAGCCCCTGCAGCTGCAGATACCCATGAGAATCTAGTCCTCTTGCAGGCGGGAGGGAGGGGTGGGAGTGAGGGTTGGGGTGGTAGAGGGGGAGCTAATTTGAGACTTTGGAGTTGTCAGCTTCCTTCGCTTCCTGAGACGGAGGAGACTGTAGGTGACAGGTGACTAACCCAGAATCCACAATCAGGTTAAAGACAGTAGGCTGAGCCCAGTTATAGTAAGGAAAAGACGGGAGGCTGTGCCTCTGCATAGTAAGGGAAGGACTCAAGAGAACGTTTCGCTGGATCTCCCTACTCACTGCGGCAAGTGTCCTCGTAGAGTCTTCGTACCTCCCCGTCGCTGGAGGTACAGTTTGTTTCTGGTATCTCGGTTCATTCAAAGAACAAAGCCAACAACGTTACAAAGGACATGGATACAAATTAGTCTCAGCAAGAGGCGTGGATCTTTATTACCCCCCGCATTCGCCTATGCCTCTTGTAGTTGGATCGTGTTCACTTGTTCTCGACAGTCAAAGGGGTTCATACGGATATAAGTACCTCAAACTTTCGGATATAAATGAGGCAACTCCTTTTATATTCAAATGAGCCCTTCAGCTGCTGGTGTAGCAGGGTGCATGAACTCACGGAGTGTTTGTAGTCCGTGCAATATTTGACCTGTTCAGTCTGATTCAAGGATAAATTACATCAATGGCTAGGCAGTGGTTGTTTCATGCTACTCTGCAGTTCCAGTTTTAACACACTGAGCCCTCAAGTCTAAATTCCCAGATTCAGAGTTGTCCTTTGAAGACTGCACCATCGACCATGATAGTTCAGGGGTGGTGCAACACCATGCGATACTTTCGATCATTACCTTTATGTGCCAAGCACACTCTTAAATTCACTTTTAGTGCCTGCAGTTTCGTCGCTAATTTTTAACAGATGCTGCTGGTTGACCTTTTGCGAGTTCACTTTTACCCTCCAAATAAGGAGTTGTATTCATTAGAGTTATCGAACGTGTAAGACATGTCTCCACACTGCGCGTGACTGAAATGTTCAGCGCTTTTCATTGGCTGCCCACTTCCGAGCAGTTAGTGAGCCACCTGACCAACTTAACACAACCTGTTCCTATCAGTGGCTTCGCGGCTGAAAACTTAACGTGAGCCGCGCCCTTAACCTGCACGCATCTTGAACTAACTGAACTTGAAGTAAAGGCGTTGAACCCGTTTTACAACTATCGTTTTCTTTCAAAATCGCAGATTACTCATCGTTAACTCTTAACTGCCGAACGCAGACCATCTGCAAAAGACATAAACCCTCATGAGCCCCCGCAGTCGCGGGGGCTCATGAGGGTTTATGTCTCTTGTTAGCCCTTTGTTCTTTACGTCTATTTTTAGTCCCATTGACCATTGATTTGTGTTCTTGTATCGAATGTCGTCAGTGTGCAGCGGTTTCAGACGTCGCGCAGTTCGTGATCATTGGCAACTGGTAAGGGGTTAACTTTCGTTCTGGTTGTTACCCAGTCACTCTTTCACTTTCGGTACAAAGCGTGAGGTGCAGATCGGGCGTGACTGCTCACAGAGAGTGTCCGATAGCTTCGCGACTAAATTAACAGTCGCTACATCACGGTTTGAGATGTCTTAGTCGCAGTCATCCATCTCTCGTACTTACTTACTTACTTACGCCTGTCACCCCTACCCGGGTATAGGCCGTCGACGAGAGACCTCCAGCAACTCCTGTCCTGTGCTTCTCCTTCGATTCTACTCCAGGTGGTTCCCAGTCTCTTGATGTCTGCTTGGAGGTCTCGACGCCAGGAGTTTCTCGGCCTATCTCTTTTCTTCTTTCCCTGGGGGTTCCATGACAATGCCTGCCTAGTGATACTGGAAGCTGGCTTTCTCAGACTGTGACCAATCCATCCCCATCTTCTTCGCCCAATTTCATTCTCTGCTGTTATCTGCTCTGTTCTCTCCCAGAGTCTGACGTTGCTGATCTTCTCTGGCCAGTGGATTTTCAAAATTCTTCTAAGGCAACTGTTCATGAAGGTCTGTACTCTGTTGACTGTGGTTTTTGTCAATCTCCATGTCTCTGCTCCATATAGGAGAACTGCTTTTACATTGGAGTTGAAAATCCGGACTTTGGTGTGTTGTGACAGCTCTCTGGAACTCCACACTTTTTTCAACTGGAGAAAGGCTGCTCTGGCTTTACTGATTCGTGCTCTGACATCTGCATCAGTGCCGCCTTTTTTGTCTATGATGCTCCCGAGATAGGTGAAGGACTCCACCTCCTCCAACGGGGTGCCAGCAAGCAAGACTGGTTCTTCCCTGGTTGCGTTCAGCCTCATTGTCTTTGTTTTCTGTTTGTGAATGGTGAGGCCCACTTGGGATGAGATGTCAGCAAGCCTCGTGGTCTTGTCCTGCATTTGTTGATGAGTGTGGGACAGTAATGCCAAGTCGTCTGCAAAATCGAGGTCGTCAAGCTGTGTCCACAGTGTCCACTGTATTCCACTTCGTCTGTGCTCTGTGGTCATCTTCATGACCCAGTCTATGGCCAGTAGGAAGAGGAACGGAGACAGCAGACACCCCTGCCTGACACCAGTTCTGACCTGGAGCTCTCTGGTGAACTGCCCTTCGTGGATCACGCGACATGTCATGCCATCATAGCTGCTCTTGATCAGGCGGACGAGCTTTGTGGGTACACCGTAGTGTCGTAGGAGTTTCCACAGAGTCTCTCGGTCCACGCTGTCAAATGCTTTCTCATAATCCACAAAGTTGACGTACAGCGGGGAGCTCCACTCCAGAGACTGTTCCACGATGATGCGGAGAGTGGCGATCTGGTCTGTACATGATCGGTTCTTCCTGAATCCTGCTTGCTGGTCTCTCAGCTGGGGGTCAACGGAGCTCTTCATTCTCTCTAGGATGATCCTGTTGAAGACCTTTCCTGGTACTGACAGCAAGGTGATTCCTCTGTAGTTGGAACACTTGCTGAGGTCGCCTTTCTTGGGAAGCTTGATTAGGTACCCCTCCTTCCAGTCAGCTGGCATCACCTCCTCTTCCCAGATCTTTCCAAACAGTGGGTACAGCATCTCAACTGTTGTCTCTAGGTCTGCTTTCAGAGACTCCGCTGGGATGCCATCTGGCCCTGCTGCTTTGCCATTCTTCAAAAATGCCACTGCTTTTCTGATCTCTTCCCGGCTGGGTCTGTCACAGCTGATGGGTAGGTCGGTCTCTGCCGGCTGGATGTCGGGGGGGGGTCGGGTGGGCTAGGTCTGTTCAGTAACTCTTCAAAATACTCGGCCCATCTGTCGAGTTGGTCTGCTCTGTCTGCCCATCTCTCGTAGCACATACACAAAGTGCTCAGCGAACGATGTTTTTTAAATGTCAAATGGCTGAAAAGATGAAAGAGACAATGACATACATGTTCGTGTACATTTTCGTTCAAACCTTCTCTCTTTGCAAAAAGGTTACATTATAAGCTAGTCTGTGCACAGTCGTTTCACTGTGCTGTTGGAAATATCACACTGAACTGTGCACAGTCGTTTCACTGTGCTGTTGGAAATATCACACTGAAACCCCCACCGCTGGAGTAATATAGTGAAAACAATCGATTCAGCAAGAGGCATAGATCTTCATGAGCCCCCGCGTAAGCGCTTGATCATGAAGATCTATGCCTCTTGGAGGATGTAGGCTTATGGCGTTCAGTGCGACACTGTCACCTTTCTGCCTATGGCGAAAGTGCATACTGCGAAATGAAGTAGCAGCTCACAAACATGACAGCGATTGGCCATAATTTGTGAGGAGGAATCTGGGATAACCTTTGAAAACCAAACAAAAGAAGTAGAACGAGAACAAACTCAACAGAAAATCTCAGACGCACTTTCATTTCGTGCAGAACGAAACGACCACCCGAAGAAGTTTTGCCACTGGGGTATCGGGTCTGATTGTAAATAGCCCATTGACCCATACAAAATACCACACTTGAGAATAGTTCCGTTCACCGCATCGACTCAAACACTATGTTTACGAGGGCATTTACTCGGTGGTTTACAAAGTGGAGACCCTTTGTATACTGACAAAGGTTTTAGACGGTCAATGTCCTGGAAAAAAAAGTAATTGAACGGCCAGTAAAGGCCGACGTACTCACAATGTGGTGTTGGATGGAGTTGGGTTGGTTCTGGTTTTTCTCCATCATATTAATTAAAAAATAATAATTGAAAGTAAAACAGATTTAATAAGTAACGTTTGTTTCTGTACACCTGTGCGCTCCTTTCAAAGGGTCGCAATCCAGGTACATATGCCTTGTATTCATCGCGGAACACCCGGTAATTGTCAGGGTAATTGTAAGATCACGTGTCGGTACTCTAGGGACGAGGTAACACACTTCACGGTTGACAATAACTCCGCAGGAGTTTGCACACAATATGAAAATCGATTTTTCTTGTAGCAAATGGCATGCTGAGCGCCTACACACTTCCTCAGTTTTGGTGTACACAGTTCTAAGTAAACCGTGTGCTAGCAAGAGGCACAGATCCTTATGAGCCCCTGCGTACGCAGGGGCGCATGAGGATCTGTGCCTCTTGCAAATGTTTGGTGTGATGTAGCAATGCAGATTACACTTTGCCCAGAAGCATCCGCATGTAATTCTTCGTACGTAACATCGGCTCTGATCAACACACACGTCGGCGCACACAAATAACGACGGACACAGGGCGCTTCCCGCCATTAGTACGCTCTGTGGGCTCGTGAAGCGACAGGAAGCCATCTCCTTCTACTCTAACCCACCCTCTGATCCACACACACTGGCACACATAAATAAAGACGGACACACGGCGATTCCCGCCATTCGTAAGCTCCCTGGTCTGGCGTAGCATAGCTATTCTAATAATAATAATAATACATAGTTTTTATATAGCGCCCTTCCCCACGAACAGCAAGCTCGGAGCGCTTTACAGCACAAAAAAATATTAAAAAGGAGAAAAATTAGAACGCACTCACTCTTTAAATAAACATCTGCTCGCACCATGTAGGCGCATTCCTAACACGAAACACACACACACACACACACACACACACACACACACACACACACACACACACACACACACACACAGCCTATCAACATGGGGAAACAACCAACATTTCCAGGCAGCACATCCAGACTAAGCTAATCTTGATATGCTACCTGGAAAAGATGGATCTTCAAATTTGTTTTGAAGGTCAACAGGGTAGGGGAAAGACGGACATGCAGTGGAAGTGAGTTCCAGACGTGAGGGGCCTGATAACTGAAAGAACGGGCACCAGCAGTTTTTAGGCTGACTCTGGGCTGAACAAGCAGTTTTTGTGAGCTTGAGCGTAGACTTCTACTAGGATTGTGTGAGGCAAGGGAAGAAGACAGATATGCAGGAAGCGTATTGTCATAGTGTTTGTATGCCAAAGTGGCCAGCTTGTACTCTATTCTCTGTTTGACAGGTAGCCAGTGGAGATGCTTTAGCAGTGGTGTGACATGATCAGTAAGTTTTTTGCGAAGGACTAACCGGGCTGCATTATTCTGGATACGCTGAATGCGAGTGAGTTGATCAGATGAGATACCAGCAAGGAGGGAATTACAGTAATCTAGACGGGATAGAATGCGAGAGCATACGAGCTGGGCAGTAGCCTTTTCTGTCAAAAAGCATCTGATCATGCCTATTCTGCGGAGCTCCAGGTAGGCAGTGCGGCAAAGATGGCTAACCTGTTTTTCCATCGATAAACTTGAATCCAGGAATACACCCAGATTTTTTACATAGGATTTGAAAGAAATGTCTTGGCCACCTATGGAAATATGATCACAGCTGGAGGCGGATGTTCTAGCTCGAGTACCAACAAGCATGCTCTCTGTTTTATCATCATTATTCTGAAGAAAAATAATAGCACGAGCAGCGAAATGACGTCACTTCAAGCTTCAAGTCATGGCATCATTAGTCCCACGACGCTGTGTTTATATTGACGACTCGATGTTATACGTCACTCATTGCACTACTAACATTTGACGTATCAGAGAATCAACTTAGCAATTTTCTTGCTGGTTTTCACGCCCAAGGCTTACAGGTCACAATTTGACCTAATACTACCCCAGGGCCGGCTTATGCAAGGTTTGCATAGCTAGACGTGACGTCATTTTTATCGTGTTACTTCTTTGCCAGAATTCCTGCCCCGCATGCCAAAAACGTCATGTTCATGCTCCGGAATGCGCTCCGACCCAGCCTCATTTCAAAGTCTACCGTATTTTTTAAATGCGATAGACAAAAAGGTACGTAATTCTTATCTAAAATAATTCAAATGAATATCGGATCTTTCCTGTGATTAACACACACATGCTCTCAAAGAATAACACAACCACAAACGTAACACCTGCAGACAGAATCAAAGTGGCGGTTTTAGTGCAAGTCAGACAAAAAGGTGTCGTCAAATGATACTCATGCTGTACATGTCCAAAGAAGGTAATGGTCCCTTCATACCTACCTCCCTCTCCGCGTTCTCTCTAATTCCCTCGGTTCCCCTCCCCATCCCCATCCCCCTCCCCATCCCCCTCCCCCTCCCACCCACCCCCGTCCAACCCCCACCTCCCTCCGTTGTCTTTTTTTTGGATCCAACTCTGTTGGCGAATGCTAATCGTGAATCGAGGAGACCCTCCTCGTGCTGTTTCGTTCCAAATGCTCAAAAGGCCATCGGGCCGATATCGGCCGCCGTTGGCCTGCGCACGGCCGTGGGCGGGCCAACGGCGGTCGACGTCGGCCCGATGGCCTTTTGTGCATTGGGGTTATCACTTTTTATCCCACTAATGCCTCTGATAAGGCGATTTCAATCCCTTTGCCACGTGCAACGGACACGGATTTCAAGAGGCCCCTGCAATTGCTGCAGGGGTTCATGAGAATCTATGCCTCATGCACTGTGAGGCTGGCCTTGTTTTTTGTATAACTGGTCCTACAACGGAGAGAGTCGTGTGGTTTAGAGCATGTGACAATATGCCTGTATCGATCCCTTGATAATTAATCACGTACGGATGTCCGTGCTGGTCGTATCATTGTCCGCTTGACCGCACGGGGTCTGTACTGAATACGGCGCACGTCTATGGTGATCTTCGATTTTGACATGACGCCCTGAGCCTTGGGGGAGGGGGAGGGGGTGGGCATGGGGCTTAGAGGGAATAAAATGGTGGTAGGAGGTGGAGTTCGGGGGAGGGGAAAAGTTCATGTATGCCTATTATGACATATGATTTAACCCCTTCCCTGCCACTGGACGTATATATTGTTCCTGAAATATGTGCTCAACGACCAATAACCACAACCGTCCAAGGAACATGGATACAAACTGGTCACAGCAAGAGGCATATAGATTCTCATGAGCCCCCAGGACTGCGAGGGGCTCATGAGGATCTATGCCTCTCGCAGTTTAGATCGGTGTTCGCCTGTTCTCGACAGCGGAGGGGTTAATCCTCGCTATGAATGTTGAGCCCACGCATGCGCACAAACAATGGGATTAGGATCAGACGTCATTTTTCCGATAGAGCTCTCTGCTGGATAATGACGCAAGAAACATTTTTGAAACAGTACTCTTTGAGAGGCTCGCCTTTTGTCTCTGAAGCATCGAAAGTCCCACTGAATTTACCCATCTACTGCCGGTTTAAAAAACAAAAAACAAGATGGGATGAACCATAACCCACAAAGTCCCTTCTATATGAGAGCTGTCTTCGCTGTCAAGGGTCTCTACCTTTTGTCTTTGACTTGATTCTGATGTTGAAATATCTCCTTCTGAAAAGCCTCGCAGATGTTCCAACGCGTCTTTGTGAACTCTACAAGGGGCGCGCGCAGTGCACACGCGTCATTGGTTTGCCAAAGGTCATTTGTCATGACGTATTTTTTTGTTTTTACGTAATTTTATATTTAACGTGATTTGAGATTCGCTTTTGCTTCAAGACTTGGGAAAATGCTGACAAAACTAGAATTTCACAGTACAATTTCAGTCTTGCTATAATTTGTGTTCAATCAGGTTGACTATACCTAGCTACATGCTATTCTAAGTACACCTGCATGCACTTCTGAAAGCGCGTCGATGTGTGTGTATGCGTGTGCGTGTTTGCATACGCGCTCTGCAAACATCCTCAAGAGGCATAGATGTTCATGCACCCTCCGGGCACGAGGATCTATGCCTCTTGGAGATGCGCGCATATGTGTCATTGGTTTGTTAAACGTCATTTGTTATGACTTTTTTTGTGGGTTTTTTTACGTAATTTTATATTTAACGTGACATGAGTTTTGCTTTTGCTTCAAGACTTGCGAAAATGGTGACAAAACGAGAATTTCACGGTACAATTTCAGTCTTGCTATAATTTGTGTTTTGCGTGTGCGTATGCGTGAGTGCATGCGCGCGATCCAAACATCCTCAAGAGGCATAGATATGCATGCGCCCTCCGGGCACATAAGGGTCTATAACTCTTAGAGATGCGCGCATATGTGTGAGAAAGAGCGAGCGAGAGAGAGAGAAAAAGAGAGAGAATTACGTCATATTTAGAGTATCAGTATCTGCGTGGTGACGGAGTTGCTTCTTTTACGTCACCGGCAATGTCTGAATTTTCTCTAGAAGTGAAGTTTTCTTTACTGTTTTAATGATTTTCTGAAAAGAATTAATTTTTACTAAAGAAGTTGAAAGGATACAAAGCTGGCTACGAACTCATCCAATGTCTTTATCCAAACTAGCTGTATGCAAAAGTTCAAGTAAATATGACAAAAATTCCGGACTCTAATCTGGGTCAACCGATTTCCTATAAACGGTTGTTTATGTCTTGAATGAGACATTCAATTACAATATGCTCGGAGGCTCTCTTAAGAAAGTATTTCGCCAAGTTTCAAGCTTGTGTGTACAGAAATATCGGAGATTCTCTTGTTTACATACATACGCACACACATACATACATACATACATACAAACGCACATATATATACATACATACATACATACATACATACATACATACATACATACATACATACATACATACATACATACATACATACGCACATACGGCGCTTCGCGCCAAATGTACGTTCAGCAGCGAGGTTAGCGTAACTAGACATGATGTAATTTTTATCTTGATACTTCAATTGTTAGAGGTTTAGCCTGCCCGCCTTTGACATCATGGACATGCTATTAAATTCCGTTCTTTAAATAGAAGGGACTTTTATTTTTAAAAAAAATAAACACGCAAAGAGCACCCAACTGCAAGAGACAAAGAACCGCATGGGTCCCCGCTTTTTTTTTTTTTTTTGGGGGGGGGGGGTAGGGCGGGGGGGGGGGGTGGGGGGGGGGCCTCATGAGGTTCTTTGCCTCTTGCTGGTCCCATTTAATCCGCTTTCCTTGAACGGATGATGGTTATTCGTTTTTGGATTTCCCACGGCTTCAAGTTCAAAGGCATAGTGTGGGTCTACTGTCAGAGGAAGGTTCATTTTAAGCCTTACAGTGCAGGCCAGCACAACCCACTAGTGGCAAAAACCGCCTCTACGGATTAAATTGATGCGAACACTATCTAACTGCAAGAGGCAAAGAACCTCATGCGTCCACTCATCTCAGAGGGAGCTCATGAGGTTCTTGACCTCTTGCTGAAGTTATTGTCGTGCTCCTTGAATGGACTGTCTGTGGATTCTCCGTGGTTTTGAAAGGCTTAGCTCGTGTCCACTAGCTGTACGTTTGTCTGACAGTGCAGACTAGTACCAGGGATAATGGGAGGGACTGATTCCAACTACATATCTCCTTTCCTACTAGCACTGCAAGTGTCACCAAGATACATAGTGTCTCTGCAGTTAGTGTCATCAAGTGGCATAGATTCTCGAAATGCGGAGGCTCGTGAGGATCTATGTCTCTTGCAGCATGATCTTGTTTAGGTTTGAACTCTTGCTGTCCTGCACCATTTTGCTGATGATTTTGCGAGATTATGAATCGCCAGTACCTTTGTGTGGATTAGAGTTTCAAAGTACGAATGTTGTCTCGGGTTATAAAAGTTTTTATTCATTTGCATGTCTGATGCATCGTACCGCCTTTCATATGAAAAACCTTCGACGTAAACCAAGATGAATGCCTCAGTCTGAATCTGTCAATATCACCGATCTTGGCAAGCAAGAGGCATAGATTCTCGTGAGCCCCTGCATCTGCAGGGGCTCATGAGAATCTATGCCTCTTTATGACTAAACCGTTCTGGTAGCATCCATGGAAAGATGATACGATTGTATCAAGGTCCTTAGATCACATAAACTCTTACATACTGACGAGCAAACGAAATGCGACGTCATACGTCAGTATCATCGGAAACACTGATGTGTTTTCAATGATTCAAATTATGTCGCGTTGCTTTTGTTCGTCAGGGGCCGGATGCTTACGTTCTAAATTAAAAGCATTTTAAAGTTAAAATCGATTTAGTTAACAGAGGTTTTAAAACACTTTTAAAACTGATGCACGACACGTTTCTAAAAAGAGTTAACAACGCTTTAGCTAAAAATTGTCTACCGCACTACGTCACCGATGTATAAATAGACTGATAGGGGGTTCCTTGAATAGTTCATTCGCAGTAAAGATTTATGATCACTAGTATGGAGAGAAAATCCCAATGAAAAAAGAAACACGATTAGCAAAGACAATAAAACCACAATTGAGTAATATTTAGGCCTGTTCAGAATATATGCAGAAACAATTATACAATTTGCAACTTATTTTTTTCTGATAATGAGGATGCAACTGAAGGTATGACGTGAAACAATAGCTGACGAACTGAAAGTTCGTAAGAAAACGAACTAACACCTATAAGATTGACGTCAATTAACTTTATTGCGTCACTCGTCAGTTCCATTTCGGCCAAGATGGCTGCTCCAAGTCCAGCGGAGACTATTTTCACACACCAAAATTAAAAAACAAACAAAAAAACAATTTTTTTCTCGGCAGAGGAAGTAGTCCTGCTGATGGAATATGGAAATACTTAAAGACGTGCAGCACAATAACAACAAACACACAAGAAAAAAAACAAAATGGAAAAGCTGCGTCTCGAACCACGCCAGTCTTGGTTTCAAAAGTGACATTTTGACCGTGAGTCTTACCGACTGTGCTATTGAGGTATTGATGGTAATCGAGGTTATTATAATTATATACAAAGTCAGGTTGTGTTACGCCGGCTGACCTCCGCCGATCTCTCCAACAATATTTCACATCCCAATGCTTTTCAGCCATTCTCAGTAAATCTCAAACGCTGAAACCGATGTTGTTCGTCGTTATATTTCGACCGAAAGGATTCAGCGATCTCTCTTTTCGTCGCTGATGTTGTCGAATTCAATTAAGCGGCTGATTCAAAATGGCGCCCATTCAGCGTCCATTCCATTTTAAAAGCGTTTTAGCGCTTTTAGAACAGCTCCGAGCACTTCTAAAGTTACAAGCGAAAATCGTCGCTAAAATAGTGTTAAACGTTCCGTGCATCGCATCAAAGCGCGCTAAGCACGATTTTTAAAAACGATTTTTAATTTTCACTTTTAAAAATGTTTTACAATTTAGACGTCTGTCGTGCATCGCATCTAAGTGCGCTAAACACGATTTTTACAAAACGTCTGTAAATTTTCACTTTTAACAGTGTTTTAAGAGTTAGAAGGCTGTCAAGCATCCGGCCCCAGAATAATAAGGTACAACACAGGCAAAGGGAATGAGACCCATGCAAAACGACGGGCTTGTTCAAATAGCATGTCCGTTCTAAGGTCCTGGGGCCGGATGCTTGACAACCTTCTAAATTAAAAGCATTTTAAAGTTAAAATCGTTTTAGTTAACAGAGGTTTTAAAACTCTTTTAAAACTAATGCACGACACGTTTCTAAAAAAAGGTTAACAACGTTTTAGCTAAAAATTGTCTACCGCACTACGTCACCGATATATAAATAGACTGATAGGGGGTTCCTTGAATAGTTCATTCGCAGTAAAGATTTATAATCACTAGTATGGAAAGAAAATTCCAATGAAAAAAGAAACACGATTAGCAAAGACAATTAAAACACAATTTAGTAATATTAAAGCCTGTTCAGAATATATACAGAAACAATTACACAATTTGCAACTTTTTTTTTTATAATGAGGCTGCAACTGAAGGTATGACGTGAAACAATAGCTGACGAACTGAAAGTTCGTAAGAAAACGAACTAACACCTATAAGATTGACGTCAATTAACTTTATTGCGTCACTCGTCAGTTCCATTCCGGCCAAGACTATTGCCACACACCAAAATAAACAAAACAACAACAAAAAAAATTTTCTCGGCAGAGGATGCAGTCCTGCTGAAGGAATATAGAAATAATTAAAGACGTGCAGCACAATAACAAGAAACAAACAAGAAAAAAACAAAACGGAAAAGCTGTGGCGCGAACCACGCCAGTCGTGGTTTCAAAAGTGACATTTTTGACCGCGAGTCTTACCGACTTGATGGTAATCGAGCTTATTATAATTATATACAAAGTCAGGTTGTGTTAAGCCGGCTTACCTCCGCCGATCTTTCCGACAATATTTCATTTCCCAATGCTTTTCAGCCATTCTCAGTAAATCTCAAACGCTGAAACCGATGTTGTTCGTCGTTATATTTTGTCCGATAGGATGCAGCGATCTCTCTTTTCGTCGCTGATGTTGTCGAATTCAAGGAAGCGGCTGATTCAAAATGGCGCCCATTCAGCGTTCATTCCATTTTAAAAGCGTTTTAGCGTGTTTAGAATAGCTCCGAGCACTTCTAAAGTTACAAGCAAAAATCGTCGCTAAAACAGTGTTAAACGTTCCGTGCATCGCATCTAAGCGCGCTAAGCACGATTTTTAAAAACGATTTTTAATTTTCACTTTTAAAACTGTTTTACAATTTAGAAGTCTGTCGTGCATCGCATCTAAGTGCGCTAAACACGATTTTTACAAAACGTTTGTAAATGTTCACTTTTAACAGTGTTTTAAGAGTTAGAAGCCTGTCAAGCATCCGGCCCCTGGTAAATCAAAGTGGCGCAGCTGCAGTGCGGTCGAATTGATCAGTGTTCAGGTCGTACTCCGTAGGCAATAGCTGCCGCTGTTCCCCATGACCCGCCCGCTACGGCCGTCCATTACCACTCCAGTGCCGTGAATGTTAATCCTGTGAACAAATTAAATAACAAGGAAATGAGATGGTTTGCAGAATTTGCATTGTTCGTCTGGCCTGCAATGCGTCCATTTTGGGTTGATTGTCCGGCGTTTAACCCCTTCGCTGCCAGAGATCGCGAATTTCGCGTCTGAAACGACTGCGCACCGACCGACGCTCACACGAAGAACACACAAATGCACGCGTAAAGAACAAAGGACTAACAAGAGACTAAACCGTTTATGTCTCTTGCGGCTCCGTCGCCTTGCCCCTGGCAGTTAAGGGGTTAGCGCGCACCGCAGCGGAACGATAATGGACGGCCCTATCAGGTGAGTTTTGCGGCTCCAGGGACAGTTGTTCCTTGTGATCCATTTGATATTAGCTAGAGAACAACCTCTACCTAGCATTGATTTGATGTAAGTTATCCTTGAATTGAATCGGGGGGGGGGGGTGGAGGGGGGAGAGGGTAAGGGTCAACTCGATCACAGGCGCTTGAACGCAAACCCGTCAGTAACCCCCCTGTATCAAGCGGCATGCCGCAAATACTCCTCTCAATTTTCTTGCTGGCTGAAAACGACGCCATGTTAGTTATCTGTACTACAAAGGCACGCATGATTACTTTGATGATCAAGTTCGAAACTGCCGCAACGCATTGTGTAACGCTTGGATCTGCTTGCTAGTCTGTACGTGACATTTTGGACCTTAAACAGCTTGCAGCCGTAAGACCAAAACTGCAAGCAAAGACGAATAGATTTAGTCTGCTAAATGTTTGCGATGTTTGTGCACTTGACTGCATGACTGTACGATTATAATTATGTCAGCGCTTGTTTTTAACAAAGGTGTGTCAAGATGCTACAATATGAAAACAAATCTGATGCCTTGCAAAAACAAACTATACAGTTAGCTAGTTATTGGGGTTTAACGCCGAGCAGGCGACTAAGGCCATCTCACGGCGAAATAAATTATACAGTAAAATAAGACAATTTATTCTTTCATTTGCTAGGTTCGTTTCTACGGTCTACACTGCACAGTACGCAAAGGTCCTCGGGCTGACGTCGGCGCGAGAACCTAAAGTTTTCTTACAGGGCACTTAGTATTGTTGATGTGTGTGTGTGTGTGTGTGTGTGTGTGTGTGTGTGTGTGTGTGTGTGTGTGTGTGTGTGTGTGTGTGTGTGTGTGTGGTAATCCCATTATGTAGCTATCGCTCTGAGATAGTGACTGCCACACTTCCAGCCACATGTCGCAGAGTGACATGTTTCTGAAATCTTTATTAACTCATTCGAGACGTGCCGCCTCCGGATACGCGGCATAAGCCGCGTATTTTCGGAGGCGGCACGTCTATGAATGAGTTAATTCGAGGTCAAAGAACCTGTTCCGTCCAAGGAACATGGGTACAAAGTGGTGTCAGCAAGAGGCATAGATCCACGTGTACCCCTGTAACTGCTGGGGCGCATAAGTACCTATCTCTCTTGCCGTTTGTACGTCATGTAACTCATTCAGGCGCCCCGCATCAATAGCTGCGGAATTGTCGTATAGCTTTGCCGCCGGCAACGATATTACGACAGTTTGGTAGCTATCGATGCGGGGCGCCTTGAATGAGTTAACCACCTTGTGCATGTGCTATTTGCAGTACCACACCCATTCTGTCTACAATACCACACCCATTCTGTCTACAATACCACATCTATTCTGTTTACAGTACCACTCCTATTCTGTTTACAATCCACACCCATTCTCTTTACAGACAGTGACACACACTCTTACAGTACCACTCCCATTCTGTTTACAGTACCACACCCACTCTGTTTACAGTCCTACACCCACTGACTCTGTTTACAGTACCACACGCACTCTGCTTACAGTACCATTCCCATTCTGTTTACAGTACCACACCCACTCTGTTTACAGTCCCACACCCACTCTGTTTAGAGTACTACACCCACTCTGTTTACAGTACCATACCAATTCTGTTCACAGTACCACACCCACTCTGTTTACAGTACAACACCCATTTTGTTTATAGTAGCACACGTACTCTGTTTACAGTACTACATCGACTCTGCTTACAGTACCACACCCACTCTGTTTACAGTCCCACACCCACTCTGTTTACAGTACCACACGCACTCTGTTTACAGTACCACTCCCATCCTGTTTACAGTCCCACACCCACTTTGTTTAGAGTACTACACCCACTCTGTTTACAGTACCATACCAGTTCCGTTCACAGTTCTACACCGACTCTGTTTACAGTACCACACCCATTCTGTTTACAGCACCGCACTACCACACCCACTCTGTTTACAGTACCACTCCCATTCGGTTTACAGTACCACACCCACTCTGTGTACAATACCGGTTGCTGCAAGCACAAAGGGGTCAAGCGAAAACTCAAAAGTTGGTCAGTCCGGAACACGGTGACAAGCAAAGAAGTTCAGATGAAATCAAAGACTGGACAGCAAGACAGACCGGTTTCCTGCAACTGGCGGCATTTCAAAGGTTCGATGTGCTTCCATATTATGTTGACGGAAACAAGTGAGATGCCTGGTCCGTTTTATATACTGCATGAATCACAGAACTATAAAATATTCTGATGTTGGTTATGTTGGTTTTATAAGGACGGAGTCACATACCTGAAATGGACACAAATTACTATGCAGGCATATCTTTGAGACTACAACACAGGTACAAATAGTTCCAATAAAACAGTGCACTGTCATTTTGACTCAATTTCAAGAACAGCTGCAGGCGGCTTGTTTTCAGCAAGAGATTTAAATTCGCACGAGTCACTGCAGCCGGCTGCAGGGGCTCGGGAGGATCTATGCCTCTTTTAGATAGTAGGGACTGTATGAAAGACAATGCGATCATCCGTTCCTTTGTCTCGCGGGAGAGCGATAAGGCAGGTCAGTAATCCTTTCATTTTCCGTTCAGTGCACTTGCTTTCACGTCAGTATTAACTCATTGTGCCCGAGGTACGAAATATCCTCATTTTGGAGTTATCCTCCGAGGGCTGCATTACAGTTCAGGAGACAGAAAGATCATGATAGTTCAAGGGTGGTGGCAGAATAGCTTGGCGCCTATAGGCGCCAAGCTATTCTGCCACCACCCTTGAACTATCATGGTCGAGCCATATCTTCCTGTGGTGTGTCGCGGGCAGAATGAGTTAACCGCCTCACTGCCACAGGACGCCGTCAGCGACGCCCATGCCGTTAAAGAACATGGATACAAAACTGGTTTCAGCAAGAGGCATAGATCCTCGTGTGCCCACGCAACTGCGGGGGCCCATGAGGATCTATGCCTCTCGCATTTGCGTGATGTTCAATAGTTCTCGGCATAGTAACAATGTCAAGCACGATGCATCGCCACAGCTGCGGGGGCTCTTGTGGATCGATGCCTCTTGCTGTAAGAACCTTGGAATCCACGCTTCTTGCTGGGGCTCTTTTAGGCTTTGAATTAACACTTACTTTAGAAGCACAGTGGAGCTACGGAAAAAAACACTGCGCAAAGGTCCTCGGGTCGACTTCCGCCACTGTTGGGCTTGTAGCTGCCGACGCCGGCCCGAAGGCCTTAGTGTGCGCTGGGATAACAGCAAGTGCGGGTATTGTTCACAGCCAATTCTGCAATGTTTCGGGACTGGTTCTAGGCAGCTTTATGCATTTTCGATTATATTTTTTAATCGAGCAAGAAACACACACGGCACACACACACACACACACAGAGAGAGAGAGAGAGAGAGAGAGAGAGAGAGAGAGAGAGAGAGAGAGAGAGAGAGAGAGAGAGAGAGAGAGAGAGAGAGAGAGAGAGAGAGAGAGACAGAGACAGAGACAGAGACAGAGACAGAGAAAGATTCGTTCGACGGATAGCCGACCATCGAACTTCCATATCTCAGGTACTTTACTTTGTTGCCTTAGTAATTTTCTGTTTATAGCCGGCTTGACACACTGCTTTGCTTCGCTGCCTTGTTAACCCTTTTCATCCTGATGCACCCATTTAAATTGACTGATAATTCAAGAGTAGTGCCGGAATCGCTTGTCGCCTGAGTCGCCACGCTATTCTGGCACCACCCTTGAACTAAAACAATTGATCTGTCTCTTTATCTGTATTGCTGCCTTTTTATGACAATAAGCAAATTGTACAAAATCAGCCTCAGGATGTAATGGGTTATTTCAAGACGTGCATTCGATCTGTAGTGTCCGGAATTACAGGCAATCAAAAATTCTTTTCACAACCTAGTAAGCAAACACGCCAAGGCATCGATCAAACCTTGCATGGGGCACAGGTTTTCAACGCTGGGACAAGTTACTCTTGCATTGCCGCTGATTTACGTTTGTGGTGGTCTGTGATTTTGTACCTTACGGCTTTCGGTCGTAGGGTCCAAAATTACAAACCACACACTTTTGACTATTTTATGCTAAGGTCCAACAGCGACAGGGACAACTCACATCACGTCGGTTCCCGGAACCTGTGCTTATTGCGTTCTCAGGCTGTAATTGCACGCGCGATGTACACTGGCTGCATCTGGCCAGTTATCGTCTGGTAATCATTATTATTGTAAACTCAATATCTACGCAATATCTATTATGCTCCAGGCTTACTGTGCTCTGGAGGCAAACAAACATGACGTATCCATGCCAGATATCAATATGTATCATGTTCCGGGCGTACTGTGTTAGGAAACAAACAACATCTCTTTAGGCCTTATGATGTTTTTACGCCCAGCGAC
This sequence comes from Semisulcospira habei, assembly GCA_036245525.1. NCBI lineage: Eukaryota > Metazoa > Mollusca > Gastropoda > Semisulcospiridae > Semisulcospira > Semisulcospira habei. The sequence goes on from BTPG01000002.1 coordinate 165,828,573, forward strand.
GCTATTGATCTGGGGCCGATTTCAGGAGCGGGCTTAGTCCTGCGCCAGCCACTAAGCTAAGCTTAGTGGCTAGCGCAGGACTAAGCTCAAAGTAATGCAACTGACACTTGGCATGGTCGTGATTCTAGCTTTTCAGAATTGCCACAAGCACAGAGCGACATTCAGACAATGTGAAATTTCGGCTCTTTTTTTTTTTTTTTTTTTTTTTTTTGACTGTTAAAATCCCAACACACACCAAAAGAAGAAACACTCTTAGAAAAGGACAATCGGGTTAAAATCTTTTTTTTTAAAATGGACATACCAGCAAAGGCACAATGTGCGATCTACTTATTTTTTGCTTTGACGTCTCAAGAATAAATAAGTAGAGCATTGAGTACATGTGCGTATGTCTGTTTTGAAAAAGGATTTTAAGCCGAAAATGTAATCAATTGTTTCTTTGTTGGGAATTTCTTTGCATATTACGCACTTGCACCTTTTTGGTCTGGATTTTTCTGACTTAAATCTACTAGTGTCTGGTGTTCAAATAAGAAATAAATATATACATTTTTTTTACACAGATCAACACGTACTTGTTATAATTATAATTGTAAGAGTCAGAGAATGACAGAAAAAAAAGGTGCTGACGACAATACGGATGATGATTGTCATATATTACTGTGCGCCCGTTTTTGGGTGACGGTCGCAAGCGGTGGAAATTTTACACAGACCAAGAGGAATCACTCAGCGCTGGACAGACAAACAGTTAGATCCCCTGCCCCCGCCTATCAGGCACCCAATCGCCAGCCCACAGAGAAATACGCAGGTATAGAACAAGACGATCATCTGCATCATCCCCACAGAGAAATACGCAGGTATAGAACAAGACGATCATCTGCATCCTCGGATGATGCAGATGATCGTCTTGTTCTATACCTGCGTATTTCTCTGTGGGCTGGCGATTGGGTGTCTGATAGGCGGGGGCAAGGGATCTAACTGTTTGTCTGTCCAGCGCTGAGTGATTCCCCTTGGTTTGTGTACAATTCTGCCAGCGCTAGCCTCACCTATCTGGTTTGTGAGTAGGTGGACATTTTCTTTGGTAAATCCCCTCACGATTTCACCACATTGTAAGATGCCCTGCGAGTGGTGTAACCGGTTATAGTTGATCCCTACCAGCAAGAGGCTAGATTTTCATCAGTCCCTCGCAGATGGGCCGGGCTTGGCGGTGAGCGACCTACATATTGTGTCGTTCCTTTCACCTGATACTGATCAGGAATGGCCCGATAATCTTTTCTCTTAGTCGGGTTTGCTCACCACCGGTATTATTCTGTCGAGCAAAAGTAATGAGACGTTATTGGAATCATCTGAAACACTTCAGTGTGTCCGCTGATTCCAAAGATGTCGCATTTCTTTTGCTCGTCAGTATAGATAACTTTAACCCGTTCAGTGCCAGCTGACGCAGATTGTGTTTGTGCAGTCTTCGTTATAACACCAAGACCGGAAGCCCTATCTGCCCCAGGAACATGGATTGAAAGTGGTGTCAGCAAGAGGTATATATCCTCATGAACCCCCGCAACTGCGGGGGCTCATGAGGATCTATTCCTCTTGCAGTTAGGCGGTGTTCAGATATTCTCGGCTGTGAACGGGTTAAACTCTGTTGCAAGGAAATAGGAATCCGACACCTCTGTTTGCTAAATGTCATTTGAGCCGGTTTCTCTCTCTTCTCCTTTTATGGTAGCGCAGTTTGCTTGGTTTGGAGCGTGGCTGGAAGGTACGATTGTGCGGCAGTGGAAGCCGGAAAGGTTGCATTGTTCGCACGCAAAAGCCAATCACGCAACACCTACAGGAGGCAAAATGTCCATGGGAATCTGTCTGTCCCGCTGTCGCAGAGCGTGTTCGTTTACATCCACGGTCGTAGAAGCTATTGGGGCTACAGAGAGCGTTTCAGTCAAGAGATCACGTTAAAATTTCACAAGTCGTTAACCAGAACAGTTTGCATGCAAGAGGCACGAATTCTCATGGGTCCCTTGCAGCCGGCAGGGTTCTATGGGAATACACGTCTCTCGTTCTAGAGAACGGCCTCTATTTACATCCCACCGCAAGTATATTCGCCGTCTTTTGTTGTTTGTGTGGTGTGTCATCTCCTAGACGACTCACGGCGCGTATGTTTTAATATTAACACGATAAGCCCTAGGGTCAACATTTCCATTGAGAAGACTAGAGTACTGTTCACAAGACAGATCGTCCATGACAGCTCAAGGGTGGTGCCAGAATAGCTTGGCGCCTTCAGGCGCCAAGCTCTTCTGGCACCATCCTTGAACTGCCGTGGTCGGTCTGTCGTTTGATACCTGAAAGGGTTAATAAAGCAACTGTGGTCGACCTATCCAGTGTCAGACGGCTCATAATATGATCAACCCCGCGGTACTTTATTGTTGTGTTGTCTGTTAGTTCGGAACTGAAGCAGTCATGTCTGACATTTACAGGAACTCTGGCGTGTAGAGTTGAACTCGTGACAAGGTGTGGTGCACAGGCGTAAATCTACCGGCCAGTATCACTGTCTGTTGGATTTATTTCTATCATGCACACTCCACCATTCTCTTAGGATTAGGAAGCAAATACGGCTTGCATAGCTTCTTTGTTATGAAGACACGATCAGCCATGACTTTTACCCCCCCCCCCCCCCCCCCCCCCACAACAACAAAAATGCAGTGCGGCGGCAAAAGTTTGAAACCTTCTCTATTCATTCCGTAAAAACTTTCTCCCCTGTACATGGGCAAAACAGCTCATCAGCCAGTCATTTCCGTCAAAAAGCGTCATAGACTGAAGCCCATGAGTACATGAATCATTCTGAGTACACTGAGAATTATTATTGTTACTAAAGTTAAACCTACGGCGTGTAAAAGGGGCTTTCCTCTGCTAGCAACAGTAAGCATACATAATAAGAGAGAATGCAATCCTACAAAGAACGAAACACGTTGAGAAAAGACAGTTACAACACAAGATTATTAATTATTTTCAAAGCAGATATCCATAACGCCAGGTACAAAATGTTCTCCCAATGCACAAAAGGCTATCGGGCCGACGTAGGGCCGCCTTCGGCCCAGTTGCCTCATCGCACTCGGCTACTTATCTCACAAAAAGATCCTGTGTACCAGTTTGTATTTTTTTAAATAAGTTTAATAAAATTATAAATGAATTTAATAAAATTAAATAATTTGTATTTGAACTGTCTTTTCTTAGTGTGTTTCTTTCTCTGTTACACGCTTGGAAATGAAATAAATAAAATGAGATGAAATGAAACATTATTTCTCAACGAATGAAGTAATTAGCACATGTGCCATTTTTCATACTTGCATTGCTGCTCTACAACACACAGGGTAATAATTGTAATAGTACCAAATTACACAAAAGGAAAGATTAGGAGACATTAAACATGAAGAGACATTAAATAAAATTAATTCATTCATTCGGTCATACATTTAAAATAATAATAATAATAATAAAAACCAACAAACATACACGCAACGCGTGCAAACACATATACACGCGCGCGCGCGCGCGCATACACACACAGACACGCGCTAATGATAACCTATATACTAAGCAGAATCATTTGAATCATAGTGAAAATTCACTTAAGACAGCAAAACTTATTTAGATTATTATAGAAACATGAATTATGTATTAGGCTATTATTATTAGTATGGAAAAACCATACTGCAGCATGCACTGATTACGATAAGCACATGTTCCATACGGATTCTTGTGGTAGATTATGTGGAAGCTGCTAGCAGAGAGCCCATTTTATAGTCTCAAATTGTGGAAGCACAATCAGGCTAACTCATTCAAGGGGCCCCGCGTGAATAGCTGCATAAGTGTCGTATGAAGTAGCTTTGCCCACTTTTGCAGCTATTGATGCAAAGCTCCTTGAATGAGTTGACTATCCAAGAATGACAATCTTGGGCGACTCTAACATTGAGCTTATTCCCACTGGCTACTTCCGTCGTCATCGGTGCATGCGAAGACTTTGTTTATCTTGAATAGAAGGAATTGGCAGCAAATCCCGCCGCCAGCATCGATAAAACTAGCGAACTCTACCCCATGAGATATTCCATGAAACCCATTTGTTTAGACAAGTGCATCGTGTTACCTGTCACACAAAAGAACGGGATCAATGTTGGCATAATACCAGAACATCCAACAAAGGAAAGAACGCAGAACACTCAATCAAGCCTTCTTTTTAAAGGGCACACGGGCAGAAGGTCAGCTCGGCAATCAAAGACAAGTTTACATGTAGGATCGATCACGATAGTTCAGAGACGCCAAGCAATTCTAGCGCCACCCTTGAACTATCACGATCGCACCCGAGCTGCCGGCCTTAATACATGAATTTTGTTTTTCTCTACTGAAAAAAGATGGTCGTTTATACGCAAGACAACTGCAGCAGTAGAAAATCAATTAAATTTAACAGCCATTTTTACGACAACAAAACATGGTCTTCAAAGTCAGGTGTCTCCCAAGAGAGGTCTCGAAGGGCAAAGGGTGTCACCTGTCATCCAAGACCATCGTTTACATGGTTGTAGCCACCTAAATGATTTCCTTTAACCCATTGCGTCCCAAGGTCGAAATCTTCTCGTTTCGGAGTCGTCCTCTGTAGTCTGTATCAGCGTTCTGGGGACCGATCGACCCTGATAGTTCAAGGTGGTTTCAGAATAGCTTTTCGCCCACGGGCGCCAAGCTGTTCTGGCACCACCCTTGAACTCTCAGGGTCGATCCCGTATCTTGTTGTGGTGCTTTGGGACTTGTTAATGGCATAAGTGACAAGGGAATCGCTCAAATTAGGTTCTGATGTACTTTAATATTGGGTGCTACATCCATTTCTGTTTAACACGTGCAACGTTGGGACACCAGGGTGGGAAACGGTCTGGCCATATTAGTTTAAAGGTAGTGACAGATGAGTTAGCCGATGCATCTTCGAGAGCTGGTACACAGTCTTCTTTCGACACCTTCGAAAGCTGAGAACGTTGTTATTGGAGGTGGAGGCCTAGTTACTGACGACAGGAGTTAAGTTTATGGGTGGATCCATTCACCTTGGAAAATGCCATTTGGGAGCAATACAGTAGTGTGTACCTGATATCCAGTTAGTTAAAGCGGAAGCAGATAGGACATGACGCAAAAGACCAATCGACAATTCCTAAAACAGAGGCAGGCCTAGCAGATGGGCTCGATTCACGTGTGTTTTGAATCCAGTGTCAAAGTTAGACAACACACAGGTACAAGCGGGGAGCCTTTTTATCCTCAGGAATGGGGACATGATTCGTATCAAACATCAGACAAAGTCTATATCCATAATCTATACCAGGAAATTCACTTGTAAATTAGCTCTATTCCAATGTCTGGTCCACATTAACTTATAGATCATGCCGAATCTCACACACGTGATAGGCGAACACGCGGATGGGAAACTAGGGTACGATCGACCGTGGGGTTTTGATTTGAATCCAGTAAGCTGCCAGGAGAACAGCCGAGAGCGAAATGAATCCATTTCAGGAAATACCACGACTAACGGTGTTTCAGAATTATACCTTCCATTTTAGTGTTGCATTTTTGAATGCAATTTCAGCTAATGCGGTCAAGCACAATCTTCATCTACATATTTTAACCCGGATAGCTGCACGCAGATATCATTCTATTATAAGTTGATTTTGATGATTTTATGTCAATTTCTTTTTAAAGTATCGTATAAATTGTGATGCAAGTGTAACTCAGATTTTTTTCTGCTACATGTAACTGACACTGTGTCTGCGATGTATGGGTGAAAGTTTTTAATGTCAATAATGTGGGTGTGTGCTACGTACGTATAGGTGCATCACCCCAGTAAGCAAAGCTCTTCGGGCCCACGACGGCCGCAGTGGGCCCGCCCACGGCTGCGCGCGGGCCCACTGCGGCAGTCGTGGGCCCGAATATATTTTGCTGCTGGAGACAGCTTCAGACGCCGACGAATCAATGTCCGACTAATAGCCATGCGTTGACTCAAAGGAACTGCTTCATGCATTACTAATGTACAGACATCAGTAAACAACTGTCATAATTCGTATCTCTTTCACTGCAGAGCAAACTGCAATGACCTTTGAATCGTCTATGAAACGCAAAGCCGGAAACCGTTTTAACCATTTGACTCTGAGAACTAAATGACTTCCATTCGGCAGAACTAAATGACTTCCATTCTGTAGAGTGGAAGTCATTCAGTTCTCAGTCAAAGGGTTCATGAGAGTGATTAACCCCATATGCGTGCAGCCACCGGCTAGTAAACAGTAGCGGTGGCTGTATGCACAAGGGGGTAGTGTGCCTGGTTAGCGTGGATTCTCTTTAGGCACTAAGCTCATCAGGCACTACTCTGAGTAGCCATGGCTGATTTCTCTCCCACGGCATGTCTGTGCGCCTCAAAGTCACAAAGAAAACTGCACTGGTGCTGGGCTAGTCTCAATTGCGTCTCTTGAATGAAATAAGTTTGAAATGTGTGGTCTCTCTCTCTCTCTCTCTCTCTCTCTCTCTCTCTCTCTCTCTCTCTGCGCTTGTTTGTGTGTGTGTGTGTGTGTGTGTGTGTGTGTGTGTGTGTGTGTGTGCCGTATGTGTGTGTGTGTGTGTTTGCGTTTGTGCGTGCGTCTGCGCGCGTGTTGCTGTTTTAATTACCAATTGAGTTGACAAGTTCAGTAGTAATCTCTGGGCCGGCTGATATTTTCTTTGTATTGTTTTTATTTCTTTAGATATACTTGTATTCGCAAGAGTTATTTGCTTTTATTCATGAGGCCTTGCGGTAAAACAAATTTATTTATTTCATTCTCTTCTCTATTATGTTGAGCAGCATTTTGCTTGATATAGTGCCGATAACAGGCAGATGTGATTACGAGACCCGAATCGAGTCGGTACGATCGGGTCAGAACAGTATTTTGTGATTTATTTCGTAAGACCCTGGCTCGATAATCTATCAACAACTCAAGTTGCGGCCCAGGGCCGCAAGGCTTTTCGGGATAAATATGGAGTGGGTACCTAAGTGCATGTGAGCAGGTATGCTTTGTGTTTGTTTGCGGTGCTCTGCATCACACACACACACACACACACACACACACACACACACACACACACACACACACACACCATCACACACACACACAAACGCACGCACACACATACACACACGAGCGCGCGCGCACACACACACACACACACCGCGCACACACACACACCCATCAAACAACCAGCCAAAATACCAAAGCATGAAAGAGCCACAGTGTTATCTCGTTGTCTTTATTTTAGCCCCCCACACACTTCGGGACATTGCTTCGTGTTTTAGGCGACTACAACAAAGACGCGAGTTTCTCCCTGACAGAACCCCATCACCTGTCAAACCAGATTCTAAACCTGCGCTGATAGTGATACACATCGTACTGAAAGACTGTAAGTTACTTAGTATTTTGTTGAAGATTACATAAGTAATACTGTTTCGGCAATAGACTGAGATTACAAACAACCACTCCTGTATGTGTAATGCGAACGAACCATGTAATACTGTGCCATCTGCAAGGGGAACAGACTCTCATGAGCCCCTGCGTAAGCAGGGACTCATGAGAATATATTCCCCTCAGACTGAGAAAATCACCCTGGCGAAAAAGTGGTCGACTGGTTCTGAAATATATACTGATCGTCAAAGAGCAAAGTCTTCCACACAGAAACCAAGTGTCTAGGGATAAGGTCCTCTCAGGGACGAGCGTTTGGCAGCGGCGGATGCAGCTGGGGATGCTGAGCGGCTGTTTAGGCCTCCTCCTCACCCTCCTCCTCGTCGAACTCGCCCTCCTCCTCGGCAGTGGCGTCCTGGTACTGCTGGTACTCAGACACCAAGTCGTTCATGTTGCTCTCGGCCTCAGTGAACTCCATCTCGTCCATGCCCTCACCAGTGTACCTAGAACGCACAGCAAGACCAGTTTAGTGGGGTTTTCTTCCTGAGAGAAGACGAAATCAATGAATATTTATTTACCAACGGCAGAGGTATTGACGTAGTAAATGACAATACCATTTTAAGCACCTGTCGACGCGACATCTACAGCTGAGATGGAGAGAGAGAGAGACGGGAGGGGGGGGGGGGGGGGGGTAGGGGGACAGAGAGAGATGCTTTGTTTTACACTGTTCTTCTTGTTGCTCTTTAGCCTTCGGCCATAAATTCTCTGCAGAAATAGGTCAGGAGAACTCAATAAACTTCCAAAGCGGGGATGATGTGAACGTTGTTTTATTAAAAAGCTTGCACGTTTTGATAGATCGTCCTGACACAAATACCCATACCTAATGACTGCGGCGTGAGAAGATACAGAGTGCATGCCTGCATGCACTATTGGCCTGCGGTTCAATGCAAAAGTTGGATTCCCAGTCCTTTTGTTTTCCAAGTCTGGTTACTTTCAAAACACGTACGCATCAATTTTGCGTGCATTCAGAAATGACCCGCAGTTCCGTGCAAACGCCTTGCTTGCTTTTGTTTCATGCTACTGCAAACAAAGCCTGTTTTTTTCTGTTTTTATCTTTTCATAAACAAGATATAGAAAGAATGGCAATTAGTCTTGCTCTTGGCGATTTATGTAGCCGCTAATGAGTGCTCTCTGACCGAAGTGGATCTGGAGAGGCTTTCCCTGGACGAAGGAATATAAAAAAAAAAAATGGACGCGACAATTATTAGGCCGATTCATTTCACCTGCAAGAGGCATAGATTCTCATGAGTCCTGCGAATGCAGGGCTCATGAGAATCTATGTTTCTTGCATAACGTGATCAGCTGTAGATGTTCATTAAACGGAAGGCCTCGTGTTGGGATAAGCGCTGGACTGAAAACGGAGTACCGGAATGAACTGTCACGTGTACGGACAGCCACCGATAGCCGGGGATAATGAAAGGAAGTCACGTCAGCTTGGAAGAAAGGCCTATCGCAAGGTGGAGGGAAGAGGGGGGTGGGGAAAGGGAGGGGGCGGCTTTGGGGATGGAGCGTGCGTGCGTGGACAGTTGTGGCCGGTGTGTCTAAAAGGGGATTCGTTAGTTTTAAAAGACGGTGTGCGTGTCAGTCAAAACAGATTTCGAAACGAGGTTTAAGATAAGGGCAGACGTCGACAACTTGAACACTATAGAAAAAAGAATTAGTCTGAAAATATGAGGGCGGTAAACTTTTGATGGAATTTTTTTTTTACTCAGGGAGGGGTATTTACTTTCTGTACCAGTGGCAGCATACACAAAAGGGTTAACTTGGCGATTAAAAATACTAACCAGTGAAGGAAAGCCTTGCGGCGGAACATGGCGGTAAACTGCTCGGAGATGCGCTTGAACAGCTCCTGGATGGCGGTGGAGTTACCCACGAAGGTGGCGGACATCTTCAGACCACGGGGAGGGATGTCGCACACGGCGGTCTTGACGTTGTTGGGGATCCATTCAACGAAGTAGCTGCTGTTCTTGTTCTGCACGTTCAGCATCTGCTCGTCAACCTGTACAGTGGAAAGGAGGGGAGCGTGGTCAGTGATGAGTTTTATGGACAGAGAAAAAGTCACTGATAACGATAAACTCATATTAGTCGCATCAACTTGGTCGGGTTTTGTGTGTGTGTGTGTGTATTTTTTTTTTTTTTTTTTTTTTTTTTTTTTTTTTGGTGAGGACGGGGGGGGGTATTTGATTTTTGTTTGCTTGTTTGTTTTCTATGAATATAATAATTAAAAATGTTAGAAACTGTTCTTTTTCCGGTGAGCAAGATATACTTAGGTCGACGTCAGCCACAGCTAATACACAATGACGATGAATTCAGGACCTGGGATAAAGAGTGCAATACTCGAACACTGAACTTGCTTCGGCCACACACAAAATAAATACATTAACACATTCAGGCCGAGGACCGAAATCCCCCAATTTTGAAGCTGCCCTCTGAAGGACTGTATTACAATTCTAGAGACAGATCGAGCATGATAGTTCAAGGGTGGTGCCAGAATAGCTTGGCGCCTATGGGCGCCAAGCTATTCTGGCACCACCCTTGAACTATCATGCTCGATCCATGTCTTGCTGTGGTGTGTCGGGGCTGAATGAGTTAATAACAACATCATCGCAAGCCCCTCGCCCACACGACAGCAACCAACACAACCGCCAGCCATTCTGCTCCCACTCTACCCGATTTGTATCCACTACTTCCTTTGTCCTCATGAAACTAATGAACACTAGTGCGTGTACGTCTGGAGAAAAAAAAACGACCCAAGGCAAGTTAATTAGGTCCTGCAGGCGAATGTCCAGAAAAGAGTACTGACGTCTTCGACAAAGGTATATCACGCGTTCATGTGCCGCCAGAGGATAATGATGCCACCTTTGTGACGGCCGGCGCTGTTTTTCTTCGCCAATTTTCCACGTCTACCAAGTTCTATACGACGAAATAATAATACATGAGTAGTTGAGGTCTGTTATTTGTGGAAAGCACAGACTTTCAGACTTTTTCGTGTTTAGACTTTTCCGTCGCTGATTAATCTAAAGTCCTCAGAACTCCGTAGACACATTTGTTGGCTAAAGGACATTAAAAAAACAAAACTATTTTTCATAAAAACCTAAATCTTTTGGCGTTGGCGTACGCCTTTGATCTTATATTCTTTACTTTTCTGTGACAACTGCAGGATGTGGCTTGACCATAATAGCTCGACGGTAGTACCAGTTTCGCTTTGCGCGTGGCGCCCAGCTATTCAGGCACTACCTTTGAGCTATTACAGTCAATCTCTTGTAACTTCTACTTTTCTCTTAGCCCTTTCCATCTTGATACACTAGTGCCTGAAGTAAATTCGACTATGATGGTTCACGGGTAGTGCCAGAATAGCTTGGCGCCTGAGGCCCTCCTTCAGAGGGCAACTTCAAAATTTGGAATTTCGGTCTTGGGGTAGAATGAGTTAACTTGGAAATAGATCATTCAGGTGCATTACCTTAGAAAGGAAAATAGTCTTAGGAAAAAACAACTTTTGCTTTGAGCACAAAGGAATGCCTATTATATTATGAACCTAAAATGAACAACCAACATGGCGTGCATGATTCAAGATAATATCTCTCATGTTCTTCATTTAAAATCAAATTTAATTCTTCATTCACTTTGCAGTGAAGCCGCAAAACTGTACTGAAAACTGCATGCTGCTGACCCCTTCGCCGCCGGGGATCATGAATTTCGCGTCAGAAAAGGCTGCACTCTGAGTGACATTCTCGTGAAGGTCCAAAGAGACATAGATCTTCATGAGGCCGAGTCTCTTGCAGCTGGTGGCGTTCGCCTTTCCCCCAGCAGTTAAGGGGTAATCCCATCTTTATTGATTATATTGTTTTTCTTTCTCTCTTTCTTCGTGTACTTCTATCTAGCTCTCTCGCTATTTATATAAGATTGTCCGTGTTGGTCGTTTCTTCCTTAGACACCAAGCCTTTCAATCACTATCTTTAAACTTTCACGTTCGAAGTCCCCCGCAAATAGCATACTCAACAACAACAAAAATAATAGTAATAAAAGAAACACGGGGGTACACGGAATTCAATGAACTCTTAAGTCAATTTGTCTCCATTTTTTGCAAAGATCTTCGTACCCACGTCGACCTTAGATCTTTGCAAAATATTGGAGACAAATTGACGCGTCCATGTGCTAACGTCGGGACGAGGATCTTTTGCTAGCAAACCCTGACGTTTGACCCACCTCCTTCATGGACATGCGGCCACGGAACATGGCGGCGACGGTGAGGTAGCGGCCGTGACGTGGGTCGCAGGCAGCCATCATGTTCTTGGCGTCGAACATCTGCTGGGTCAGCTCGGGCACGGTCAGGGCACGGTACTGCTGGGAGCCGCGGGAGGTGAGGGGAGCAAAGCCAGGCATGAAGAAGTGCAGGCGGGGGAAGGGCACCATGTTGACAGCCAGTTTGCGCAGATCGGCGTTCAGCTGGCCTGTGCACAGAGTTCATCATTATTGTTGTGCGTTGCTTTTAACCTTACAGCTCGGACATAACAGCTTTAACATTAAAGCTCTGTGTCTCTCCACGCAGACAATGTCTCTCCACGCAGACGCGGAGGTGCATGGGGTTCTATGTCTCTTGCTGGCCTAGTCAATCTAGTCATAACAGTTCGAGGACGTCTATTTAGGCGCCAAGCCAATCATGTATTTGAGTAGTATAGAAATAGCTGATTCCTCTCCAATTTCCTGTCTGGTGTTGGGCAAGTGTGTATTACGTCCCATGAATGACAGTAAAAGCCTAGTTTGCGCGTGTGCGAGTTTTCTTACATGGAGGAAATTACAAAATTGTGATGGCGTTAGACACGTAATTCTTTGCCGCTTACAGTGAAAATGTTAAATACAGAGACTGGCCCGTATACTGCATGAACCTCAGGGTGTACACATACCGGGGAATCGGAGGCAGGTGGTGACGCCGGACATGGTGGCGGAGACCAGATGGTTCAAGTCGCCGTAGGTGGGGGTGGTCAGCTTGAGGGTGCGGAAGCAGATGTCGTACAGGGCCTCGTTGTCGATGCAGTAGGTCTCGTCTGTGTTCTCAACGAGCTGGTGCACGGACAGGGTGGCGTTGTAGGGTTCAACGACGGTGTCGGACACCTAGAGACGGACGAGAGTGTAAGTCAGTGGGAAATGGGTGTCTGGGGCGCTAACAGCCAGGAAGGAGAGCCGCGGAGAGCACGTGGGAGAGCCCTGTGCTGCTCTGTGATTTTGGACCTTACGGCCATCGGGCCGTAAGGTCAAAAATCGCAGACCAGCACGTGACTGAAGTTGGGGTCGGACATCTACAGACATGACCGTGAACCGTTGTTTATGTCGAACATCTACATCTTATGTTCGTGTCGGTAACTGAAGCTGGCGCTGGTGATAAGCTTTTATTCTTATTTCTCTGTTTTATATTGTCTTTTGTCTCCCACGAAAAGTGGCAGCCCAGTTAGCATAACGCCATTGGGCCGACGTCGGCTGCAGTCGGCCCGATGACCTGCTGCGGGCTGTCTGGAAGAACTGCCAGTGAGAGACCAGTGTTTTTAAGCGTCAATACTGCGAGAAAGATCCCGCTTCGTTTCGTACATCATCTATCTGACTGCCACTGTCAGACCGTCTCGACCCGTACCTTGGGGGAGGGCACGACGGAGAAGGTGTTCATGATTCTGTCGGGGTACTCCTCGCGGATCTTGGAGATGAGGAGTGTGCCCATGCCGGAGCCAGTGCCGCCGCCCAAAGAGTGGGTCAGCTGGAAGCCCTGCAGGCAGTCGCAGCTCTCAGCCTCCTTGCGGACAACGTCCAGAACGGAGTCGACCTGCAGACAGACAAGACAGACAACATGTTGCTTGAGTACCCCCCGCATGCATTGAATTGACGGTACATTCTAACCAGTCCCTTCGATCGCTGCCAGTGATTGCGAATATCGCCGCCTGAAGCGACTGCACGCTGACGGAAATTTGCGTGAAGAATATGGAACTGGGACAAAACTAAGCAAAAGAACGAGGAACTAGCAAGAGACATAAATCCTCATGAGCCCCCTTATTCGCGGGGGCTCATGAGGATTTATGTCTCTTGTGGCAGTTGAGAGGTTAATTTATGTCTAGCATACTGACTATTTTTAAGGTGCGAGCGAAAGCGAGGTTTCTTGAGACCTTCACCTCATGGTTTGGGTTGCCGCGACCTTTTAACCTTCCATCAACGTCATTCTTTGCAATTGTCTTCTCTTACTGTTCCAAAATGCGATATCTCTCTCAAATTAACGTCACTCCACAGTGTGAACGTCACAGAACGAATGCGAGGCTTCTTGAGACCTTCACCTCATGGATATTACAGATAATCGCGAACAGTAACCTCTAGTGAAGCTGAAAAGTCTTCAGATGCTAGTGAGCGTTTGACAGATGGTTAGTGCCTAGTGCCTAAATGTGGAGAGAACTCACGAGCTCAGCGCCCTCTGTGTAGTGTCCCTTGGCCCAGTTGTTGCCGGCACCAGACTGTCCGAAGACGAAGTTGTCTGGGCGGAAGATCTGACCGAAGGGCCCGGAGCGGACGGAGTCCATGGTGCCGGGCTCCAAGTCCACAAGAATGGCACGAGGCACGTATTTGCCCCCTGGAAGCACAAAGTGGCGTAAGGGAAGATGAATAAACGAATATGCAGACCCAGTATGCTGTTACTGTTACGTTGAAGAGTGAACAAAATATTTTTGGCTATGTTGTTTGACACATTCCGCCCCAGGACCGAAATCCCCATATTTTGAAGTTGCCTTCTGAAGGGCTGTATTACATTTCTAGAGACAGATCGAGCATGACAGTTCAAGGGTGGTGCCAGAATAACTTGGCGCCTATGGGCGCCAAGCTATTCTGGCACCACCCTTGAACTGTCATGCTCGATCCATGTCTTGCTGTGGTGTGTATGGGCTAAATGAGTTAAACGGCGAAAAAAAGCAACATCAGTGTGTGTACTTGTCCTCTTACTATTCTGAGCCAACACACATCTGCCCATCGCTTTTGGAAACATGCACAAAAACAAACTTCCTAATTATTGCAATTCTGGATTCCATCAGTAGAACAGATTGTGTCCATTCATCTGTAGACAATCCAACTCATTTCCTTCAGCTCCTAGCTCAAAATATGGTTGACTGCCGATCATGTTTTTTGCCCGTAACCTATGTGGCTACCTTCCACTTCCCCCTCCCCCTTCTACCCCCCCCCCCCTCACCCCCTACTCCCCGGCGATAGAGTGAACGGGCTAAGAGGGCTGTGCAACGGCTGGTCCATACTGACGAGCAAAAGAAATGCGACATCATTCGAAGCTTCTGAAGCAATGAAGTGTTTGCAACGACTCGAATGATGTCGCATTTCTTTTGCTCGTCAGTATATTATTTGAAGTGTGTCTTCTGTCTGGTTGATGGTGTGCATTGAGTCCAAATTTCTTTTTCTCGCGGGGGGGAGGGGGGGCGGAAGAGGAGTTGGGGGGGGGGGGGAGATTGTATCAAATACTGACCAGTGGCCTCATTGTAGTAGACGTTGATGCGCTCCAGCTGTAGGTCAGAGTCGCCGTGGTATGTGCCGGTGGGGTCAATGCCGTGCTCGTCGGAGATCACCTCCCAGAACTGCACACACACACACACACAGACTGGACATTAGATTCCGATAAAATAGTATGACAGTTGGGAGAGGTAGGGCGTGACTATAATGCAAATATAATCAATTCAAGAAATGGCGCGGGTGACAAAGTAAGGGCACTTTGTGTGTAAGTTAGTGTTTGTGTGCACAAGGTCATGGGAAGGACGTCGTCCGCTGTTTGCCCGCGCGCAGTCAGTGCGCAACTGCGGCCGATATCGGCCCGTTGACTTTTCCGATGTCATATAAGGTTTGCTGGTGTATACATTTCACATGTATGCATAGACAGAACCGGATTATAATCTCTCTCTCTCTCTCTCTCTCTCTCTCTCTCTCTCTCTCTCTCTCTCTCTCTCTCTCTCTCTCTCTCTCTCTCTCTCTCTCTAGTCTCTCTCCGCCATGAGTAGGTCTACTGTATGTGTGTACCCCTTTTCCCCGCAAAGTCATGCGCAGTGATTTGTGTGTGAGCGGTAACCAAACATTTTCCCTGCTGATTAGGCCCAGGACTATTCTTCTGGCTGGGCTAACGATTTGTCAGAACGGACCCTTAACCTTTGCATGACCACCTTTAATTGTGCTACTCGACAGGGCCTAGTTTGAATAGCTCATCGGGGTGGAATTAGCAGTCACCTTTAGGGATTTGCCAAAAGGCCTGCTAAAAAAGCCCCAGCTCAATGTTTGGCGGTTACCACTTGCGTTGGCCAAGACTTTCCCTAGCTACAGCTACGTCACGCTAGAAGACTGCACACCCAACGATTCCAAAATGGGTCAAGAAAAACACAGAGGTACATCATATAAGCAAGAGTTATAGATCTTCATGGGCCCCCGCAATTGCGGGGGCCCATGAAGATCTATAACTCTTGTAGCTGTTAGCTGTGCAGGGGGTGTTCTTCTAGACGTTACACAATGGAACCGATCGGCAATATTTTTCCTCGCGTCTTTCCGTTCGATCAGCCAGGTGTCAGGAGAATGCCTGACAGGTTACATACAATAATACGTTAGAATCACATAGCTGCCATTAACGCTTAAAAAGTGTCTGAACATTTATTACACAAATGAACGGGCGTGAAAGTGTAATTAGAATCGATCAAGAATATTTATTTATTTATTTTATTTATTTCCTTTTTTATTATTTTTTATTTATTTATTATTATTTTATTCTTTCTTATTTATATGTTTATCTATGTATTTGTTTACTGTTCAGTCGACTGATTATTTAATTAAAGTTATTACACATTCATACTCGCTTTTATTTACATTAATAATGCGTGCTAATGACATACAGCACGTTGCACTGTTTAATGTCAGCTATTCTCTGTGTGCCATGCCATCAAATAGGAATTGAACTTTTTTCCCGTGTATAGTCCTATATGTCTCAAGTTAGCACAACAACAGAGCAGCTTGCTGATCAAGAATGCAGCATTACGTGCTGCATAAGTGTCATGCTATAGACGAGATCATTAACAGGCAGCGTCTAATGTAAATAGGGTATCGATTGTATGCAGTGAGATCCGACATGGCTTTTTGTAACGCTGTAAATTTGGTCTTTATCTTTCTGCTGCCCCAGTCTTTGGCATAAGGCTCGCCCGTCTAATCACCCTTTAAACAAGAAAGGAAATGCCCTTATGGCTCACGTGTATGACCGATCCACACGTCTGACAATAAGTGAAGGGGTGGCTTCTGCACTAACAAATCCATGTTTTCTCAAAATTTAATCAGTTTTCACACATCTGTGAAACCCCCGTGACCATTGACCTCTGCAATGAGTCGACTAAATCAGGATACATAGGAAGGTCCTATCATCAGCTACCTTTCAGGAGAATTTGATTGAAAAGTTTGCAAAATGTTGGTAATAACTACAATTATTGACACTTTTTACACATTTGTCGACCTCTTGTGACCTTTGACCTTTTCCGAGGGGTCATCCACATTAGTATGCATAGATAAGTCTTACCATCAGGTATCTCTGTAGCAAGTTTGGGTTTGAAGTTGTGAATAATAATTGAGAAAAAAACACTTCTTGTCAAAATATGGCTATTTTTTTTTTAACCTATTTCCTGAGCTCTTGTGACCCTTGACCTTTCCGAGGGGTCATCCAAATTAGTATGCATAAATAGGTCTTACCATCAGGTATCTCTGTAGCAAGTTTGGGTTTGAAGCTGTGAATAGTATTTGAGAAAAAATATCTTTTGTCAAAATATGGCGATTTTTGACCCATTTCTTGAGCTCTTGTGACCCTTGACCTTTCCGAGGGATCAACCAAATTAGTATGCATAGAAAGGTCCTACCATCAGGTAGATGTACCAAGTTTGGGTTTGAAGTTGTGAATAGTATTTGAGAAAAAAAACATCTTTTGTAAAAATATCGCTATTTTGGACCTATTTCCTGAGCTCTTGTGACCCTTGGCCTTTGCGATGGATCAACCAAATTAGTGTGCGTATAAAGGTCTTACCATCAGGTGTCTTTGTACCAAGTTTGGGTTTAAAGTTGTGAATAGTATTTGAGAAAAAATAAATTATGTCCAAAAATAGCTATTCCTGATTTCCTGTGACCTTTATGAGAGGTCACTGAAATTGGTATGTTTAGAAAGGTCTTGCCACAAAGTATCCTTGGGCCAAGTTTGAAGACTTTAGCTTGAATAGTCTCCGAGAAAATGCCAACGTTAAAGTTTACCGTTTACGACGGACGACGGACGGACGACCACTGTCCCAGAACATAGACTCACTTTTGCTTCGTACGTGAGCCAACAAAATAATAAATAATTAAATAAATACATAAATAAATACACAAATAAATAAATAAATCATAAATGAATAAATAAGGGTAGACTATGTACACAATCAGTTTGTTATGTAAAACAAAATATTATATCGCCGAACACATTAAGCCCACAGGTCGAAATTCCGTAAGTTTGAAGTTGTTTTTTGACGACTTCGTGCAAAGTGAGGATAAAATGATCAAATAATAAATAATAGTTCAAGAGTGGTGCCAGAATAGCTTGGCGCCTCGGCGCCAAGCTACTCTGGCACCACCCTTGAACTATCAAGTTTATTCAATCTCCTGTTAGGGTTTCAATGTTGAATGTGTTATTTTAATTTGTGCTGGGCAAAGCACAGACTGACTTACAAATACCTATACATAAATCACGAAGGCTAATTAAAAATCTTCAAGTCCAGTCGTGTCTAACGGACGGAATAAATAATGAACTAAGTGTACGCAAAGTTTGTTTTCGTGCGAGTGTCACAAAGGAAAGAAGTCAATACAGTATGTGAATAAGTAAAGCGGTGACTTCAAAAGGTGTTGTCTATGAAAGGCGGGAGACCGGCTATGTTTGTGTTTATGCTGGTGGTCTCTGCCATGGTGACGGAGTAAACATTACGTCAGCAGGTCTCCATGGATGGGGACCGGCCCTACCCGACCTCCCCTATGTGTCTGTTTCCAAAGTCTGGAAAGAAATGCATGTGCCTAGGCATTCTTTGTAATGTAAAGTATGTATGAGCAGGTATTGGTGCGCATGCGTGTATGTTAGGGGTGTGGTGGGTGAGGTTAGCGAGGAGGTGAAAGGGTGCGGCAGGATTGGTGAGGGAGTGGGGGGTGAGAAGGGGGGGGGGGCTGCGGTACCAGGTATGTGTATACGTGCGAAAACCAGCTAATCAAAGAACATACTGTGTACCCTGCTTACTTTATTATTCTCTGTGCACATTCAACTGCAAGTTGTTAGCAACGGCAGGTGCGCCCGAAAAAAGAAACCGCGTTGCTAAGGCCTCAGTACCTGTACTATTGAAAGGAAAATCCTCTCTCTCTCTCTCTCTGCAAGTTTGAAAATTGGTTTTTGTGACCAAATGCTTTTACCTTTGAAAATAAAGGTTCATTGTGTATTGCTCTCTCTCTCATATCTCTCTCTCTCTCTCTCTCTCTCTCTCTCTCTCTCTCTCTCTCTCTCTCTCTCTCTCTCTCTCTCTCTCTCTCTCTCTCTCTCTCTCTCTCTCTCTCTCTCTCTCTCTCTCTCTCTCTCTCTCCATAAACTTCATGCAAGTGGTGCAGGCTGAAAAGCTATTGTTACCGAATCGGGGCCATAACGCACCTTTTGAAACGACACAACAGCAGACATGATTGGTGCCCATTCAAATGCCACTTAGACCTCCGCTAGGCACAATACGTTCTAAAATTCTATTCACGTCTGTCACTGCGGTTGTGACGTCAGCACCTTCCATCTGAAAGAGGGCAGGGGCTTATGAGAATCAATGCCTCTTGCCAGCTGAGATGATTTTTCTTCGCCTGACCAGGGAAGGCTGTTGGGGTTTAATCGCTCGCCTGAATAGCTTATGTGTAGTCTTTTATCGGGGATTTCAATCTAACCGGTCAGTACTCTGGAACCACGCGTCAGTCGTGTGAAACTTAATAGCTGCGGGAGATTGCGTTAATCACCCGTCGTTTCGGGGCACAGATTACGCGTAATAAGGTTGCCGGCCGGGCAGAATAGAACATTCTGGACCGCAATAACAACATGCCCGTAACTTGGATACAGTGCGCACCAAAATAGGTGTACGGCATGCGAAGAAGTTTGGAGTGGTCTACATTGAAATTACGACAAAGACGCAGATCAGATTCATAGATCGAAAACAAGACTTTGAAGTGAGATATTATGTTTCAAAGTTTACAACTTGAACAAAAGGTTTTCACAAATTAAGTGACATCAAGCCAGCTTCCTGTTATGACATGAAGTCAGGACACTAAAACTTTGTACTGACTGCATGGCTTGACTTGTACTGGCTGGTGTAGGTCAGTGCCGGGCTTTGCCCGGCACTGACATACCGTGACAACAGCCAATACAAGTTTTTGAGTCCGACGGGCATCATGAATAATCATGAGAGCTGTTATGTGATTTTGAACTTTACGGCCTGGAGCCATAATGTGCAAAATCTTAGGTATACAACAGCGCACACTAATTATGAAGGAGACATTAATAAAATAATAAAATCGGATAAGTTTTTTTTTAAAATATGGTATGAAGAAGAAGTGTACTGTTACAGTTGTAACTCAGGGGCAAGAGGCACATATCCTCAGACGTCCCCGCAGTCTGCGGAGGCTTATGATGATCTATGCCTCTTGCTGACCCAAATTTGTACAGCAGCATGGCGGGAGCCTCATTCAGCGTTTAATGTTTCGATGTTCCAAAACTTCATGAGACATAAATTGCCCTGATACCTCAACAGTAGCGTCAGACATGGCAGTACTTTTGAACTGTCATCTCGTGTCTTGTCATCTTCAATTTGTTCCTCTAGTTTGACACTGAACTAAGTTGATCGAGTGGAAACTTCGAGGAGAAGAAGACAAAACAAAAACAACAACAACAAAGTTTGCTTACCTTGGCACCGATCTGGTTGCCGCACTGGCCAGCCTGCATGTGAACGATTTCACGCATGGTGCTTGTTGGTGTGTGGGGGCTGCGACCGGCAGAGAAAAAAAGAAAGTTTTTGAGTAAAGTGTGGTTGTTAATGACTCCTACCGGCGCCCGCTCTTTATATACAGGTTCCGTCGCGAGGCACGCCGGGAATGGAACGACAAGCGCTGGTCTCCAAAACAACGGCTTAGCGCGCAAAAGATCCTCGGACCAGCATCAGCCGCAGCGGGGCCCGCGCGCGGGGCCCACTGCGACTGATGCTGGCCCGAGGACCTTTTGCTTATCGGTTAGTGATAAGCCGCCGGTCAAAGCCTGAAAATTAACGCATATTGGGACAGTCTTCGTCAGCGCAAGGCGTAGAAGTTTACTACCGACTCTTGGCAGTCATTGTGGTCTCATAAGGATCTAGGCCAGAGGAAGCGTGAAGGGGTTGGGTGGGAGTTGAATTAAAGCAGCTAGCCAAGCGAAACAGTATGAACACGAAAGGATCGTGTTAGAGGATTTGGCGGGTTAGTGCGCCCACCCGGCCGGGCTGAGCCGCTGAGACCGTGTACTTTGTTTCCAGCGCCAACAACAGGGACATGCGCAAGGGTAGTCACTGATCAGCTGTTAGGCTACTTGTTTGACTGACACAGGTTTTCATGGTTTGTATGCGGCATAACAACATACCGTCTCATCAGTGTCTTCTCGATCCAGACCTGTGATTTCTGCCTAGTAAACGAATCTCTTTTTTTTTTTTGCGTTTAATACTGTTATATTTCAGGGTCTAATCGCTTTCAAAAGAACGTCAAGTGAAGGACATTGTCGAAGGGGTGGAAAGGAGGGGGTTATTAAATATCATGTCGTGCTAAGGCACTTTCATTATAACACTAATCGTATTTAAAATATCTGTTCAGTCCCCCGCCTGTAGTTAACATGTATAAATTGGGCTACGACAAGTAGAAGAGGTAGAGGTCATCTGTAAATGAATATAATCAACATAATGCAGTATACGTGGCATGGCTCTTTAACCCCCTGACTGCTATACTAACGATACCGTTCGGCGGGAAAGACGTTCGGGGTTAAAGAAATCAACGAACTTCACCTAAGCTTACTGTGCTCATCCCATTCAGCCCTGACGCACTACAGTTAGTTATTTGGGTTTAACGCCGAGCAGGCAACTAAGGCCATCTCACGGCGGGCCTGACGCACTACAGCAGAAGATGGGTCGACCATGATAATTCAAGGGTAGTGTCAGATTAGCTTGGCGCCTGTCGGCGCCAAGCTAATCTGGCACTACCCTTGAATTATCGTGGTCGATCCATCTCCTACAACAGGTGCATAGTCGTTAGATGACGCCTCCAAAATTTGGGAAATCCGCGCGTCGGGCTGAGTGAGATAAAACGTCTGACAAAACAGAGTTAACCAACTAACGGGCGAGTATTCACGGCCAGCGTGACTCATAGCGGCTTTAATCCGCTAGATACAGGTCACACAGACAAGAAGTACTTCTTCTGCTGATAGAATTAACTCTTTCGTTTTCAAAAGAAGAATTGACCCTTTCACTTCCAGCGGACACTAATATGTCCGTAAAACCACGGCGAGGCGCCGGGGCTCATAAGTTTCTTTGCCTCATGCAGTAGAATGTTCGTTCGCATTTTTCAGACAGTAAAGAGGTTAATGCTCTTTCACATTTTGGAATTGTCAGTCTGGTAGCAGAACACGAGAGAAGGCTTCAATTAAGCTCATTTGAATTTTGTTTAAAAATAGTAACCCTGATTATCTTTGTGTCTCAGAATGCAAATACAAAGCTTACCGGACTCTTCGTACGGTTTGAGCCACGAGGGTGTGCTGGTCTATGATTTTGGACCTTAAGGCTCTGGGCTGTAAGGTCCAGATTCACGGGCCGGCACGCAGTTGTCGATCCATCTTTAGTCAGTAGGTCACCGAGCTTGATAAGCGTTTGACTAATCACCAGACAGACCGCACCAGTGGCATTGGCCAGCAGTGGCTATAGTCTAAAGGAGAATTTATTCCATGAACCTGATCCGTCTGCGAGAGGCGCAGATCCTCATGAGCCCCCGCAGCAAGCTACGGGACTCATGAGGATCTGTGCCTTTTGCGAGGGAACACATTGCTTTGAAGGCTGTTGGGGCTCACGAGAACCTGTCTGTTGCTGAAATTGATGACGTCTTTGCTTTCTGAAAGAACTGAAAGGTCGTAGAGAGAGCAGTCTGTTATCGGAACAGTTCTACAAGGTCCGATAGGTTTCGGTGGGTGGATTATTTGGAATCAGCTTACCTCTTATGGATTTAATCTGTCCCTACTACCGTTCAGCCAAAGACGAATTAAAGAACCGAAAAGTGTCAGAACATGTTTTAAATGAACTGTGATTCGACTCGAGTAGTAGCGATCTGTTTGTTTGCAGAAAAGTTTTTAAAAAGTCACAGTGGTGTCACCTATTCCCTTCCACCACCACCCCAACCCCCCCCCCCCCCCCCCGCCCTCCCCCCTCCCCCCCCCCCCCCCCCCCCCATCTCAGTTGCGCATCCTCCATTTCATTTTTTTCTGTTTGTTTATGTCCAGTACGAACTGCCGGGGAAAATGTATCCTATCACTTTGCTTGACTGAGGACTTGCTATTGACGCAAATGCATACCTCACCACAAAAAAACGCATTCGAAGCATGCGAGCTGGCGTTGGCCAAAGCTGTGCTCTGATTGTGTACTGGGGACATTCTAAAGAACATACCCCCACCCCACCCCACCAAACCACCCCCACCCACCCCCTTTAATCCCTATCCACCCCGGCTCCTGTGTGTGCCCACCCTTTCACCCCTTTACACACCCTCTACCCCTTTATCACCCTTTTCTTTCGGCGAACAAAGAAACCAATATGAGCCAAAACCGAGACAAACTGCAGTCACACAAACCGCCAATCTGCAGATCGTTGAATGCAGATATGAGTAATGTTACACCTATGTTACACCAGGTTATTCCATGCAAGCACCCTACTTGGCAGTAATCCCAAGCCCCTCTGCAATGCTCAGGCTTTCAACAGCAAGGGGCATAGGGTCACATGAGCCCCTGGATCCGCATGAAGCTCATCATAATCTATGTTTTTTTTCAGGTATAGAAATTGCCCCTAATTTTGATATTCAGAGGAATGAAATTGTCGTGGCATTAACTTTTGATTGCACTGTTTTGCGTGCATAATATTGGCAAACAGAACTGCTTGATTTCCACAGGTAACGGGATACCAAGTTAAAACTCAGTCGGTCTAACGTCAGCTGCTGTTGGCCCGCGCACAGCTGTGCGCGGGCCAACTGAACAGCTGCAGACGTCGGCCCGAAGACATAGCATACTGAGACGAGGTGAAGAGAGCGACCAAACCTTTGCCATTCAGTGCCCCTGGAAACATAACACTTTTATGTCAGTTTGGGTTGGCACGCGGCCCGCTACACATTTATAACTCTTCTCTGCGTTGCCGTTGCTGCTTCAAAGAGGAGAAGGGCGTTTATTCCCTCAAATTAACTCATTCAACTCCGACACGCCACGGCAAGACATGGATCGAGCGTGATAGTTCAAGGGTTGTGCCAGAAGAGCTTGGCGCCCATAGGCGGCGCCAAGCTATTTTGGCACAACCCTTGAACTATCACGCTCGATCTGTTTCCAGAAGTGTAATACAGTCTTCAGGGGGCAACTTCAAAATTTGCGGATTTCGGTCCTGGAACAGACTGTGTTAACAAAACTTTATTGAGTATTATCGTAGCGCGCGGTCAAATTGGTGAGGTAAGATTGGGCCTTTTCATCCTTCGAAATTAACCAATGTCAGGCCATTTTCTTGTCTGCCTGTAGTCTCATTGGCTGTCTATCTGTGTGTCTGTCTGTCGCCGGCTGTATGTCTGTCTATACGCTTGTTTCTTCGTTATATTACCAATACATCCGTCCGTTTTTTGTCCCCGTCTGTACGTCACATTTTCAAGCTTGTGTGTGTTTTCTTGTCTGTCTGTCTGTCTGTCTGTTTGTCTATCTGTCCAATTTCCGGTTTGTCCGTGTGATTTTTCTCTGTGTCTGTACAATGGTCTGTCCAGTTTGCCTTCTGTCTGTCAAGAGTTTCGCCCGTCGTCTGTTTTTTTTGTTCATTTCTCTCTCTCTCTCTCTCTCTCTCTCTCTCTCTCTCTCTCTCTCTCTCTCTCTCTCTCTCTCTCTCTCTCTCTCTCTCTCTCTCTCTCTCTCTCTCTCTCTCTCTCTTTTATAGGTGTATCTTCACACGACGGGAAGTACAAATTGTTTGTCTCGAGGATCTCAAGTACCGTGAACCTGAGCTGGGTCCCATATTGTACAGTTGAACTATGTCATACTATGACCCCCCCCCCCCCCCCCAAATGCACAACATAGCACGGTTGCACAAGCAAGCGGCTGCTGAGCTATATCCAGCTATAGCGGAGCACCTTGCTTAGTGGCTTGCGCAGGATATAAGCTCGCTCATGCAACCGCTGTTCCATGCTGTCTGTCCGCCTCACCCAAAATGGACGGCAGAAGGTTGGAGAGTTATGCCGAGTGCTGTGACGTACCGGCCCCACCCCGACTTTGCCCGCCACTCAAAAACAACTTTCGGTGTGCCGGCCTGTGATTTTGGACCTCACGGCACTAGGACGCGTGTTCCAAAGCCACAGACCAGCGCACAAAATCTGCCCGTCTGGGTACGAGTACTTAGCACAAGTTTAGTGTCAGTCAGGTTTCACGGTACAAACAACCAGACTATTTCTTGTGAATCATTACCGTCCATCATCTTGAGATTTGTTTGCTGGTCTCTGATTGTGAGCGGCTATGTTTTGCGGTAACCAGCATCCAGTTTTGTAGTGTCGTTCGTACGAACGGGAAAAATAAAACGAAAAAAGACAAATGTGTTTGTCGTTTAAGAGCAGTGTAGATCTCCTTTCGACTAATTGTTTCAGTTTCCTTTAAAAAAAATCTTATCCTCGCTTTTTGTCAGACACTAAAATAATGGTTAATTAGTCGTAGCCAGTTTATCTAAGGTGAACTAAAACGACCCGTCCCATCGGCCCAGCCCGGCGCCCCTATCACCGCTCAAAATTAAACCCTTCCATGGTGGATTGGTCACAGTCTGAGAAAGTCAGTTTCCAGTATCACTAGGCAGGCATTGTCATGGAACCCCCAGGGAAAGAGGAAAAGAGGCAGGCCGAGAAACACCTGGCGTCGAGACCTCCAAGCAGACACTCAAGAGACTGGGAACCACCTGGAGTAAAATCAAAGGAGAAGCACAGGACAGGAGTCGCTGGAGGTCTCTCGTCGACGGCCTATACCCTGGGAGGGGTGACAGGCGTAAGTAAGTAAGTAAGTAAGTATGCCACTGGACCCATATTCTATTTCTTAACTCTTTGGTCATTCATCGACCAAAAGCAAGAGTCATGGGAATAAATTGGTCTCAGCAAGAGACCTAGATCCTCATGAGCCCCCGCAGTCGCGGGGACTCATGGGGATCTATGTCTCTTGCACTTGATACTCTTGCAGTTGAATTGTGTTCAGGTTTTCTAGGCAGTAAAAGGGGTTAAAACTTTCAGTGTGCACGTCAGCAAATTATGCTTGTCCAAGAGTATTGGCTTTTTTTTTTTTTTTTTTTTTTTTTTTTTTTCTTTTTTTTGGCTGTCCTTGACTAGGACTTGTTTACCGTTAAATGTGCCGTGTGAGCTAGTATCGTACCGCCAGTACCAGTTTCCGCCCGTGATAAAGCAAGCTGGCTGTGACCGGCGTGAGCGGGAAAGACCAAAGCAAACATTGAAAGAGCTCCTCAGTGTGTCCTGCTGTCTATTATCAAACCACTAGCGGATAAAGACATGGGGCTGTTGTAAAGTTTATTGTCTGTCGTACACTTCAGCCCACTCAATCCCACGCACTACAACAAGCACCGCGCTATTCCATATGGCGGCACTGCCCGTCAACTGTCGATATCGTGACATGTATTAGTCGATTACGTAACCCCTTTATTGCCAGTGAACTCGGATCATGTTTCTAAAATCATTGTAACGTCAACGTGTCAGAGAAACTTGTCCCACCTGAACACCATTCAATCTGCCATCAGTGCAACCCTTAGACAATAGCTAAGTCAAACCCAAAGTGACAGCCTTGAAAGTTGCTGCATCTTTATGTTATGGCCCATTATGTGAAGTGCCTTGATGTGGCGTTCACAATGCTGTTGATGTGTTGGATCATGCATATCTGATGCCATGAAAAACAGCCTAGATATGGTCAGAATGCCTCCAAAATTGGCATGTACATCAAGTAATATATCTGATCTTCAGAAATGTTGCATTTGAGACACAGGCACATGAAAGTGTTTTTTTTTTTTTTTTTTTTTTCATATTTTTCCATTGCCTACCCCCCTACTTTTTCTGTTTTTCCAAGTTTACACCCGTATGCAATACAGTCAAACTGACTTCTGGTGGGCTGGACAACTTTAAAAAGTTACCATGACACTGACACTGATGAAAAATGAGCTTTCAGACCCAAGGCCATTTCCTTGTGTATCTTAGGGCAGCCCAAAAGACAACACCCAGGCATCCTCATTGACCCTGTTGTCTGGTGACAACAAGCTGGAAGAGGCCTGTAACCAGCTGCCATGCCCTATATGCTGCTGGCAATCTTTCCCTAGGCAAACTTTACTTACTTACGCCTGTCACCCCTACCCGGGTATAGGCCGTCGACGAGAGACCTCCAGCAACTCCTGTCCTGTGCTTCTCCTTCGATTCTACTCCAGGTGGTTCCCAGTCTCTTGATGTCTGCTTGGAGGTCTCGACGCCAGGAGTTTCTCGGCCTACCTCTTTTCCTCTTTCCCTGGGGGTTCCATGACAATGCCTGCCTAGTGATACTGGAAGCTGGCTTTCTCAGACTGTGACCGATCCATCCCCATCTTCTTCGCCCAATTTCATTCTCTGCTGTTATCTGCTCTGTTCTCTCCCAGAGTCTGACGTTGCTGATCTTCTCTGGCCAGTGGATTTTCAAAATTCTTCTAAGGCAACTGTTCATGAAGGTCTGTACTCTGTTGACTGGTTTTTGTCAATCTCCATGTCTCTGCTCCATATAGGAGAACTGCTTTTACATTAGAGTTGAAAATCCGGACTTTGGTGTGTTGTGACAGCTCTCTGGAACTCCACACTTTTTTCAACTGGAGAAAGGCTGCTCTGGCTTTACCGATTCGTGCTCTGACATCTGCATCAGTGCCGCGTTTTTTGTCTATGATGCTCCCGAGATAGGTGAAGGACTCCACCTCATCCAACGGGGTGCCAGCAAGCAAGACTGGTTCTTCCCTGGTTGCGTTCAGCCTCATTGTCTTTGTTTTCTGTTTGTGAATGGTGAGGCCCACTTGGGACGAGATGTCAGCAAGCCTCGTGGTCTTGTCCTGCATTTGTTGATGAGTGTGGGACAGTAATGCCAAGTCGTCTGCAAAATCGAGGTCGTCAAGCTGTGTCCACAGTGTCCACTGTATTCCACTTCGTCTGTGCTCTGTGGTCATCTTCATGACCCAGTCTATGGCCAGTAGGAAGAGGAACGGAGACAGCAGACACCCCTGCCTGACACCAGTTCTGACCTGGAGCTCTCTGGTGAACTGCCCTTCGTGGATCACGCGACATGTCATGCCATCATAGCTGCTCTTGATCAGGCGGACGAGCTTTGTGGGTACACCGTAGTGTCGGAGGAGTTTCCACAGAGTCTCTCGGTCCACGCTGTCAAATGCTTTCTCATAATCCACAAAGTTGACGTACAGCGGGGAGCTCCACTCCAGAGACTGTTCCACGATGATGCGGAGAGTGGCGATCTGGTCTGTACATGATCGGTTCTTCCTGAATCCTGCTTGCTGGTCTCTCAGCTGGGGGTCAACGGAGCTCTTCATTCTCTCTAGGATGATCCTGTTGAAGACCTTTCCTGGTACTGACAGCAAGGTGATTCCTCTGTAGTTGGAACACTTGCTGAGGTCGCCTTTCTTGGGAAGCTTGATTAGGTACCCCTCCTTCCAGTCAGCCGGCATCACCTCCTCTTCCCAGATCTTTCCAAACAGTGGGTACAGCATCTCAACTGTTGTCTCTAGGTCTGCTTTCAGAGACTCCGCTGGAATGCCATCTGGCCCTGCTGCTTTGCCATTCTTCAAAAATGCCACTGCTTTTCTGATCTCTTCCCGGCTGGGTCTGTCACAGCTGATGGGTAGGTCGGTCTCTGCCGGCTGGATGTCGGGGGGGTCGGGTGGGCTAGGTCTGTTCAGTAACTCTTCAAAATACTCGGCCCATCTGTCGAGTTGGTCTGCTCTGTCTGCAATAGGCTTGCCTTCTTTGTCTTTTACTGGTCTTTCTGTATGGCCATACTTACCCGACAATCTTCTGGTAATGTCGTAGAGCTGTTTCATGTTGCCGCTGCCTGCTGCCTTTTCTGCCTCTGCTGCCAGGCTGTCTGTGTAGGCCCTCTTGTCTGCCCTGATACTCCTCTTCACCTCGCGGTTGGCTTCCGAGTATTCCCCCTGTGCCCTTACTTTGGCTGCTCTCGTGCGACTGTTGTTGACCGCTGCTTTCTTCTGCTTCCTCGCTTCTATCTTCTTCAAGGTCTGTGCCGACAGCCAGTCCTTGTGGTGGTGTTTTCTGAACCCTACAGTGTCTTTGCAGGTTGAGTTCAGCGCCTCTCTAACTGCCTTCCACTGCTGCTCTGTGGTGACCGCCTCCTCTTCATTTACTAGCTCCTGTAGCGCTTGAAACCGGTTGGACAGCACCAGTTTGAACTCTTCCTCTAACTCCAGTTTCTCTCCCTAGGCAAAAGGGGTCATGAAACAGCTCTGCAATTTAAACATTAAGTCTATTAAGCTATCCCACAGGAAAAAGACTACACAAAACAACCAAAACTATGCTACGCGGGACACGCCGCATACGCTAACAAGTGTCTGGAGTGCTGATTTAGGAGGTAGCATAGAAAAATGGTTATGTACAGTTCATTTTTATATAAAACACACTTGTCAGAGTCTCAAAACACCTCAGCTCATCTTGCAGATGCAGTAGGCATGTGTGTGCCAAACTTGTGAACACTCCTGTAAAACCCTGTACTGGTGCCTGAAACTGCTGGCCCCATAACAATGCACTCAAATGAGTTTTACTCAGTGTACAAGTGCTTGTGTTTGGCTTAGAATAGACACCAGAGACATCCCTCATGACAATTACAGCAGAATGACACCTCAGATGCAACCAGTGTAGCAGTACCATGCAAAATAACACTTCTGCAGGTCACAATTTGGCCGTTTATTTCACTCTGATGAAATGCACATGCTAACACTGTTTCATTGTAGTTTTTATCTTAACCTTTAACCTTAAGCCCCCAACCCCCCCCCCCTCTTCCCCCCCCCCACCTCCAACCCAAACCCCTACCCACCCCACCCTACACCCACCCCACACAACTTCAATAACTGAAAGAGTGAATTTTTTTTAACGCATTTATCAAACTGAACACCCCAAACCCCACCCCTTTCAAGGTCAAGGTCAAAGGTCACAGCTCATGGTCGAAGGAAAGACTCATGACTACCTGTAAGACAAAAATAAATGAGCAAACACACTAAACCTAGCTCACAGTGCAGGTAAACAGGGTGTTGCCACGCAAAAACATGCCAAAACGCCTATAAAACTGCATGCACAGCGATTTTTTTTGGCAAAATTTCAAATTTTTTATGATTTTCTTACTTTTCCAAATGCAAACATCCAAACTCAATGATCTGGTTACACTAAACCAGTTTCCGGTCTATGTCACATATGGCATGTGGTGCACCTGACAGGCCACTGACCACAGTGCTGTTTCCGTACTGTCCAGTCTCTTAGCCTTAGTCAGTCCCAGTCATCCCCTAATTTTTCAATTCCCTAAAAAACACTACCGCCCACCAGCTGCACATTTGCCATGCACAAAATACCCAAAAAAAACCAGCACATGACCCGTCTCATTTCTTGGCTATGAAACTGGTTCCTTACCAACCCCACACCCAAGCACAGCTGAAATCAGCGTGCCCCTCAAATCACTACGTCAAAGGCAACTCAACATAGGCCCACAAATGTCCACTGGATAAGCTCCAGATGGTATGAATCAAAGCACCAAACATGTCTCCTCTCAGCTAACCACAAATTTCCAGCAAATTCCAACATCCAGCCCAACTGCAAATTTTCAAACAAGGCAAAAATTATTTTTAAAAACACGGAACTTCCTGAACTTCCCAATTTAAATGTATACCGTGACCTGATCTTCAGCCGTCCAAGGAACATAGATACAAAGTGGTTTCAACACGCGACGTAGATTCTCATGAGCCCCCGCGCTTGCGGATGTATACCTCTAGCAGATGGTTAGTTTTCAGTTTTTCTCGGGGGAGAAGGGGTTTACTATTGGGCTTCAGTGTGTTCACCCGAAAGTAACACCCGAGATATGAGGCGGAACTGAAGCTAACGTTGCGACTTCTGAACTGCATGAGCGAAGGCTCTTTGCGTACCGTTTGGCGACTTCAGCAGCCGCGAGATTAACTCGTTCGCTGCCAGCCGCATCCGGATGCACGGCTCATGCCGCGCATCCGGATGCGGCTTGCCGCGAATGAGTTAATTCCCCTAGAACACTGTCGGCGGCGAGATCCTACCAGCCAAGGTTCGCCTGCAGTGCGCTTGCTTGGCTATTTTTAGCGCTGAATGTGTCGTTACCAGCCGTTCTACTTGCATGAGCAAGGGATCCAAAAACGAACTAACCTATTCAGCCCTGACGCAGAAGGAGATGGATCGACCATGATAATTAAAGGGTGCCAAGCTAATCTGGCACTACCCTTGAATTATCATGGTCGATCCATCTCCTGCAACAGGTGCGTAGTCGTTAGATGACGCCTCCAAAATTTGGGAAATACATGCGTCGGGCTGAATGAGTTAACAAAATTACTTAGTCGCAAAGTACATAATTTAGAAAAAGTTACTTAGTGGGCAAAGAGCTAAATTCTGCGCAGGCCACGAAGCAAGGTGTTCCACCTTGCTTCGTGGCTTTCGCAGGATTTAAGCTCTCTCATGCAACTGGCCCGCAAGGTAACAAGAATCTATGTCTCTTGCTGATTGTAACTGGCTTCTATCACTCTTGGTCCCGGCGCTTTGCTCTGCTTCCTTGCTCCACCAAACACATACTCTTTCAGGCTGTTGCATCGTATACGCGTTTCCACACTACACAACACTAAATCACGTCGGCGTGGAATTGTGGTGTAACTCGTTTAGTGTTGTGCTTAGAGTTACGCCACAATTCTAGGACGACAATATTAATTGATCATTTTCCACGCGAAAGGACTTCTGTAACCTACCTGACACAATCCATTAACGAGTTGTGCATTCGCAAATGATGATGAGTTCACGCTGTTTACTGTTTGTAAACTGAAGTGAGAGTGTGACTTATTTTCTCCACAAATTAATTCCGATACCTTGCGTTTTGGGCAGTGAGAAAAATGGCTGTCCAAAGTAACGCGTGTACTTTCCACCACACATTTCATGACTTTTCACTACTGACATGTATAAAGACATAACTATTTCTTATCCTGAGACCTTGGGAGATGTGTTAGAAACGTGTAGGTCGGCGATTAAAATTGTGAATGAAACAATAAATACAAACTTTTTTCGGGTTTTTAAAATGGTATTCAACGATCGCTTTCTGTTTCCGCTGTTACGTTGGACTACATCATTTTCGCATATTAAGATAGAAAATCTACAGCCCACGAACTATGTTGCTCATGAATAACTTCCGGTTGTCAGCGAAAGGCTGTTGAGAGAGCGCGCAGCTTCATTTGAATTTTGTTTCCTTCAGACTTCCAAAGTTACGTTGGACATTTTAAATTTTACCACCTCACAACAAACATGCAAATGCATGAAAGCAAATTTTTTTTCTGACATAAAATGACGATTTGAATCTTTATTTACAAGAAAACACAGAAGAAAATAACATTTACAGGTATTTGAGTTTTTGAGGTCAATGTCACGCTTTTGGTACACACAAACCAGATAGGTGAGGCTACAGTGTGACCCATATATCTTCATGAGCCCTCGCAACTGCGGGCACTCATGAGGATAAATGTCTCTTGCAGTTGAATTGGGTTCGCCGTTTCTAGGCAGCCTAGGGTTCAATTCAGCGTCAACACAACTCCAACCATCCAAAATAACATGGATACAAAGTGGGATCAGCAAGAGCGGGGGCTAATGAGGATGTGTGCTTCTGTGCAGTTGGGTGTTGTTCACTGTGCCAAGGGCAGGAAAGAAGTTAACTCATTCGCGGCCAGCCGCATTCGGATGCGCGGCTCATGCCGCGCATCCGGATGCGGCTGGCCGCGAATGCGTTAAAGACGTAAAATTGCTGTTGATAGCCAACCCGCACTCTTCAAACGCCTATTTTATTTTATTATTTATTTTATTTTTTATGGGGACAATACTTCAAGTTAAGTATGGCTGTTTTCTCTTTTTTTGCGGTCGATAGTTTGTATTCAGTAACGACCTTACTTCAGAAACTACTTGAGGTTTCTGTTTTATTGCAAACGTGTAGGGCAGCTAAGCAACACGTGACTGCGCCGTCACAAAATAGAAGTACAAAGTAATACAGGCATTATAATCATAATATGCTAATCGGATTGCAATCGATAATCTGCTGGATACACTGCACTGAGCAGGGCCGGACCTGGGAAAAGTCGATGGGGGGGGGGGGTTACACTACAGATTCAGTATAAAGCGAAGGCGCGAAGCGCCGAGCCTTCTAGGGGGGTCCGGGGGCATGCCCCCCCGGAATTTTTTTTTTTTCAAGGATGCAAAATGGTGCAATCTGGTGCAATCTGAGCCTTGAAAAAGCCATTTGTGATGGTCTGGGGACTTTGAGCTTTTTGAACAATCGAACTGACAAACTCTGGGGTACAAAAATTATCACCAGCCCCTCCCTTAAAAAAACACCCACACCCACACACACACACACACACACACACACACACACACACACACACACACACAAACATTTATTTATCAACAGAGATGTTTTGTATACTATTATTATTCACTACTTTTCGTTGATCGTTAACGGTATAAAGCTTTACCTTGTAGTTTATGAAAATCAGGGCCCTGCTTTCACTTCAGTTCAGTCTTGCTGCACTAGGTTCCTCGGCATTAGTACCATTTGTGAATTGTATCTTCTGGCAAAACAGTTCACTGCCTCTTTGAAGTCAATATCAACATCCCTGTGCACTTTCAGTAAAGCAAGTGCATTGAGTCTCTGTTGCCCCATTGTAGAGCGCAGGTAGTTTTTCAGGTTGCGCAACTGACTGTTTGAACGCTCACACTCGGCAGTAGTGACAGGCAGGGTGCAAAGGTTCTTTAGCATGATGAACAGGTTGGGATAAAAATCCCTGTCACAGTGTTTCAGTGCTTCTGATGCCGTGGATGGGATGATAGCTGTCGCATTCTCAGCAGCACTTCGCCATTTGCAAACCCACCGTTGGTATTCTGCATCAAGGGTAGCGTTGTCTGGTAGGTCAGACTCCCACAACATTGCCAGTGTCTTCACCCCTTCTGGAACCTGCATGAAACCATCCTGGTTGTCTATTAAAGTGCTTGGCACCAGACAGAGACCATCAACTGCTAGGTCAGCATTTTTGAACCTCGAGTCCAATTCGGTTGACAGGTGTTCCAAGAAAGGAATGGCAATGCTAATCTTGAAATATTCTTCTGGAGTGGCCGCAGGTTGGTTGTCACGGAGAGTCTGGCGGGATGCTTGACGAGGAACAACAACATCAGTTGTCAAAGCATTTGCCATTTTGCTGACTTCACCAAACCAGGCAACGAACGCTGTGTCGACATCTCTTCTAATAGAAGACATGCAGTTACTGACCTCTTTGATTTCCCTGTAGGCATCGACAACATCTTTTGTTCTTTTCTGGAGCTTCACTGTCAAGGGTTTTAAGTAACGCAAACAATTGCGGACGACAACGAATGCAACGAGGAAAACACTGCTGCTCAAGGTGTGGAGAAAGCCAGTTGCCTTGGTCAATGTCTCACTGTCCCAATTGTCACTGTCTTCACACATTTGTCCCAAACAGTCGTGAACAACCAGGAAGAGAGATGTGTAAACCTCCAGTGCTTCATGTTTTTCTACCCATCTTGTTCTGCACAGATCAACAAGCTTTGTCTTTGTCGTGTTAGGCTGAGATGCTTCGATGGTATCTTCAAGTTTTTGTTGTCTCTTTGGAGAGTTTGAGAAAAACAGTGACAGTTCCCTCAGTGCTCCCATCATGTTCTTCACTGCAGGCAAGCCGCATGCTTTTACATTGCAGAGACTCAAGCTATGGGAAGCACAGTGAAAGTACAGTGCTTTGTTGTTCCTTGCTTGAAAACGTGCCTGCACTCCTTTAAACTTTCCTGCCATGTTTGCGGCCCCGTCATAACCTTGTCCTCTAACATTGTTGAAATCAAGCCCCCACAAGCCCAGACACTCAACAATCTTGTTGTAAAGTGTTTCACCTGTGGTATCTCTGCACTGGACAAAAGCTAGGAACTCTTCACGAACTTTCAGACTTCCATCGACGAATCTCAATATAATTGAAAGTTGTTCCCAGTTTGAGCTGTCTGTGACTTCGTCAGCAAGCACGGTAAACTGTTTTGCTGCAATAATTTCTGCAAGAATCTTGTTGCGGATCTGATCACCAAGAACCTCTATCAGTCTGTTTTGTGTACTTTTTGAAATGTATGTGGCCTTCTTATCGCATGTATCTAGATGTTTCCGGAGAGTTTCATCTCCTGCATTGATGCACAGATTCAAAAGGGCATTGAAATTGCTTCTGTTCTCACTCTGAAGAATGCCATCATCACAGTTGCCCCTCAGAGCTAACCCCTGTCTTCCACACACTTCAACAATCCTGAAGAGGCTTGTCAGAACTTGTCGATTTGCAGCGATGTTTTCTGCATTTTTCTGATTGATTTCACTGGCGATGCTCTGCTCTGGTTTATCCATGATTGTCAAAAACTGCTCTCCATTTGCCATTGCATCTTTGTGGTATTGTAATAACGAGTGCTTATTGATCTGATCACAGGCTTTATTCCAGTTCTTGCATGGCGTCTTCACAAACTTGCCCAGGTTTTCAGTAGACTTTGCAAATAATAGGCAATACTTGCAGTAAGCCCCATCCTCGAAAGGAGAATACACAAGCCAGGAGTACTTTTGCAACCACTCATGCTGAAATTTTCGGTTCTTGTTGTTTATCACTGTTGTTGGAAACTGAAAACCAGGTGATGGTCTCCAGTGTTGCCTTAGAAGATGCTCCTTGTCACGGCTTGACAGTGAAATGACTCGCGTGTGTTTCTTGAAAACTTCACCAAAATCGATATTTTTGTTGCTGGTGATCTGAGAGGAGAAATCTGAAGAGGAGTCAGAAAGCAGGCTCACATCAGGCTGGTTGGTCATTGGCATGGCAGAGGATTCAGAAAGCAGGCCCCCGGCAGGCTGATCAATGCTTGAGGAGGAGTCTGAAATACAAATAAAAGTTGGGTCTATGAGAAGTCTGAAATACTAAAACGATTGTGTGTGTACCTGTGAGAGAGAGAGAGAGAGAGAGAGAGAGAGAGAGAGAGAGAGAGAGAGAGAGAGAGAGAGAGAGAGAGAGAGAGAGAGAGAGAGAGAGAGAGAGAGAGATGAACAATGAACAATGAACCTTTATTTTCCAACGGTAGAAGTTATTGGTAACAGGACCAGTTTTCAAACTTGCCGTTGCTACATCTACTACATAAGTGACATAGACATGTAAACATACACATACCACACACTGCTGCATGCACTGCTGCATTTGCTTACGCACGCACGCACGCACCACGCACATACACACACACATACCCACACACGCACTCAGGTACGCACGCATGCACATCACAACTCGCGCATGCACGCACGCACACACACACACTCATGTACACCGCAATTCAGTACGCATGCACACACGCACGAACACTCACACACACACACACACACACACACACACACACACACACACACACTTACACACGCACGCACTCAGGCACATACGCACAAAAACAAACACACGCTCTCGGACACGCACTCCAGACATTCCTACCCGCATACGCGTACGCACAAAAATATAAAATGAGTAAAAATACAAAGTAAAGCAATAAACAAAGAATCATTAAGTACATTAAAGTTCATACAGCAAGGGCAAATATGTATGCAGGTGCTATCCCCTTCTCTCTCTCTCTCTCACGCCGACACACACATACACACACACACAGCATGCACGCACGCGCACACACACACACACACACACACACACAGAGTCACACATACTGAGAGAGAGAGAGAGAGAGAGAGAGAGAGAGAGAGAGAGAGAGAGAGAGAGAGAGAGAGAGAGAGAGAGAGATCAGAGAGAGAGAGAGAGAGAGAGAGAGAGAGAGAGAGAGAGAGAGAGAGAGAGAGAGAGAGAGAGAGAGAGAGACCTGCAACAAGATAATTACATTTAAAGCATATATATGTCTTCGTTTACACACTTCAGTCAAGCTTAGATATATATTTATGATCTGAAATAACAGCTTTTCTTTTTAGACCCCTCCCCCCAAATGATGGACAAAATCTTTGCTACCTTATGACTCGTAGAGTCTTCTTAGGCTAATGATAGCCAATGGAACACACCAGTTATTTTGTTTAATATTAATTATTAAATTGAAACACTCAATCACGTATCAATTTCAGGTTGTATTTAATTTAAATTTTTTTTTTGAGAGGGGGGGGGGGGGGGGGCGGGGCAGTAAATTACTCACCAACACTGCTTTTACTTGTTCCCATGTCACTGTTTCGAACTCCACTGCCAGTGGTCTCACTTTGGGTTGATTTTTGTCTCTTTCGAGGAACTGCATCATCTGCCGTTTAGAAAAACAACTTTTATTATTATTATTATTATTATTATTATTATTAAAGGTTTTCTTATATAGCGCTTACCTGTAAACAGCTCTAAGCGCTTTACAATTTACTCAACAACAACAAACAAAAAGAAAAAAACAAAAAAAACAAAAACAAAGACATAACATAAAAATTAAAACATGAAATTATCCTAAAAGCAACAACAAAAATGTAAAATAAAATAGAACCGTCTTTTCAACATCTTATATATGATTATGCATTGCAGGTGTTAACACGTCTACTACAATTTTATAATAATAATTTAATATAAAAAAAAACAGTGGTTTTCTGATTAGTTCTTAGCTTATTTTAAATTTCATCAACAAAAGGCCTAAGGGTGAATAATCTTATTTTGTAGCACGCTGTTCACAGGCATAGGAACTGTTAACAAATTTGCTGATTTTCAGCAGTTGGCAAAATTTCAGCACATTTTTATTTTCCATTTTATTATGTGAAAAAGGCAGTGGTTGGGATGCCGTCATGATGGCTTCTTGTCGTTCCAAAAACCGAAGTCGTCATGACGGTTTCGCACCCGGAAAGGCTATGTTGCCGTCACAATTGATGGCGACGCTGTCAAAGTGGTGTCAGATAGGCTATGGTTTCCATAGTCAGCCATCAAGACGGTTCTGTTCTGCTCTCCGAAGAGATTTACGTCACAATACATAGCTAGTAAGCTGCACTAGTGAAAACGATACCTTATAACTTAGCCCTTGGTTTTGTTATTGAAAACGATATTTTGCCGTCCAAAGATTTTTTTTATAAATATAAAAGCAATATTGATCATTGATGCCGATATCTTTATTCTTTAAATTGACATTTTTAAAGTTATATATCATAATACTTTGTGAAATAAATTTTAGGCTATGCATTACTTTAATTGTTACCTGTTTTGGTATTTTAATAAGTGGGGCTGTTTTATATCTATGATATTCATTATATGCAGCTAGTATCAGCTCCTACAGCATAGGCTACACTCACAGGAAGGAAGTACCGGCTCCATCGCCACGTGCTCATTTGAATCGAATTCGGAATGGGTGAATTTTACCTAGTTCTACTGACTACATTTCTTTTATGAGACAAAATTGGATTTAAAAATGTACCCACCTTCTGAAATGGAGCTTGATGAAAACCAGCATGACAGTCGCCTACTGCCATCAGCATCTGTTTTTTTTTTTTTTTCAGTTTCGGCATTTTCGAGGAGACAGCAAAAGTGAAGTGTTACCAAAGAAAATAGATCTAGATTTAAACTTCCCCCCACAAACCTTAATGACGTCAGACGTCTTTTCACTGATCTTTCTCGGAAAGACATGCACTGAAGGAAAGCAACTCTTTTGGGTACCTGGTTGATTCAACGGAAATCCATTTCAACGATGTTTTTGGACGATTCAACGATGGTCGTTTCAACGGATGTTCGTTACAACGAATTATCATAATTATCAACTTAGCGTCTTAATTAATCTTTCTAAAAAGTCGTTTTTGGGGGATTAGGGGTGTATCAAGGTGAAGGCGCTGGAAGAGGCTTGTGGCCAGAACAAGAAAATATGGCTGCATTTACTAATTTAGGGTTAGGGGTTGGGTTACTTGGTTGTTTCAACGGGAAAACGTTTTGGACGTTTAAACGGATCCCTTGAAATGGATTTCCGTTGAATTGTCTATAAATAACTCTTTGTGCCTTGGATCAAAAGTGACTAAAAACTGCAATGTTTTAAAAACAATAAAAAAATTATAAAACTTTGGAACTCCCTTTGCATAAAAAAAATTCACTGTTCTTTTTTTTTTTTTTTTTTTGTTGGGAGGGGGGGGTTCCGGAACCCAGGTAACCCCCCCCCCCTGGGTCCGGCCCTGCTGAGCCTCCTGTCACGTATTCACACGAACGCCTACTCCAGCTTTCAACGATACAGTAAACTCCCCGAGTCAGTGGCATTCGTTAGGCACCGAGGTATACATCCTGACGAGGCCCCACAAACTGTGGGCGGTCATGAGGACCTACGTCGCTTGTCTGTCAAATTTATACGCGTTTTCCGACGACGTTGGTAATTGAAGTAAGGAAAATCGGTACAAAGTACATGTAATCCGACGTTTTGGTCTAGCGTTTTAGAGATGAGTGTGGATTTGTGAATGTCGCAATTTCGTCGGTGTAGATCTTGAAACAATCTGACGGAGAAGGGTTAATTCGTCAGAAACCTGGTTAACCCATATCATACTGAGGCTAAAAGCTTCAAATTTGTACACTGCCATATGTAAGCTACGTTATAGTACTTACAGATAAGGATATAGACCAATGGCTTTAGTTCAAGGGTGGTGCCAGAGTAGCTTGGCGCTTAGAGGCGCCAAGCTATTCTGGCACTACCCTTGAACTATTTTAGTCAAACTTATTTCACACACTGGTGTATTCCGAATGATAAGGGTTAACCGCTTCACTGCGAGTGCCTAGAAATGACATAGATCTCTGAAAACATCGTAGACTCGTTGACAGACAACCTCTGAGACAAACGGATATCAATCCACCTAGCAAGAGGCATAGATCCACATGAGCCCACGCAACTGCGGGGGCGCATGTGGCTCTATGCCTCTTGCATTTGGGTGTCGCTCGTTGTGTTCCGGCAGTTAAGGGATTAACATAGTGCACAGAATGGCGTATTATCCTTAATCCAATAGAGAGTCACTAGAACGTCATTTGTAAAGCCGAAGTGGCTCCAGCAGGTGGTGAATTTCAAGGGGCACCACTGAACTTTTTGAAGGCTTCAGTTCGCAAGAAGCTTTTACTGGGCTTGAGTATACATACCCACTTAGACAGTGAGCACCCTATTGTCCCACCAAATGCTTTCTTTCGTCCGTTCAAAGCGAAGAGAGGCCCACAGAAATCTTGTGACGGGACCCCGTGAAAAGATTGCTTCTGATAGGCGATGGTAGCTGACGTCATAACTATTCTATACGACCTTTTGTCATCTGCATAATTATAACCAATCAGAGACAGGATGGCAGATGAACCAGGGAAGAAGAAAGTATCAGTCGACTCGCGCCGGCCTACAATGACAGACTCGGAATTGAAGAGAAGAAAGAGGAAGAGAGACAAGAGTGGAACTGACATCGGACAAGGGAATATGGAGTTTGACTTGACCGCCCATCCGGAATTTGTCGCTTTCCTGCTCAGTGAATCAGTAAGTAATCGGCTACGGTCTTTGTCGATCTTCCTATAGTTCCGCGAGCGCTAGTGATTTTCATGGGCACCGTGAACGCTGGCTC
The DNA here is from genome assembly GCA_036245525.1 of Semisulcospira habei. Lineage (NCBI taxonomy): Eukaryota > Metazoa > Mollusca > Gastropoda > Semisulcospiridae > Semisulcospira > Semisulcospira habei. The sequence continues at coordinate 165,869,296 of BTPG01000002.1, forward strand.
AGTCGCTTTGCGCGGAGCCCGAGTCGAACAAGGCCACGCCCCCCCCCCCCCCCCCCCCCCCCCCCCCCCGGCCTTGCACTGACGATGCAGCACGATCGTTACCAGTAAATACTAGCAGGTCAAGCGGTACCCGCCAGTTGACAGCATAGCGAGTATGGAAGATTTATTCTACATTCTCGTGGAAAATTACGTCAAAGGGATGCCAGAGAACATCAGTACACGTGTACACTGACACGTGTGTTGACCACTGACACCGATGACCTCGTGACCTGCAGTATTGCGATACACTGATAGTCGGCCATGTTCTGCGGCCTTGTGACGTAGGCTCATAAATATGCATTTTAATTCAAAACCAGGCCGATGCAGACGATAAATCCGCGAAACGGGTACAAAAACAATACACCCTGCAAACGATGAATTCGATACTTGTACTTACATCATAAAGCTCTAAGACAGTACACAAAGGACCCATACACATATTGTCAGCAGTATCTGTTGCAGACAGTTTTCTGACTGTGTTGAGATGCTTGATCCTGAGCAATACAACTTTAAGGTGAATTAACCCTTTGGGTGTCGGTAGCGGTTTTAGCAGGAATCATCGCGACAGCTCATACCGACACCCAACGGGTCTTAACCCGTCTCTAAGGCGCGAGTTTTTTAACCGGAAAATACGATATAGAACACAGGATGACCTTAACACGATTTCAAATTCCGTTTTACCTTGGGTTCTGTCTAAAAAATAAAAGTGTGTTCTTGTCTGTGAATTAGAATCACAGACCAGCATACATATACGGGGATCAGGTGCGACTCTCCACATGAATGTCATCGGGAAAGCCAAGGTGACCTGAATAAAACTTAATTATAATTTGCGGTTGTGGCAACTCTCGCCTCTGGTACAAAGAAAAGAAAGACTGCACAATTTAATTAATCCCTCCGCTACCGAGAAATCATGAACACGATCTAAATGCAAGAGGGCGGCCTAGATTCTCATGGGACCCCGCAGTAGCGGGGTCCAAGGAGAATCTATGCCTCTTGCTGACGTCAACCCCTTTGTAGATCGATGTTACTGACTTTCACTGACGTCTGCGTCCCATTCGGCGTCAGATTAGCAACGAAATTAGAAAACACGCGATATGAGTCCACTAGGCTGAGAAGAGGTTAAAGCTGAGAAACAGTAAAAAAAACTCCGCCCCGCACGTGTTTTAAAAAAACTTTGCAGGACCCAACGAGGGCCCTGTCTTCGTGAACGTTCGGCTAACTTCGGCAAACCGGTTTGCAACTGACTCAGTTGACTGAGTTTTCAACTGCGTTTGTCGTGCTGGCAAAACTCCCGTGAAAAAGACAGGCCACTTCCTGTTTGCACCGAGTGGGCACCGCGATCACTGATCTAAACCAGCGATATTTCTACTGATATCAACAGTAGCAGACGACACTCGACCACCCGACGGACAGAGCAGGCCATCAGGCCATTTGTGCCTTGCATGGACGCACACTGGATATGGACCAGGCCGAGCTATCCGTAAGTTACACAGTGCAGCCTGAAGCTTATTTGATATCGGAAGGGTGAGGAAGGAGGGGTTATTTGTCGTTTAGTGTTTGTTGTTATATCTTTTTATCTGGAGTGGCCTACAGCAAAAAATTTTCTCCATACGAAGGGCAGCTACTAAAAATCAGCTTGACCCATGGCGACCTTGTATCTTTTGGCATCTATGTAAACAGTCGATTCTCTCTCTCTCTCTCTCTCTCTCTCTCTCTCTCTCTCTCTCTCTCTCTCTCTCTCTCTCTCTCTCTCTCTCTCTCTCTCTCTCTCATCCAATTTACTGTATTGGTTGCACATCACAATGCTTCTTTATTTATTTATATTAGCCTATATTGGACTGGAGGTACGTGTTGAAAAAATTCGTTCACAACTACAAGGTGTCAGGAGTCATACTTACAGCATGTACAGCCGTACATTCTGCCATCATAGTCCCCAGCGCGTAAAATCCGTGGCTGTCGGTCAGTTTCAAAGTGTCACAGAATCGTCTGCTGTTGTCCGATCTGCTAATCGCGATGATTTCCGTGCAACAGGAAGTGGTCTGTCGTTTTCCGAGAGTTTTGCAAGCTCGGGATACGCAGTTGCCAACTCCGTCAACTGAGTTACGAACCGATTTGACCCACTTAGGGGCAGGGCCCAAGCTGGGTCCTGTAGAGTCTTTTTAAAACACGCGCTGGGCAGGTTTTTCTCATTGCACCTCAGCTTTAAGGCTGCAAATATAACTCGACGCTGCGCCCGAGGTCACACCAATCTCAAGCGTGACGAATGCCAGGTGAGAACAGCACTTTTGTGGTGACTGCGAAAACACACACAGTGTGCGAGAGGGAAAGCAAACAATGTGCTTTTAACGCCACGCCTGGTTGTGAAGACACCATCGCAGGAGCGTCGCTAAAATAAACAAGATAGCAGGTACATTGCATTTTGTGTTCAGACTCATTATTCACTTTGTTAGCTTAGACATTTCGCCGCCCGAAGGTAAGTATTAACTCTCTCTGAACATTGTTAGAAGCGTCTGCTGAGGACTACGGAAAAGTCGCTGGAGTTGGATCGACCACCGATGGCCTCAAAAGTCCATTTATCTTTCCTAATTGACGTAGTAGAACGCATGCATGTCTAACTCACAGCGACAGATGTATAATTTCTTACATTCACTCCTATGACATCTTCATGGGAAATGGATGATAGTTCAATGGTAGTGCCTGATTAGCTTGGCGCCCCCAGGCGCCAAGCTAATCAGGCGCTACCCTTGACTGAACTCTCTCTTGAAATGGATAACAATGACTTACGCTTACTGCGGAAGATCTGGAGGACGCGACAGGCAGCGGCACTGAAGGTGACAGGTTCCTGCGAGGGACGGTTTACAGCAAAGACTGCAACGCACACGCAAAGACAAAGCTATGACGCGACAAATGATGAGTGGGACTCCCTATCAAATGTTTGCTGTGACTGCGTCAGTTGCCGATACGACACGTGGGGGGCACAGATACTGAATCTGTGGGAGGCCCCCTATCTTTTTAATCCCCACGAATGATTTACGTTGCTTTCTTGTTATCTCTTTATTACCGTTTTTAAACAGTACAACAAATGCATTCTTCTGTCTGTGGGTGCATGTCTGTGTCAGCTTGTCCCCCATTCCCCTTACTTCTAACCCCTGTTCATTCATTCATTCATTCATTCATTCATTCGTTCGTTTCTATCGCTCGTCAGTTCGTTTCGTTCGTCCATTCGTTCGTTCATTCTTCCGTCCGTATGTTGGTTCATTATTTTATTCAATTTGAACGCTTCCTTTTAAATGCCGACCTTTTCTTCTTCTTTTTTTTTTTAAATTAAAGTATCTTATTCTTGTCCTTTCCACTTTGTGCTTTGACCAAGTTGTCAAGCAGTCAGGCACCCCAAAATATTTGGCAGTCACTGTAAAAGTCACTGGTGTTTCACGATCGTTGCCCGAAAAGTCAAGACTATGTTAAAGGGACAGCTCGGGGAGCTCAGGTCTCTTAGAATGTTCGACTCTCTTCAGAAATGTAGGTCTGAACCCACCTAGAGTCGAAATTTGCTCAAACCCTTTCGGTCTTTGAAATCACCTTCTTGGTGTACACCAGACGTTAAGCCGGCCTAAACGTTTAACTTTCTCAGGGAACAGATCGACCGAGACAGTTTAAGGCTGGTGCCGGAATAGCTTGGCGCCAACAGGCGCCAAGCTATTCTGGCACCACCCTTAAACTATCATGGTCGACCCATATCTGCTGGTGGCGTGTCAGGGTGGAACGGGATATTCCCAAGTAGGTGATCATGACATGTTGTCATCGAGGTATAAAACTTGACTTTTTCAACCCATGTCATTTACAGGAGGTGGCGACGACCCCCGAATATGATTGATCGACTAGGACCCGTGCAATATTGACACGGTAAGCTTGTGCATTCAGTCCCAGAGCAAACAGAGTCGCATTGGGGAAGTATAATCAGCGCAACTCACGAGGATCAACCGTGAGAGCATAATGTTAGTGTCTAATTAGTTTTGTATGTGATCAAGACAGCTCAAGAGTGGCACTTTATTGGCGTGGCGCCTAATGCGGAGGCACTGCCTTTCAGCTATCATGGTAGAGCAATCTCCCGCAGCTGGCGCTAAAGGTGGAAAGATAAGGGGTACATAAATATAATAATATGCAAAACAGGCACGTAGGCGATTCATTGTGTGTGTGTGTGTGTGTGTGTGTGTGTGTGTGTAGACGAAAGAGCTCAAATGGGTGACTGTCTTTACCATCCTTATGAAAAATGGGTGGTGTGTAAAAATCTGGGTGATCAAGTCAGACACCCATTTTTTCTGAGGGTTGTTTCTGCATTGTCTTGGGGTAAAGATTCATAAAAAAATAAAAAGATCAGTTTTTCTCATTTTGGCGTTAAAACATGCACCTTTGTGTTTGACAGACACGCCTGTAGTGTGTTTGAAAACTTGTCCCTCCCAGCAATGTGTGTGTGTTGTGCGCACAGAACCCTGAAAATGAGCGTGTATGTATTACATCACCCTTCTCAGCTATAAATAACTTCATAGCTGATATGGGTCAGGTGGCGGGGGGGGGGGGGGGGGGGGGGGGGATATTTTGTTGTTTGAGGGAGTAAATTGTTTATGTTCCTACAAAATTAGGTTTGTTATTTGAGGGTTTTGTTAAAAAAAGTGTTGAGTTGTGATGTACTTCCGGGGTGATGTGGAGAAAGGTGATGTTAGTGACAAATTTGAGATTCATGTATACGTTCACCAGGAGTGGGTTGCATGTAGCGTGCTTAAATATAGTGTGTTAAGCTCGCTGACTTAAGGTCTTTCCCCCACCCGGGTCTGCCCTGGGGGACTTGGGTGGGGTTAGGTATTTTTTAGTTCCCAGGGTCACCCTGGTCAGCCCTACAGGGTGGGTTTTTCTCTCTATTCTGGGGCATGTGTTTCTGTCTACCCTTTGTCCATTCACCTGTATTTGCCTTTTTAAAACTCTCCCTACTGTCTGCACTGCCTGTAACTCTTGATATTGGATGTGTGTTGCTAAATGGTCTTAGCTTTTATTTAGGCCCAATGTGTTAGGTTTATTTAACGTATTTGACCGGCTGGCGACATACATTCAATGTTCTGTTTAGTTTTTTTCACAAGCAGTGCAGGCACGTCCTGAGAAAGCCTTGTTGCTGTCGGGACGTTAAGCAATGTACAATCAATCAATCAACTTAAGGTCTTTCTTGCTTAGTAAAGCTCTTGCTTAGTGCGCGAGTGTTTTCTGTTGCATGGAGCGACTTAGCGATGTGCGTAGCTCCGAACGAGTTCTTAGCGAGCGGGGATAGGTTATTTATAGCTTATGGTGGGGTTCTCCCCTACGTCATCATAGATTGTAGAAATCGGCCAATAAAATCGCACGGTTTTCGCTTCTTCTGACCTAACGGAAACGAAGTAGACAAAACGCCGGTGAAATGGCGGTGATGGAAAACAAGAAGTCAAGAGAGAAAGAATAGCAAATTTTTCTTGCAGGCAACCCTGCTTGTCAGTCTAATGTAGACATACATTAGTTAAGGAGTACCGTGTAGGCTCCCATGGTATGAGGATCTATGTCTCAAGTCTAATGTAGATGTGCATTAGTTAAGGAGTACCGTGTAGTAGGCTCCCATAGTATGAGGATCTATGTTTCTCTGACAACGGCTGGTGTTGGGTTATACCCATCGGTGTGCAGGGTCAGTTGAAATCAGTTATGCAGACTCCTCACCGATAATTCCCAGATGTCCGTGAGACGAGGCTGGGTGGGGGTCCGTGCGTTCCCACGTACTTATCGTGTTTTTCCTTCTCTATCCTAGATGGAAGGCTGTTTCTGCCACAAGGTTTAAGAGAGTGAATTCACATTTCCGTTCTCGCGTTAACACGGCAGCTAAGAACTCTTCCTCAGCTAAGGACGCCGCTACGTACGGGGGGGACCGTCCTTAGAATTAAGCACGCCACTAAGCTCGCTCCAGCAGATAAGCACGCTCATGCAACGCACATTTTCAGCTAAGCTTGTGAACTTAGCGCTAAGCAAGAAATTTGCGCGCTAAGCAAGCATATGCAACCCACCCCCGCGGGGACTTAGCTTATACGTTTTCTACGTTTGTTTCCATGTCAGATGAAGAATATTTGATCTGAAATGTCGTTGTTTGTTTCTATTTTAAAGGGTTTTCCGCCACTATCTTCTGTTTTAGTTTGACTTAGCCTATAATTATATTCGTGCGCCGGTTGCTAAGAAGTAAAGTGATTGTATGAGTGCGCAGTGAGAGAGAGGACGTATAGACTTTGGCGGTGAGGCTGCTGTTGTCTTGTGTCTTTTGATTCAACCTGTTGCATTGTTTAAGTGGGTTTGTTGGTGCTATGCTTCCGTTTTGACTGCAACTCCTGTCAGATTGTATGCACAAGTTGATTGAATACAATGACGTCACACAGTCAGTGTCGTTAGGTGTGTCGTCTGCTGCAGTCTGTCGTTTAGGGTAGTATGTAATGCTAGGTCAGAGAAAAAAACAACAACCACCTAATGTTGCCAAAGGGTGTAATAGTAAAGTATTGTTTGTGTGAATGCTGCGTGTTTGAGGGAAGGACTGGAGAGTCGAGTGCTGAGTAAAGAGAGAAGGCGACAATGGGGAAAACTATGATATCCAGCACTATTACGTTGGAATAGATTGATTGATTGTACATTGCTTAACGTCCCGACAGCAACAAGGCTTTCTCAGGACGTGCCTGCACTGCTTGTGAAAAAAATAAAAATAAACAGAATATTGAATGTATGTCGCCAGCCGGTCCAATACGTTAAATAAACCTACGACATGGGGCCTAAATAAAGCTAAGACCATTTAGCAACACACATCCAATATCAAGAGTTACAGGCAGCGCCGCACAGTAGGGAGAGTTTAAAAAAGGAAAATACAGATGAATGGACCAAGGGTAGACAGAAACACATGCCCCAGAATACAGAAGAAAACCCACCCTGTGGGGCTGATCAGGGTGACCCTGGGAACTAAAAAGTAGTTACCCCACCCAAGTCCCCCAGGGCAGACCCGGGTGGGGGACGTTGGAATAGATGCATAACAGTTATGACACGCCTGTAAATGAAAACACTTTTAACATTAACAAAAGTTGAGTATAAGGAGAGGTTTTAAAACAGTTTTAATAAAAACTGTTGCCCGACACGCTTCTAAAAACAACAGTTTCTTAGTTTTAAACCTTGCACCACGCCATAAACGCTGCGATTGCTTCTCAGTCTTAGCTGTCCTATAGTGTGGAATGTGGGACTTGTCCAACTGGATCCATCTGGTGCACTCCAAATGTGTATTTGTGGGTGGTTTGATGTGCAACTCGTTGCGCGCCTCTATAAAACCCAAAGTGATGACCCCCCCCCCTCCCCACCTTCACCCCCTCCCCTCCCCTCCCCCCCCCCCCCGAACCCTACCCAAACAATCATTAGAATATCAACCAGAGGTATTTTTAGTGAGGTATTTGTTCACTGTGTTGTTGTGTCATTGTGCTTTACATTTTGAATGCAGGAAAAAGAAGGAATATACATTAAGCTGAAAAAAGAATGACAACAATCAAATAAATGTGGAAAAGAAGCATCAAATATTCCGTGAACTTTACCTTATTACAGACACCTAATTTTCTTGAGATGTCCATGCTAAAATTCAGAATGATTTGACAAGGACACCCATTTCTACTGTAATGGCAGTTTTTTGTGTGAGAGGCACCCACATTATTGGTAGAAACCCATTTTTTCTCCATCCAGTGGCTCTGTTTCTAGAAAATGTCTTTTTTATTTTAAGTTGTAGAGCTTAGTTACAAGGTGAGTTCTAAACATTCGCATCAACTCCAGAGCCCTAGAATAAATAGAAATATGGGAACCCATTTTCACATGAAATGCTAGGTAACCCACTCTGATGGTTGCGTCTCCCTGTGTGTGTGTGTGTGTGTGTGTGTGTGTGTGTGTGTATGTGTGTTTTATTCTTCCAGCAGCAAATAGATAATCGTGATAGTTACAGTATAGTGCCCGATCACACTTGCGCGGGCCTAAACTTGTCCATGGTTAATCCCTCTCCCGGAACAGAGACGTTGACGTTACACACGTAGCCACTTCCCTAGATTCCAAAATGCGCACCGTGAACCAAGGTCGATAAATCCACCGCAACCCAGCACGCAAAAGTCCCTCGGACCGACGTCGACCGCAGTTGGCCCGCGCACACACACGACCCGAGGGACTTTTGCGTGCCAGGTGACAGAGTGCTGGCAAGTACTTGGCTTGATAAAGATACGATCATTTCCACTCGGAGTGTTCAATAGAACCTTTTTATTTACTCAGGACGGTATCGACATTTGATCGATTGATCAAGAAAACCTGTAGAGAATAGAGGGGGTTCTATAGAAAATCATTGTGAATAGAGTGCGTGTGTCTGTGTGTAACTGCGTTCATGCATATGTGTATGTGTCAGTGTATGTGTGTGTGTCAGTGTTTGTGTGTGTGTGTGTATGTGTGTGTGTGTTTGTGTGTGTGTGTGTATGTGTGGTGTATGTGTGTGTGTGGGTGTGTGTGTGTGTGTGTGTGTGTGTGTGTGTGTGTGATGCGTGCGTGCGTGCGTGCCGTACGTGTGTGTAAAGTATTTATGCACATGCACGGCTCCTAGCGATAACGTATTTGTTTTTCGTCTTTAAACTGGTACTAGACCTTTCAATTTCAGAATCAATAATTTGAACTAATGTGTGTGCCGGTCTGTAATTTTGGTGGCGACGGTTGTAAGCCGTAAAGGCAAAAGTCAAGAGACCAGCACACATGTCATGTTCTGCTATGAAGCCAATTTGCCGTCTGCCCGTTAGGTCTCCCCCTTCTGTTTCCAAGGTTCCGCGCCATATTCAACCCAAAAATCGTTACAAAAATATCGATAAAGTATACTTCTTACTTCCTCTTCGCTTACATTATTGAAATACATTTTAAAATCGTAATATACTCACCAAACAATGGATAAAACGGAGGGACAAAGACAAGACGGCAGACAGGACGGGACAACTGACACGGCGGCTCCGACACGGAGTGACAGATTACAGAACTTTTATTGTTTGCGTCATCCGTCGACGTCACTGCTGTAGTTTGCTTCGTTTCGTCATTAGTAGAAATTCGTCGACGTTCGGGTTTGTTTTGTTTGGTTTTTTTTTTTATCGATGAGCGCGTGTGCTCGCGCGAGAGAACACATGCCAGAATTACTGCCACATCAGGGAAAAGAAGTACCCAACAGTGTGTTGTAACTGTCTTTTCTAAGCGTGTTTCTTTCTCCGTTGGGTACTTCTTTGCATTTTACACGCTTGGCAGTCACCTTTTTTGTCTAGATTTCACATCAGGAAAAGTATTCACCCTTTCACTTCCAGAAATAACACCCAACAGCAAGAGGCATAGATCCTCATGAGCCCCCGCAGATGATGATCTATGCCTCTTGCTGACACCACTTTGTATCCTTGTTCTTTGGGCGGCTGGGGATCTCTGACGTTGAATTTACAATGATTTCAAAAACACAGCCTGCGTCCTAATAGCAGTGAAAGGGTCATATATAATTATGTGTGTGCATCATGCAGCCAGACGGCAGCTCGATCAGTCAGTCCGGTAATACCTTTAGGATGCAATGCCTGATGTTTCGTCTAGACAACAGATCATAGTCTAGACTGACGTGCCTACAGAGTATACACGTGGGCACAAAGGAGGGTTAAACCACCTCAACAGTCAGCAGGATTGGCACTGCCATTCATTTATTGCTTAACTCATTCAGCCCGGCGCAAGTATTTCCCGAATTTTGGAGGCGTCGTCTAACGACTATGCACCTGTTGCAGGACTGAGATGGGTCGACCATTATAATTCAAGGGTAGAGCCAGATTAGCTTGGCGCCGACAGGCGCCAAGCTAATCTGGCACTACCCTTGAATTATCAAGGTCGGACCCATTTCCTCCTGTAGTGCGTCAGGGCTGAATGCGTTAAAAAAAAAGTAGTTAAATTTCGTCTTTGATCAAGTCCGCTATGCTTTCTTTTCTTTGAACGTGCATGTATTATGTGTTGGGTTTTGTGTGTGTGTGTTTTGGTTGTTTGTTTGTTGTTGGTGATGTTTTGTTTAGTTTTTATATTTTAGTTGCAGCAAAGGCAGATTCTAATAATGGCGTTGTCACTGCATTCATGACTTGAACTCCTATGGAAACAAATCGTGTTTTTGAAATCATCGTAAATTCTGCGTCAAAGATTCCCAGCCGTCAAATGGATACGAAGTGGTTTCAGCAAGTGGTATAGATCCTCATGAGCTCCCGCAATTGCAGGGGCTCGTGAGGATCTGTACCTATTGCAGCTGGGTGGTATCAATTCTCGGCAGTAAAGAGGTAAATAGCTTCCCAGGTGTGAAATAAAGATTCATTGACTCTCTCTCTCGCTCTCGGTTCGTGGTACGAGTGCGTCAGTGTTGTGTGTCGTGTGTGTATACGCGCGCGAGTGTCTGTGTGTGTGTGTTCGCGGGCGTGTGTGCGCTGTTTATTACATTATTGTCCGAGTAGTTTGTAGCAGAGACACGAGTGAAGAAAGGCCTGCTCACCTACCCTCTTATCCTTGGAAAATAAAGTTTCGTTTCATTTCATCTCTCTCTCTCTCTGCACGGTGCTCCTATATATAATTAATATGAACTCTAAATCAAATAAGCAATAAGCAAATCCTTTTAATCCAGTCTTACTTTGCTACCGTCGCAGACATGCCAGCGGTTGCATGAGTGACAAAACAAACAGATAAGAAATTAGATTTACTGAACATGTTCAGTCGTGTGCTCTATACAAATGCAATTAATTCTTAGCGGGCCGGTAGACGCGAGAAACAAAGACAGCCCCACCGTATATCTACACCAAGTGTAGCGAAGAATGTCCAGCTGCTGAAGACACATCCTCACGCGCAGGGGTATTACAAGAGGTTATGTGGATCTGTATCTCTTCGACTTGTTTGATTCCATTTACACTTCGGTTCTTTCTGCATAGTTACCCGGGAGTTTTCACGTATGATGGTGTAGACGGCAGCGGATTAAAACCGGCAGCCTGTCAGACTTCTCAGTGGGAGATAGGTTAGCCTAGGTAGTTCAAGGGTAAAGGCGCCAAGCTGATCTGGCACTACCCTTGAACTATAATGGTTCGTCCTTCTCCCACAACTGTACGTGAGCATGCTGTCCTCCAATACACATTCCGACGTTGCAAATTTATTAGGGTTAATTTAACAAATACTCGAGCTCCTGAGAATGCTGACCGAATCTAGCTCCGTGTTCCCCAGGCGGGGCAGGTAGTGGGGGCATCAAATCTAAGGCGGACCAGGTCTAATATAATTATGCCTCTGTGACAGTCTCTGCGGTGGCTTTGTAGTTTGTAGCACTTGCGTACAGTTTAGCCATAGACAAGTTTCCCGCCCTTGGTGACTACTAATGTGGCGTGCATAGTGCTCACATTACAGCGGCTGCGATTCTGGACATGCGCGCCACCCACACAAAAATGGTCTCAGCAAGATGTATAGATCCTCATGAGCCCCTGCAACTGGGGGGGGGGGGGGGGGGGGCTCATGAGGATCTACACCCCTTGCAGTCCTTTTCCGCCAAAAACGAACCAGAGTCCGACATTAAAAATGTGCCACCCCACCCAACCTGACTTTCGCCTCCCCACCACCATACCCCACCCCGGCCACTCATCGTCCGCACGACTCTCACCAAAAGTTCATTCATCCCTCCATTCATCAATCTACTAACCCTTTTAGCTGTCGGCAGCGCTCTATTTTTTTTTTTTTTTTTTTTATTCCTCCAGAAATCACTGATCGCCACAACAAGCGCTACCGAAAGCCAAAGGGTTAACCATGGACTGCTACTGACGATGCGGTTCGGCGGAAAAGACGCGTAACTACTCGTCTTTTCCTCCGAACCGCATCGTCAGTAGCAGCCAAGGGGTTAAAAAAGACACCAAGAAGAACAACCAAACTCAGCTGTTTGGGTATTTATTATACGAAGTTGGCGGCTGTGCAGACCCTTCACCCTGCAAAAATGTGCATAGATTCTCACGAGTCCTTGTGACAAAGGGGCTCATGGCATTTTATGCCTCGTTGCTGGTAAACACACGCGCCTTTTGCTTGTAATACAAACTGACGGAGTCTCGGATCAGGGGAAAAAATCCCCAACAACACCGACTAAAACGAATGCAGTAAAATCTGTGCTGATAAAATCTGTTCTGATTAGTGCATGTCATTAAAAAGTAAAATGTTCTCAAAGGTTGTGATGAGTTCACAGACAGTATTTAGTGTATACAGCTGCAAGCCGTACATAAAAAAAAAAAAAAAAAAAAAAAAAAAAAATTAAAAGTTCACAGACTGTGGACATTATATACAGGCTATATCTCTCTAAAACCATTATACTGCACAGACTGAAAGGCCGATAACTGCTCTATACGAGGAACGCAGATATTCACGAGATAGCAAGAGGCATAGATCCTCATCAGCCCCCGCATATGCGGGGGCTCATGAGGATCTATGTCTCTTGCAGTTCAGTATATGTTGCACGCAACTCAACAATTCAAGGCTGAAACTATCTGCTGGATGACAGAAATATCCTTGTCAACAACCGGATGGAATACATGAATACAGAAAATAAAAGTTGTAACAATCACTGGGATCAGGAACATGTTACACAATGTTACTCCTCTCGTTCTGGCAACAGATGTAGCAAACAAAAACTCAACGGCAAGGTACCAACAACAGCAAGCAGCAACAGAAAACATCACATGATATTTGATCAAACGCATGCAATATAATATGGAAAGCACTGTGCAGAACGTTTAATTTCCGGTTAAAAAACGCCAAATTGGTCACTATAGTATACTTTTTTTGGACACGGGTTTAAACTGTCCAAGACTTTTCAAGTCTCGCTTCCTACTAGAATCAGTGTCGCTCAACGTGCCCAACGTGCCGTAAAGCTCGACATCTGTTTCTAGCCTTATCACGTACACGTGCGTTAGTGTTAGAAATTACACACATTTAACTCTTTAATAATCCTCCTATTCATTAATTGCCGAACTGTTTTTCCCCGCAGAATGAGATTCATTTTAGAACTGAAGCGAATTTCGCGATCGTTGGCCTATAATTCTCGTGACCTCTCTAAAAGTCTTGGACAGTTTAACACTGGACAATGTACACGGCAGGGCTGGATCCAGGGCCGGGGGGGGGGGGGGGTGCTTTGATACTACAGCACCCCCCCCCCTCCCCTCGGCTTTAAAAAAAAAAGTCATTCACTGCCAGTCCACAACATGGTCCGACAAGGGGGAGGGGGGTTGCTTTAATGTTTTGCAGTACCCCCTAGAACAGTTTCGGTTGTGGTGTTTTGATATATACTAGACACTGGCAATAGAAAAGTTGAGCCCCCCCCCCCTTGAAAACTCATTGACCCGGCCCTGCACAGGGAACAGTTTAATTCTGGACAGTGTACACGGGGTATAGTGTCTGAAAAAGCAAATAGTGACCACTTCAGCGTTAACCCTTTAAGCCCCAAGGTCCCAATTCGCACATTTTGGAGGTGTTGCCTAACTGAACTATGTACACGTTGCAGATGGCTTGACACTGATTATTCAAGGGTAGTGCCAGATTAGCTTGGCGCCTAAAGGCGCCAAGCTAATCTGGCACTACCCTTGAATCATCATGGTCAAGCCATCTCCCGCTGTAGGGATCCATGGCTAATAACAGAATTCACCAAAAAGCCGTGTGCATCATGATGGTACCGTGTGCATCATAAGGTCTCAAATGTGACCATAAATAAGTTGAAGTGTCTTTCAAAGTGTTGAACTTGAAACCATGACAGAAAACATCTAATCACAATTGATCAAAAGTAAATAATATATTATGGAAAGCACTGTGCAACACTTTTCCGTCTGGTTAACAACAGCACGAAACAAGGACTCACCGCATACCATCTGCGTCATGATAGTACAGTATTCTGGTCTGTTTAGGGTCTGGAATAACAGGCTAATATAAATATTTTACCATTTAATATGCTGCAGTGTCCTTTAACCCTTTTAGCCCCAACACCCTAGAGCAGGAGATTGACTGACCATGATAATTCAATGGTGCCAGATTAGCTTGGCGCCTGAAGGCACCAAGCTAATCTGGCACTACCCTTGAATTATCATGGTCCATCCACCTCCTGCAACTGGTACATGGTCGTTAAGTAACACTTTCAAAATTAAGGAAATGCACCCGTGGGGCTAAAAGGGTTAAGCGGTGAACGTGAAATCAGACTCTACTCCTGTATAAGCTAGGAGACTAGAACAAACATGTTTGGGGACGCAGAAAATAGCTTAACAATTAACCCCGTGACTGGCGAGAGAGCGGTCAACACGATTCAAAAACTGCAAGAGACATAGATCCTCATGAGCCCCCGCGGGGGCTCATGAGGATCTATGCCTCTTGTTGACACCACTTTGAATCTTTGCGCGGTTTAGGCTCTATTTGGCGTGGAATTTAACGATCAAGAGTTCAGGAGCACAGTTTGCGTCACCTGGCAGCGACGGGTTTAATTATTTCTCAGCCGACAAATGGCTTAGATTCACATGAGCATATCCTGATGCAGATGCTTATGTTAATCTATGCCTCTAGAGAAAATATATGCCTTTCGCCCTGCAGATGAAACAGCATAACTAAGAAACCAATCGATTGTTGTTTTGGCGCAGAGTTCATTTTAACATTTACTGAGATCTTTCTTTTCACAAACACGTTGAAGAGAAATGGCATGGCAATGTGTGGAACGTCCTATGATCAAGGCTAGTGCCTGATTAGCGTAAGCTTGCCGCCTCTACAGGCGTCAAGCTAATCAGGCCCCACCCTGATTACGGTATTCCTAGTCATTGGCTAAGTGTGATTGTGGGCTTCAATTAGCCTAGTTGTTTTAATCTCTTAGCCCATTTAGCCCCGACGCACTACAACAGGAGATGGGCCAACCATGACCATATAAGGGTTGTGCCAGAATAGCCTGCCGCCATCAGCCGCCAAGCTAATCTAGCACTACCCTTGAATTACCAGGGTCGAGCTACCTCCTGCAACTGGCACATAGCTTAGGTGACAACTCTGAAATTTGACAATGCGGCCGGGGGATTAACTCATTCAGCTTACAGCAAGATATAGATCGACCGTGATTGTTCAAGGGTGGTGCCAGAATAACTTGGTGCCCATAGGCGCCAAGCTATTCTGGCATCAACCTTGAACTAACACGGTCGATCATTCTCCTAAATTGTAATACAGTCTTCGGAGGCCAATTCCAAAATTTGGGGATTTCGATCTTGGGGCGCAATGGGTGAAATAGATCAAATGCAACTTAAACTCAGAAAAAAAAAAATGCCTTTTATTTGTTTGGTGTTGTTGGCAATGTCCCGGCAGTGATGGGTTAGGAAGAATACGTTGGGTATTGATCAAAAACAAGCCATGGCTTAGGTTGATGAAAATAACCCTGCCAAAGTTTGACATATTGCAGAACTAAATGAAAAAAGAAAAAAAGTAGCCCGCAGAGTTTGCAACATGTTTCAAAGAAAATCTGAGTATGTGTCAACAAGTTGGTCCCTGACCTCAATAAAACATGTAAAACTTTAGATTTATGCTTAAAAATAGCATTGCCAAAGTCTGCCACATTGCCGAACGAAAACCCGCAATTTTGTGGGTTGTTTTTTTGGGTTTTTTATTTTTCGTAACATGTTTCAAAGAAAATCTAAGCATTTTTCAACAAGTTGGTCCAGGCCAGTGACCACGATAAAATGTAAAAATTGTAGTCGACTGTGATCCGTACAAACGTTCCTACTATTAGAAGAAACATACACAAGGCCTGGGATCTGAAACAATCTGACGTAACATGTACAAGGTGCATTAATCCATCGACTGTCGACAGCGCTTTTTGTCGATTAGATTACCTTCAGAAATCACCTCGATAAAAAGCGCTAGTGACAGCCAAAAGGTTAAGCAATGAAAAAAATAAGCACTGGGAATTGACAGAATCGGAAAAAAATGTAAGCAATAAAAAATCAGTGTCGAAAATACATGTGTACACGTACAGCGATGAAGCCACACTATCTTAACATGCGGTAAAAATCTCATATCACATTAAATGTTATACAGGTATGATGTACCTAAACATACGATACAACATCAAATCAAGCAACCGTACACGATAAGCCCATTATCATATTCAAACAAAATCAAAAACATGCCAACACACAAAACAGTGCTATAAAAACACTAACAGCCATATCTTTTAACCAACATGGAGATAAATCCTATACTAGTAACAGAAAAATGGCAAGGCGGTTCTGCAAGTTACTGACACCGCCGGACAGTTCGCCGGTATTAGCTCTTTTGCCGTTGGTGGCGCTTTTTTGTCGCGATGATTCCTGCAGGAATCATCGCGACAGAAAGCGCTACCGACAGTCAAAATGTTTACTGTACAGCCTGCAAAATATCATTGCTCGTGGCACAACTTGATTCTCTCACTCTATGCGATGGCGTACACAGTTGTAAAAATGGCAGATCTTGTTCCGGTAGGTTAATACTAAGGCGCGGGTTTGCGCATTAAGCTGCTGCTATTTTCTGAGTTGCTATAAATAACAATGAAAAGAGGACTTTGACGCAAACGAAACCTGGGGAACGCCTCGAGACACACGGACACGCTGCAAAAATATGAAGGAAAAAAATCACTCCACAATGGACACCCTGGTACGTTATGATTAGATCCCTTTGTTCCTTCCGTATCCGGTGAGCAAAAAGGTCCCTCGGGCCGATGTCGGCAGCAGTGGGCCCGCGCACATCCGTGCACGGGCCCACTGCGGCTGGCGTCGGCCCGAGGACCTTTGCTTACCAAGTATGACAGAAAATCGCTACGGCATGACCAAATGACGGTCTTCAATGACAGTTCAGTGACATTTTAGTCAGTCGTGTCCTTCAAGCCTACTCTTGAGAGAGAGCACCTGTCTTGAAAGACCATGGTTTTCTTGCAAAGAGGGTGGCTGTTACAAGCAGGTTCTACTGTACTTTACATAATGACGAGCAAATGAAATGCGACCTCATTGGAGTCATCGGAAACACAAATTAATGATGTCAAATTTGTTTCCCTTTGCCGGCTAGTCGCTATTCCTTTGTCTTTATCGTGGGCTAGCAGCTACAACAACAGCAAAAAATTCCAAAAATAAACAACAACAAAGCAAAAGACGCCCGTGCGTTGAAAACAACTGCTACAGAGCCTCCGACTGAAAACTTAACGCCGTGCAACTGACTCCGAGACACGAGTGAGACATCAGGCCCTTCAACGCCTCACAAGTGCCGCCAATTGCCCTAGGGAAACGTTTCCAAGCCAGCAACCGCCAACCAACTGTCCCTTTGCATCGCAAGCGAGGACTAGGAGGCCAGTACTGGTATTGAAAATCACGTGCAGTTCGACCCAGTATCCCCGCATTATGTGAGCTGGTCTGTGATTTTTTACCTTACAGCCTATGGCAAAATTTACAGACCAGCACACATGTCATTTGTCCTTGTTTACCCCCCCCCCCCCACCCCTCCACCCCCCAATATGGCACGTTATGGCACGTAATATTAACTCAGTGTCCCAGGTACGAAATATCCACATTATTTTTGGAGTTGACCTCTCAGGACTGCATTACATTTCAGGAGACGGATCGACCATCATAGTTCACGGGTGGTGCCAAAATAGCTTGGCGCCTCATAGGCGCCAAGCTATTCTGGCACCACCCTTGAACTATCATGGTTGAGTCATATCCGCTTGCTGTCGTGTGTCAGGACTGAATGAGTTAAGAAGAAGAAAAAGAAGACGATGAAGAGGAAAAGAAAGAGGGCAGCTGTTCCGGACCATGCGCTTGAATACTGCTACACATAATGCTGTATTTGTGACTCAACAGGACGGAGGTGTGTTCTACATGCCAAGTCCCCCTCCCCTCCACGCCCCACCACGGCCACTAGAACTTCTGTAAACAGGCTCTGCAGCATGTGCTGAGTAGCTGACCAGGGCTCAGTTGTACGAGTGACCTTAGTCCTGCGCCAGCCACTAAGCAAAATGCTCTGCTATAGCGGAGCACCGTGCTTAGTCGCTGGCGCAGGACTAATCTCACTCTCAAATGGCCCAAGCATCTAATCTGTGGCCTTCATGCTGGACAAACTTTTCAGTCGCTGCTCTTCTGCCATAACGACGACTACATGCTACACATTAATGGATGTGTTTTGGTACAAGTGACGATAGCGCATCAGGCAACGTTTGTTGTTCACCTGAGGACTAAAACCTAGAGATCATTGGATGTTTGCTGTCAAAACCTGACTGACTTAACATTGTGTGCTGTGCATTTGCCTCAGCAATACAGGTACCTAAAGGAATGTTTCATATGCCCTGCTTGTATGACCTGGCAGTGGTATGCAGTGACTAGGTTGAGTTTTGCAGTCAATAAGTCATATGACCGGAGGAACATAAAATCAATAGGTCATTTTGAAAATCCATAAGTCAACAAAAAAAAAAATCACGTTTTCAGCATTTTCGATTTTGAAATGTAGGCACAGCGGCTTTGCGAGCCAACAATCATAATCGAGAAAAGGTTGAAATTGATTGCAGCTGTTGTGTCTACTGAACGGGCTACTGCCAAGTTATCAACTGCGATGTACAGTAGTTCTACCTCAATCACATGTGCCGTTTGTGGGCGTGGTCTAGTAGTCTGTTCAGTTGTCAAACTTGTCAACACATCTTGGTAAATTGGCCCGCAGACTCCCACTGTTTACGTTTTCGCGGTGCTTGCCTGCCATTTGGTTACACTACAGTCATGGCTGTTTTCAGTTAGACTCAATTTGAGAAACATGAGCATGAATGGCACCAGTCAGAGGCGTAGATTTTCATGAACCCACGGGCAGAGGCGACTCATGAGGATCTGTGCCTCTTGCAGATGTGGATTATAATGGTTACTTAGTCCGCATATATTTCCTCAGTTTGAGTAACACTATCAGATAAAATCTCAAGCAATATGTATAGATTCTCATAAAATCTCAAGCAATATGTATAGATTCTCACGGGGCGGTCTGTGGCGCAGTGGTTAAGGCGCCTGCCACCAATTCCAAAGGTGAGATGTTCGATACCGGGTTCCGGCGTTGGACTTTTCTCCTCTGGTGTCACCGTTAATTCGGGCGGACCGTCGGGGGTTCTTTCTCCGGGTACTCCGGTTCTTCCACCCCCCACACTTTGGTACCGGGTCTCAGGCCACTTTACAAATTTCAAATACAAGCGATCAAAAATCTCTGTAACTTCAGTAGCTGACTGGCCCTTCGTTTGTCTTGTACTGTGTTTGTCTTAATGGCGTAAATCCGTGTCTGTTTCGTGAGTGTGTGTGTTGGGTTTCAGGCGCGGCGCTTTGAGTCGATTTCCCCAAAATTGAGAAAAAGCGCCTATATAATAACAGTATTATTATTATTATTATTATTATAACGACCCTTAGGTGGTGAGGTCTTTTGAATGTCTATGCCTCTTGCAGACTTTAGAAACTCACTCTTGCACTGGTTACATTCATTACTCAGCCAACTATACGTGTTATACTTGGTGTATAAAATAACAAACGCAAATTATATTTGGCAATATCGGATTTTTACTTATTTTTCTATTTTGCAATCTAATGTAATCAGGTTTGCGTTTCAATGATTTCAATTACATATAATATGCTTTTTTTCAGTAAACATGTGCAAGCACTGAATTACTGTGCTACAGTGAAGAGCACAGTGGTTTTCAGCAACAAGAACCAGTTTTCTGGCAGTACTGATTCAAGTTTTAGTGTCCAGGACACCAACCACAACACATTTTTGTCAAATTGTCATAGATAGACACCCCCACCCTGCGCTCTCTCCTAGAAAACAACAAAGCAAGAAACAGATTGTGGTTGTCATAGTCCATAAGCTAGCAGGGTCTACCGTGCACCCCCCCTCCTTCCCCCCCCCCCTGTACTCAATAAGTACTCAATAAGATGAGTTTCAAAGTGTAAGTTAGTATGTCCTGAGATGTGTAAGCCATGTTCCCCGAAAATCCTTAGGAACACACCAGAGATATAGCCGATGGCGCAAGGGTACCCCATTCACGCTCTTTGTGAATACTAAAATGAGGTTGAGAAACATTTTCCTGATGCCAATCCTTTGACAGCTCACTCAATGGCAGCCAGAACAATATAAGATTAAAGGACGGCCATTATGTAATTGAACGTTGCAGAAGAAGAAGGCCAAAATTGGGGGTGGAAGTGATGATCTCATGATGGACATGTGGAAACTAAGTATTTTGATAACATTGTTTAGGCTGTTAGGAACCATGAAACTTTATTACGCATATTCATATTTACACATTTCTAGACGAAAATAAATGAAAAGAAAAGGGGAGACCTTACTAGACCCGCCTTATGCTAGGTAAAATATCACCTAAAATACCAGCCACTTAAAAATAGTTACAATTAAATTGATGGGTCACATTGAAATTAATGAAATGATCACAAATTTTTATGCTCAATATGCATAATTTGTTATGAAAACTGGCAACAAAAATATTTAAACAGAGGAGTATGACATAAGCAATTGTCATGATCATTTTGCGTTCTTTTGTGTACTGGTAAAATAGGGGTAGGGCAGCAGATTTAGCCACTGTGGACCCTAAATGCATCACAACATCATAAAATCAGGTTGGGAGTAACTGTGGTACTCTATCCTAACCAATAAAACCTAAAAAAAAACCCAAAAAAACTATCAGTTGTATACAGAATTTCTGAGGGCATCGGAAATGACGTACGTTTCCCAATTCAGCAATTTTAAATGGGAAAAAGCTATCATTCACCAAGAATTTACCGTAAAGAATGCCGACTTTCCTTATTTTCTTGCACTTTATGCTCACATTATTGAAACTAAATAGGTAAAGAGAGGTCAAAATGAAGTGGAATAATTTTAGTAATTTTTTTAAATTAATTTTGTTTATTTTTACAAATTGGGGGTAGGGATGCAAAATCAACCACTGTGGCACTCGCAGTGATCATAGAATCACCTAGTCAAGTTTATAATAATTGTGACATCCTGTTTTAATGATGTAAGCCTGAAAATGGACTGCCAGTGCTATAGAAAATGTCTGAAGGCATCTGACACATTATTTTTGTCTTTTTTGTGATTTTGTGAAAATGGCCGTTTACTGGGTGCACAAATACCTTCACAGTGAGCCAGAGATTCAATAATTTTTCATTCTGTTTTTTTTGTTGCAGAGGACGCAGAAGGTGTGCCATAACATAATATTGTCTGATTTGGGCTTCTGGTATGAAGTCTGATTTATTTTGAGGAAAATGTTTCTCAACCTCATTTTAGCATCCGTGAAGAGCGTGATTGGGGGTACCCTTGCGCCATCGGCTATATCTCTGGTGTGTTCCTAAGGATTTTTGGAGAACATGGCTTAAACATCTCAGGACATACTAAGGTACACTTTTTAAAAACCAATCTTATTGAGTACTGGGGAGGGGGGGGGGGGGGGGTGTGCACGGTAGATCCTGCTAGCTTATGGACTATCAGTGTACAACTAATTACATGATGTGGACTTTAACTACAAGACACGAACAAAGCAAGATTGAGTTACTGATTGTCTAACCATGAAATAAGAACGAAGGTTATATGTGTGAACACGAGAGACCACTGGTACATCAATTACAACATCTTACATTACAACATTTTGGACATCATGTAAAAATATGCATATCTCTGCAAAAATTACGAACCGGCAGCACTGACAACAGTAAAGCCTTTTCCTTTGCTTCTATACATCTATTATGAATACGTGAACTGCTGAACAGCGTGGAAAAAAAAAATAAACTGGCTACAGACATCTAGACCCAGTCCGCTGCGGCACCCTCATACCGACTCTGCGGATCAAAATCAGCGTCAATGAGACCAACAAGAGACTTAGACTAGAGTTAATGCAGCCATGGGGATTGATGAGGATGTATGCCTCTTACAGGTGGAAAGCGTTTTGCATCGTGTTGGCTAGCTGGCCATAGCTCTCTCTCTCGTACACACGCCAGCCAACTCGGCGCGGGCCTCGGTGACTCGGTATTTAAAAAATGAATAAGTCATATGACCGGCTCACTGACAGAG
Source organism: Semisulcospira habei (assembly GCA_036245525.1). Lineage (NCBI taxonomy): Eukaryota > Metazoa > Mollusca > Gastropoda > Semisulcospiridae > Semisulcospira > Semisulcospira habei. Next base: position 165,891,529 of record BTPG01000002.1, read on the forward strand.
CAATGCGTCATTTCAAATTTGTATGCGTCAATGACTGATGAGCATCCTATTCCCTGGGTATGCATGAGCGTTGACTGAAAGTCGGCCTAGTCTAAGCCAGTATTACCGTGGCCAAGTACTACTGTTACTACTGCACGCTATAAGACTTCTGCCTTACACCTGGCCGACCTTTTCTATCCAAGTTCATGCATACCACACCTGTAGTCTTTGCTGCGTCATAATTGGCTGCGATAGGCACATCTGAACAAAATGGCGGAATGTTCTAGATGTCCAGATGTCCCACCATGGCGGCGACTAGCGCCTGTAGATCCTTGCTGCGTTTCTGGGCGTTCTCCAACACCTCCTCGTGGTTGGCTGTGGCGTCCACGTCATACTCGGCGATGACGAGGTTGGTGATGAGGCTCATAGCGAACACACGCATCCCACAGTGGCGCGCCACTAGCACTTCAGGGATCGTGCTCATGCCTAGTTCACACAGAGATAAATCACAACCAAAGATGCTATCAAAAACAAACTAGTCTTATGCGTTTCAATTTAACCCATTCACTGCCAGTGGACGCAGATTGTGGTTTTTGGAATCATTGTAAGTTTCAACGTCAAAGATTCCAAGCTGTCAAAGGAACTTGGATACAAAGTTATTCAAGTTCAGCAAGATGTATAAATGCTCATGAGCCCTCGCAACTGCGGGGGCTCATGAGGATCAATACCTCTTGCAGTCGGGTGGTGTTCAAATTTTTCTCGGCAGTGTAGGGGTTAAGAGATTTATGGTGTATGTGTTAACAACCATGCATTATGAACGTGTGAATGATGATTGCAATCATAACAAAACAAAGAATGGCATGGCTCACGTGTATGACCGATCCAAAACTAAAAACTAAATTTTGTCCCAAAATTGGCATTTTAAACACGTTTGTCAAACTCTTGTGACATTTGACGTTTCCGAGGGGTCATCCAAATTAGTATGCATAGAAAGGTCATACCATCAGGTATCTCTGTACCAAGTTTCGATTTCAAGTTTAAAATAGTATTTGAGAAAAAAATAAATTCTAAAAATGTCGCTACTTTGACCTAATTCTGGACCTCCTGTGACCCTTGAGCTTTCTGAAGGGTGCGCCAAAGTAGTATGCATATAAAGGTCTTTCGATCAGGTATCTCTGTACCAAGTTTGGGTTTGAAGTTGAAAATAATATGAGCAAAGTCACTGAAATTGGTATGTTTAGATAGGTCTTGCCACAAAGTACCCTGGGCCAGATTTGAAGATTGCTTGATAGCTTAAAAAAAAAAAAAATGCCAAAGTTAACGTTTTGCCACAGACGACAGACGCCGGCCGACGGATGGACAACTGGCCCCTTTACATAGACTCACTTTTCTATCGAACGTGAGCACACAAAAAAAGACTCGCATTTGCAGTCGGTTAGTCAATGCATTTTGCCCAACTTTCGATAGTTTCACTAACTTCCGTGGACTGACGAAGCACAAAGGGAGGTAACCATGCTGCAAGAGTCAGTACACGCTGACAACAACAATAATAAGTAATTGTTTCCCTTGCCACAAGAGGCACAGCCCAAGATTTAAGTGGCAATTCAACTGTTTTGACAAATGTACTGCCCAAAAGATGTTAACACGATCCAACTGCAAGAAACATAGATTTTCAATCGCCCCGCAGTTGCCGCTGTCTCTTGCTGACATCACTCTGAATTCATGCTCTTGAGACAGCTAGGGCTCTTAGGCCATAAAAATTAACTTTAAAAAATTGCACAAACGCAATCTGCGTCCACTGACTGACAGTGAAGGGATTAAACTGTTTCTTCTGATATTCATAAATCTGCAGTAGTACCCACTTAACACGCGTACATTTAGAAAGTGTCTTACAATCTACTGGCACAAATTAACAAGGCATTTACAACACTAATGTGTACACTGATATTTTATCTGCAGGAATGCGTTCAAACTGGCGACATGAAGGAAAAGCTCGTAGGGCTGACGTCAGTTTTAGCTGGCCTGCGTACGGCCATGAGCGCACCGTGTTAAAACTGACGTCGGCCCTACGAGCTTTTTCTGATCTGGCTTTCACTTGCATTTCACATACCTGTAGCATCGGAGCCAATGAGGCGTAGGTACCTGCACTCTGTGACGGTCTCAAAGTTGGGCCCCACCAGCATGCTGTACACGCCCTCCCGGACGAAGGCATCAAAGCCCATCCTTTTGGCTTCTTTCTTAGCAAGGTCCCGAAGCTGTCGGTCATACGCGTCAGACATGGGAGGGAACCGGGTTCCGAACCTGTCAAAATGTCAGCGTTATGATAGCAAATTGTATGCTCTGTTTTTAAATCTGGTATCAATATGAAATGTATAGAATAATGGAATAACCATGACAGCTAGATATGCTCTATTATACTTTTAATCCCTTCCCTGCCGAGAAAAAGTGAACACCACCTGACTACAAGAGGTATAGATCCTCATCCCTCCCTCTCCCCCCCCCCCCCCAACCCGGTTGCAGGGGCTCATGAGGATCAGGATCTGTGCCTCCTGTTGAAATCACTTTGTACCCATATTTCTTTGATAGTTGGGGATCTTTGCTGTCAAATTTACAATGATTTCAAAACACAATCTGCGTGTACCTGCAGTGATGGGTTAAAAGCAACAAAGCAACTGCATGTCATGAATGAGCAAAGCAGCTAAACATTCTCTGATCAATTTTGTATACATTTTATTGTCGGCCAAGAGGTTGATTCTACATTGCTTAACGTCCCGACAGCAACAAGGCTTTCTCAGGACGTGCCTGCACTGCTTGTGAAAAAAAAACAAAAAAACACAAAAAAACAGAACACTGAATGTATGTCGCTAGCCGGTCAAATACGTTAAATAAACCTAACACATGGGGCCTAAATAAAGCTAAGACCATTTAGCAACACACATCCAATATCAAGAGCTACAGGCAGTGCAGACAGTAGGGAGAGTTTTAAAAAGGCAAATACAGGTGAATGGACAAAGGGTAGACAGAAACACATGCCCCAGAATAGAGAGAAAACCCCACCCTGTGGGGCTGACCAGGGTGACCCTGGGAACTAAAAAATACCTAACCCCACCCAAGTCCCCCAGGGCAGACCCAGGTGGGGGTCGGCCAAGAGGGTACTTACGTTGTAAGGATAATCTCCAACATCAGAAACTTTAATTAACCTTTTAACTGTCGATAGTCAAAGGGTTAATCAGTGTTATACTGTCTTACATGGATGAAGAGTCAGTGATTGAAGACAGGTCTTCATTCAGCGATAAACATGATGCTCCCCTCCCCCAAAGAGAGTACATGTCGTCAGTATAACCGAGTCATTCTTTGCTAATGGTAACTGCAGAGGGTCAGTGTAAACTTGACAAATTTTCAGGAAATCGGGAAAAGGCCATAATAAAATGAGATGTTTGTTGCATGCTTCAAATATCACAGTATCAGCAAAAGCAACCTTGAGGCAGTTAGTGCACAATAAATGGTCTTTATTTTTTATTGTTTTCGCCGGATTTTAGCACACAAAATAGCTGCCCAAAAGTGGAACAGCAACCCCTCACTTTGTTTATGATCTGTGTTGGTCAGTTAGTGTTTCAAACAGCAAACATTATGCCATGTGTTCATTCCTTATATGTAAATAAAGCAGAAAGCACAAAGAAAGTTTAAAAACAACCTGCAGTTGTTGCACAGCGCTTCTGTGAAAAAAAGGGGTAACCTGCATACTGGTGGTGTCACAAAGACGGATTCGTAAATTGAATCTTGAGCAGACGACAGAAACCATCCCAAGCCAGCATGTTTGCATTGCTTATTACTTGTGAGTTTAAAATAAGCTGCTTTCAAGAAGTAGAAGCGAATAAAATAATTCTATGTCTCTCGACTGCTTATTTTAGAGTGTCGCATCACATTTGTGACGCAGGTTACCGCAAGTTTTCTTTCGACGATTTCTTGCAAAGACGGCATTTTTCAAACGTCAGCACAACGCCAGTGGTTTGTGCATCATACATCAAAACACTGATGACGCTTTGCGGCAGAAGTGCACGTTTTGCGTCCGTTGGAGCCGCAAAACTGTGACGTGTCATACTCGTTTACGTGCCATTTGCAGGTTGCTTCTGACTAAACTGATCATTACCAGTCTCATAATTACCTCTCGTCGTTCTCCCCTACTAGAGGATTCATGCCGCCAAAGCCGACCAGGTTGAGGTGGTCCCTGATGATCATGATGTCACCTACTTTGTAGGAGTCGTTGACGCCGCCTGCGGCGTTGGTCACAAAAAGGATCTCCACACCCATCAGCTTCATGGTTCTCACTGGTACTGCTACCTGCAAGAGTGACAAAAGAGTTACAGTAAAACCTGCTTTTTCAGGAACCACCTTTTCTGCAAGAAAGAAAACCTTTTAGCCCAGGACCCTGCAGCAGGAGATGGATAGATCATGATAATTCAAGGGTAGTGCCAGATGAGCGTGGCGCCTTCGGGCGCCAAGCTCATCTGGCACTACCCTTGAATTATCATGATCAATCCGTCTCCTACAACTGCTATATAGTTGTTAGGCAACACCTCCAAAATTTTAGAAATGGGACCTTGGGGCTAAAAGGGTTAAAGTTTTATTATGCGTAAATTTGAAGACACATTTCAGCACCATTTGTGTTAATTTTGCCTTGTCAGCACACCTAATGAACTTTAACAGCAGTTGGGACACGCACCAAAAGCACACGCGTAACCGCACTTATTTATTTTGTGCAGCTGTTAGCGTGCCAGTCTATTTTTAGCTGTTTCTCATACTGATAGTGTTGTTTCTATAGAACAGAGTGGAGTCATTATCAGGTTACCTAAGATAAAGACGACGTGTGCTGAACTGGATTCTCCTGTATCTAAATGAACAGTCCTGTGTGTAGTGTTTCGTAACCATCTGTTATAGAAGTGTATCTCTGAACAGTTACCGCGGTAGTGGGCCTTTAAAGACCACCATTCAGGTGGCTGTAATCAAATACCATGATTCTGGTGGCCACAACCAGCTGAATAGTGATCTTTAATGACAGTTGATCTCTCATTAGGGGAAAACACATTTTGCTGAATAAACCATACATCAATCATTAGTAGGTCAGAAAGTGCACAGAAGTCGTACATTCGGCGCATTCAACCTGCATGGTCTATCTGTAAGTCATTATCTTCGTGAGCCCCCTACATGCACATGCGGATCTGTCTCTTGCCTTTGGTACGTCAGTGTTCCTTTTTTCTCGCCAGCAAGGGAGTTAACTTATTTAACCCTATGGCCGCATCAACTTTCCAAAATTTTGGACGTGGCATCTAACGCTGACTATGTAAAACTTGTAGGAGATGGATCGACCAGTTCTAGTGTCAGTGGTACCAGGTTAGCTTGGCGAGTGACTGCCGCGCCAAACTAATCTGGCACTACCTTTGTATTATCATGGTATGATCCATCTCCTGCTGTTGGGCATTGGGGTCAGATGGGTTCATTCAAAACGGAGGAAACTCAGAGTAATCTTGGTCCTACCCAGCGAGTGGTCAGCCCCACAGGGTGGGGTTTTCTCTCTATTCTGGGGCATGTGTTTCTGTCTACCCTTTGTCCTTTCACCTGTATTTGCCTTTTTAAAACTCTCCCTACTGTCTGCACTGCCTGTAGCTCTTGATATTGGATGTGTGTTGCTAAATGGTCTTAGCTTTATTTAGGCCCCATGTGTTAGGTTTATTTAACGTATTTGACCGGCTAGCGACATACATTCAATGTTCTGTTTTTTTGTGTTTTTTTGTTTTTTTTTCACAAGCAGTGCAGGCACGTCCTGAGAAAGCCTTGTTGCTGTCGGGACGTTAAGCAATGTACAATCAATCAATCATGAAACACGCGTATTATGTATGCATATGTAGAGGTGGATGTGAATGTATAAGTGCCGCTCAGTTCAGTCCATAAAAGATGTTTGTGTGAGATGTGTAAGAGTTATGTGTAAAGATTTTGTAGTGTTTACTTTATATCCATTTGGAATTTGTAGCTGTGCAAGTGCAGGGAGAAAATGTTCATAATTATGCTATAATGTTTTTGTCTTGTTTGTACTATTTGTTATAAATGTACCACAACTGAATTTCTCTTTTCGAGATAATAAAGTACTCTTATTCTTATTACTTGGCTCGCAGTAATTTCCGCGTGTTGCTCTACCACTAAAGGAGTCAGTGCTTCGTTTCACATGTATCATCTCTGATTCACCCATATCCAACCAGCCGCACTAGAGGCATACTGACATCGTCATGAGCGCCCAGAGGTTGCGGGGACCCATGATTGTCTATGCTTCTAGCCTTGTCTGTTTTAGGCCTGGATATTTAGTTCCGTCTCAGACAAAGGCATCGCCGCTCAGCAAATGGACAAGCAAACATGAGTTGGTCTTTTTGCTACCGATACTCGAAGAAAAGTAAGGATAAGATCCCAATGCGCAAAAGGCCATCGGGCCGATGTCGGCCCGATGGCCTTTGCGCACTGGGATATAGTTCTTTTGATATCCGGAGCGCACCAATTTTATTCCAGATATCTCCCGGCGGCCGCAAAGACTGAACACTGGCTTTCCTGTGCCACTTTAACAACAAATATCATGTAATGCCGTTTGACCTAATACGTGCTGTTTTTACTTAACTCTTATGCTCTGTTGATTTTCCTGTACAGTCGCAAAACTTGACTGAAACTGAGACAAGGAACAACTGAGTCATTTTCAATACCATAAAAGAGCCCCGGCAGGACCGTGAAACGGCCAGATTTCAATTTCGAGGTCAAGCATGCAGAGGCTCCATGTATGCCTGCGCTGTTTCAGGTTTGAAAACGTTACTCATTCACGTCAGTGAAAATGCCCCGATGGATCTTTCTCATACTGGGCTGAATATACTGAGGCACATTTAGAGATGTACACTGACTCAGTCATTTCGTGAAAATATTCAGTCCGAATTGTTACGACTGTTCAGCAAAATGACACATTTGAGTTTCTTGAAAGTAAATCGTACAGCTCATTACTGAGGTCAACTCAGTGGTACTGAATGATATTTATTCTAGATTGGTACAGAAAAATCGTTGTGCGCTCCGATGTCAAACGACCTATGCATTGTTTCTGATATGCAAACCAAGGGGAATCACAGCGCTGGACAGACAACAGTTAGATCCCCTGCCCCTGGGGCAGGGGATCTAACTGTTGTCTGTCCAGCGCTGTGATTCCCCTTGGTTTGCATACAATTCTGCCAGCGCTAGCCTCACCTATCTGGTTTGTGAGATTGTTTCTGATGCATAGATTACTGAAGGAGATACTCTTAGAGTTACAATTGTAGGCTGTGGGAACACATTCGAAACGTGCTGCATTCGGATACGCGGCATAAATGCCTAATATAGCATGCGAATGCAGCACGTCTCAAATGACTCAACTTGAGTTAGCCTCATGACCGACAAGACTCTGATGATGAATTAAAAGCAGTTTGAAGCCACGACACACTGACCGACATTCGCGTGAGGAACACAACATAACTGAGACCAAAATAAGCATAATGCAGACAGGCCTAACAAGAGACATAAATCCTCAGTCACGAGTCCCCGCGACCGCGGGGGCCCATGAGGGTTTATGTCTCTTGCAGATGGGTAACGTTCGCACTGCCCCAGCAGTTAAGGGGTTAACTTAAAAAATCTGCTGCAGTACTCTCAGTCTTTCCGTTATTAACTTCTAGAGATCTTGTTCATGTCTGACACTGGCACAGTGTGGATAATACGTCAAAAAGAAAGTGTTTTATGTAGTGTGTCAATGCGGCTGGTGTGTCAAGTGATTCCGTGAACCGTACAGACAGAGAGAGACACAGACAAAGAGAGAGAGAGAGAGAGAAGTAAGCCGCATGGCCTCTTAGACCTAGCATTCAACCGGATACATGCGGCTAACATCACCTGAACTCATTCAGACCGACGCACATATTTCCCAAAGTTTGGAGACATCTAACGACTATGCACCTGTTGCAGGAGATGGTCGGCGCCAAGCTAATCTGGCACTACCCTTGAATTGTCATGGTCGATCCACTGATCTCCACCTGTAGTGCGTCAGGGCTGAATGGGTTAAGTGCAGAACGGCCGGTAATGTTAAGCTGTCAGTTTTTAAAAAGGAAAGAAAAACCCGCCTCTGCTAAAAAATAAAAAATATTAAAAACTTGAAAACGGGCAAATTTTCATAATGCACGCATTTTTCAAGTACAAACAAGTGATACATTTTCTCATACTGCAAACCATGGCCCAATGCCAAACTGACATTTCGCGATGCCCACACCGCGGCACGAAATCTCAGGTTGGTTTTGCAATTACACGTACCAGTTCTTCAGTCGAGTTTCTCACGAACACCAGATGGCCTCCTCCCGCACTAGATAATACAGACGCAAGTAAAACCAACAGGAGACACACGACACTCCGCATGAGCCGCCGCACTCTGCGGGGGCTCACTTTGACCCCTTGCAAATGGGTCAGTTGTTAGTGTAATAGTACAGGCAACATTTTTGTGAGGATTTTGTTATGTGCGGTGTCGTAACAGGACATGAATGTACATTCGCCCCGTGCCGCAGTTAAGGCAAACTCAAATTATGAGCAGCTAAAACTGGAGCGAGGGAAAGTTAAAATGCCGTTGAGGGTGGAACCACACGTTTTAAAGGCGCGCACTTTATGCGGCGGTGGGGGAGGGGGGGGGGTCTTGCACAAACATGAATATTTGCCTTTGCGCTACTCCTCCGAGACGTTCAAATAGCTGAGTGGTGCAGGCACAGGTTTTGGAATCATACAAGATTGATTGATTGTACATTGCTTAACATCCCGACAGCAACAAGGCTTTCTCAGGACGTGCCTGCACTGCTTGTGAAAAAAAAACTAAACAGAAAATTGAATGTATGTCGCCAGCCGGTCAAATACGTTAAATAAACCTACAACATGGGGCCTAAATAAAGCTAAGACCATTTAGCAACACACAGCAGTGCAGACAGTAGGGAGAGTTTTAAAAAGGCAAATACAGGTGAATGGACAAAGGGTAGACAGAAACACATGCCCCAGAATAGAGAGAAAAACCCACCCTGTGGGGCTGACCAGGGTGACCCTGGGAACTAAAAAATACCTAACCCCACCCAAGTCCCCCAAGGCAGACCCGGGTGGGGTGGAATCATACAAGAAAATACGTCCCCCGACGGCAGCAATTCCTCTCCGACAACATTTCCCACAAAACAGCCATTGCCAAGGGACCATTCGCGTGGTTAGATTCTCAGTTGAACCTGTGCGTTGGGAAAAAAGTGATTCAGCTGATCTAGGCATTTGGTCCATGCAACTGAGCGTGCACTTCTGAGTCAGTGTATATTGCATGCGTAACCTGCTACTGTCTTTTAGCAGCACTTGAACAAACTTCAATAGAACGTTTTCATTCAAAGCGGCTGAATAACTCACGCATGCCGCGTACAACCTCCGCCCCCTTCACCGCCAATCATTTTAGTTGAAAGCCAAAGAAGCGAAGCCGGCAAAGGAACTGTACGCAATAAAGAAAAAAAGTACACGAGACATTGATTTTCATGTGCCCCCGCAACTGCGGGGGCACATGAGAATCTATGCCGGCTTGTGCACTTTTTCTCGGCAGTGACGCCTGAAAAAGACAGCAATCGCCTGAAAAAGACAGCAATCGGTAAGAGCTTCCATTCCCTGACTTCGAAATTCCCAAACCTGACTGCTGCCTTTTACACACTACATATCAGCTCAGGATACTGATCGATCACAGTAGCTGAAAGGTAATAACAGAACAGCCGGACTCACGTGATAAGGCGTCCAGCTATTCTGGCGCCACCCTTAAACTTTCATGGCCAATACACGCCTGCTGTTGTTGTCGATCTAATTTTTCGTATAAAATAAGTAAACGTTTACTGACTGATGAGGGCTAATGATGTATCGTAGATAAATGCGTCGTTAGCATTAATTAGCCTAGAAAAGCACGAACCCTTCATCAGTAGTCGAGCTAAATTATCGCCGTGGGAGTACAAAAAACCTGTACGCCTCCGGAGTATAAACAGTTAAACAAAATGATCAAGCGTACGCAGTAAACGTAACCATGGCCATCTCTGCAAGTGTAGTAGATCCTCATGCGTCCCCGCAGTTTAACCCTTTTCATCCCGATACACTACTGTGACAATGATAGTTCAAGGGTGGTGCCAGAATAGAGTGGCGCCTCAGGCGCCAAGCTATTCTGCCACCACCCTTGAACTGTTATGGTCGATTACAGGGTGACAAGCTATTCTGGCACCACCCTTGTACTAAAACGGTTGATCTATCTCCTAATCTGTAATGTAACGATAAGCAACATTTTAAAGTCAGCCTCAGAGTGTAATGGGTTAACTGCGGGGAAACATGAGGATCTATGCCTCTTGCAGTTTATGATCCGTACCTTCTGCCACACGCCAGGGATAGGTGCGACATTATTGATAATGAATTAATAATTATGCTTTCAGTGTATACACGTACAGCTGCACAAACATTCGCGGTTCCAACATTATCATTACTGAACATGTCTATGTTTTAGCATAACCTATGATCTTCACAATCTGATGGAGGTTTCACTATTGCCTTGGAAACAAATCGTCAGGTTACATCAACTTTGGCTAATGGCGACTGGGGTGGTTATACACGGGTGGCCAGCACAAAACGCGGCTAAGAAAACTATCCTCGGCCAGCTTTGAGGCTAGACGTTGTTTTTATAAAGTGTGGTGTACAGAAAGCAAAGGTATAGAGTATGTCTACAGCTAAGTTACAGCAAATACACCCGGTATAGTGTGTGTGTGTGGGGGGGGGGGGGAGGGGGTAGTAGCCTAGCCTGTAGCAGCCTTTTACACACTAATCACTGAGCACCACAAACTGAGAACACAGAAACACAAAACTCAAAGCACCACAGCAGGAGAAGGATGAATCATAATGATTATTTAAGGGAAGTGGCACCCTAGCTTGGTGCTGGACGGCACCAAGCTAATATGGCACTATCCTTGAATTATCATGGTCACTCCATCTGCAACTGGTACATGTTCGTAAGGTGACACGACAAAATGTGAGAAATACAAGACAAGCAACCATGCAGGAAAGCAAAAGACAATGGACACAACACAGGGAGTTGGTTTACACAGGCACCAAATTAATCTAGTGCTACCCTTGAACCATGTTCAATCCATCTTCCAAACAGAGTTTACATAGGCTTCCCAAAGGTGTGAAAGTCAATGTTTGTATAGATGTAATGTAAACTAACTGCCATGAGATGGCCTTAGTGGCCTGCTCAAAACGTAAATAACCCTTGACAGCACTGTTAGGTGGAAAACACTGACCTGTAAAATTGGTCGAATGGTATCGTCAGTAGCAGTCAAGGTCACAAGTTTAAAGTGCCATTATGCATAAATTTACAGACACATTTCAGCACCATATGTGTTTGTTATGCCTTGTCAACACACCTTATGCACTTTAACAGCAGTTTGGACACGCAGCAAAAGCACATGATTAATCACACTTATTTATTCTGCGCAACCATAAGCGAGTCAATCTATTTTTAGCTGATGAAGTGGTTATCTTTGAAAAGTTACGGTGGTAGTGGGCCTTCAAACAAATAAACCAACAAATCTAAACCACGTACCATCACTGGCTCACTCTGGTTCACGTCAGTCTCGTGTTAGACGGTAGTTATTTATTGAACAACCCACGCGGCCGCGGATGGTCAGTTGCACCAAAAAGCCCGCACATAACATTCACAGCCTGACGTAATGCACACAGCGTCATCTGTCCGACAACTACGAAGCAACCCAGTAGACCTTTTAAATCCTGTATTTCATTGCCCTACGTATGTTCGCCGAAGTCATGGAAATACCAGTTAACTACACTCATACTTGCGGGCTACAACAAATGACTAGCAAACAAAGCACTAAAATATCGTGTTTAGAAGTGCGATAAACCATTGCCTAAAGCCAGTTTTAAATGCCGAGTGAGTGTAGCCATTTTCGCCTCAATCAGTGTCGGGTAAATGCTAAGCCAAAGCACTGTGCTGATCGTATTTGATGTGAATTTGACTTGGACCCCCAGGCTCAGTTCGGGATGCTTGGCAGTACTGCACAGTGAAGACATGGTTTGAGATGCTGCGACGTGCCCGATTTCCTTCTAGTACAGTCTTGGCTAATTAGGCACTGTGCAATGCACCGTTGATTAGTTCCACCACACGGGGACCCGCCAGTCTGGACTGAGTTGGGCTCGATCCCGCGACGTCCAGTGTAGCGCAGTGTTTAACCCTTTTCATCCTGATACACTATTGGTTGAAATAAATTTGACGATAGTTCAAGGGTGGTGCCAGGACAGCTTGGCGCCTGAGCCGCCAAGCTATTGATCTATCTCCTAATCTGTAACGATGTCTTCAAAGGACACTAAGCAACTTTTTAAAAGTCAGCCTCAGGATGTAATGGGTTAATCACAGACCAACACATTTATTAATGTCAGGCTCCATACACTGAGGTTGCTATTTTTGGTAACGTATAAGTCACACGGTCGCAATGGTATCTGTTTTTCTGTCAGCAGTTGAAGCCAAGATGACACAGGGCAACCTTGTTGCCCGTCGGACTGCTGTACTATACTAATGGTCAAAATTAAAGAGCCACCCCACTTTTTGGTGTCATTGTTTATCCCATATTCCCAGTTTCTTCGGCTAAAAAGAATATGTTCCGAAGAATCAGATTTTGATGTTCAATCCAAAGAAATAGCTGGATTTTTCATCGACAGACATTACCCACATACTTTTGTTCAAGGATCTCTCCAAACGGTACAAAAACTTAGTCGCGCGAGTTTACTGCAGACTAAACCTACCGCTGATAGTGACAGGCCTATCGTAACCATGATCTACCATCCCCACACCAATCCGGTTCGTAAAATCCTTCTTTCTAACTGGGGTCTTTTGTCATCCAGTAAAGAGTCTGCTGCTATCTTTTCTGAACCTCCGTTGGTAGCTTTCAAGAGGGATATTAATTTATGGGACATGCTTGTTCGCTCTACTCTCAAGCCTTGTCATACCACCAGACCTTCCGGCTCCACTCCGTGCAATGTTCCTAATTGCAAGACGTGTCCTTTTATTTGCCCTTCCACCATGGTGAATGGTCCACGTTACAAATTCAACATAGACAGATACTTCACGTGTCAAACCACCAACGTGATTTATGTCATCTCCTGTGTGAAATGCGGCCAACTATGTTGGAGAGACGGAAAGAACCATCAACGACCGTTTCAAAGAACATCTTCAGTCTGTCAAGTACCAATACAACAGACCGGTCGGACGACATTTCAATCAGGCCGACCACTCCGTCTCAGACATTCGGGTTAAAGGCCTCTGGCTTATGCAAGCCAGTACTGTCTGGGCCAGGAAAGACCGTGAAAAATTTATGATTAATAAACTGGGCACTGTGGCGCCACTCAGGATGAATATGAAAGATTGGCATTGTTTACCTTGCTTGTGTCTGCTAACTGTACCGTTACCTCATTGTGTCGCTTGTTTTACTACTCACTAACCAGATAGGTGAGGCTGGCGCTGGTTGATATGTACACATCCCTTGGGGACTTTTCTCAGGGCTGGCTGAACGTTTAATTGGATCCCTTGCCCTTCCCTTTCGGGCGCCCGGTCTCTGGCCCACGGAGTGATGCGTGATTGTAGGGCGGGGCGATCGTGTGCATCCCTTGGGGATGTATGTGGTCGTCTTGTTGCATGCTTGTGTGTTTTTCTGTGGGCTGGTGGGTGCCTGTTGGGTAGGGCTGGTGGTTCTGGCTGGTTGTCTTCCCCCCCCCCCCCCCCTTTTTTTTTTTTCCTTCTCTCTTTCTATTTCTCTCCCTCTTTCTCTCTCTTCCTCCCCCCTACCCCCCTTAACACTTCTCTCTAGCCCTCTTTCTCTCTCTCTTTTACGAGGTCCAAAAATACCGCACAATGTACACAGTTATCAGCTGATATCTTGAATCAGCATTTCCTCTCGGCTGCCAGTACGTTGCTAAAAAAATACATATTCTGGTCAGTCTTCAGCTGTGTCAGAAAAGCTAAAGACGTTTTGTGCAGAACAGCTGGACCCTGATACGTCATTCAGCATTCCGCTGTTAACGATATACGACGTGGGAAAATCCATCTCGTACTTGAAGAACAAACGTACGTCTGGCCATGATGGTATTAGTATCTCGGTTCTAAAAATGACCCTAACGTATATTGTAGATACCTTGACATATATATACAACCTTTGCATAAAGCAGGGGATATTTCCATCTTCTCTAAAAACAGCCAAAGTGATCCCACTACCTAAAACGAAAGACCTTGCCGACCCTAACAAGTTCAGGCCCATTTCGCTACTGTCAACACTGTCGAAACCGATAGAAAGACACATTCACACACACACAGCATTTTCTAGAAAAACACAAGCTCATACATCCATTACAATCTGGCTTTCGGCGAAAACACTCTTGTCACACAGCATTGGTACACCTAGTTGACAGATGGCTTACTGCCATAAATAGCAGTCAAATGACTGGAGCAGTATTTTTGGACCTTTCAAAAGCATTTGACCTCGTCAATCATAAAACTTTAGTTCAAAAACTTAATGTCTATCAACTAAGCGCAGACACACTTGCCTTCCTTACGTCATATCTGCATGGGCGTACGCAGTATGTCTACGTGAATGGTAAAAACTCACCTGAAGGGGTGATAGAGCACGGAGTACCACAGGGATCGATTCTTGGTCCATTATTGTTCTATGTCTTCATAAACGACCTTCCATTACATATATCTGACTCCAGTGTAACTTGCAGTCTTTTTGCAGATGATGGAACACTGGACGTTTCGTCATCAGACGTAACATGTGTGGTGAAGATTCTCCAAGACAGTTTAAATGAGGTATCTGAATGGTGCAGAAATAACGCCATGATTCCTAATCCCACTAAAACCAAATGCATACTGATTACCACACGGCAAAAGCATCAGTCAAACCCCCCTCCCCTTCAACTAACACTTAACGGCCAGCCTGTGGAGCAAGTCAGAGAACAACACGTGCTTGGAATCAACTTAGACAAGTTGTGCTGGCAAGGCCACATTACTAAACTATGTAATATAGTATCTAAAAATGTATTCCTCCTGTCGAAATTGAGACATTTCGCTGATGAGCCAACAAGGAAACTCTTCTACTATGCCCATATTCAGTCACATTTGGATTATGCCTCATCTATTTGGGACGGTAGTAGCGATGCTAATTTAAAAAGTCTGAACTCGCTCCACAGAAGAGCCATTAAACTCATTGTTGACAGACCCTCAGAAGTCATTAGTACTGACAAAAGGTTCAAGCTGTTAGACATTTTGCCACTTGAAAAACAGTTTAAGTATAATAAGTTGGTGCTCATGCGCAAAATCACCCTATCAGAAACACCAGTCTATCTCGATAGTTTATTCCACTTTGCTCATACGAGGTCCAGTCGAACACCAGGGAACAATCTTGTACCGATGCCTCGACTGTACATTTATAGGTCGTCATTGTCCTATTCTGGTGCAAAGTTATGGAACACCATTCCTGCGGATGTTAAAGCCGCGCCATCACTTAAAACTTACAAGACCAAGCTGCTCAAACATCTAGACAAAACTTAATTTTTCCTTTTATTTTTTATTTCTATTTTTATTGTTACATGTAGCACTTCATGCCTTATGCGGCATTTCGCGGATAGTCTGCATTCTCTCATTTATGAACGCATGTAATATACCGCTGGCATTCAAGCAAGCCGCATTATGTAATATCACGGCCATGGCCCCATGGACTCGGCTGGCCAGACTGACGGGATGCCATCGATAGACACAGCATTGGGCGCTCGCGTCGCGTGGCAGTGCTGTGGTTTCTTCGCATCGACCCGCGCGCGCGATGATTGTGGGATCACTATACATTATTTTTACTGCAGACTATAGCATCTAGTTGTGCGCGGTTTAGTGGCGCGGGGAGGCCGCTATCGCATGTGTGTGCGGGTGTGTATTTATCTGTGTTTGTGCAAGTGTATGTGTGCACGCGCACATCCCTACGTGCTTGCGCACGCGCGCGTGTGTGTGCGTGTGTGTGTGCCAGTGTGTGTGTGTGTGTGTCTGTTGTGTTTGTTGGAGTGAGCCGTGTTGATTTTTCTGATGAGAACAATAGCGGTTTTATGTACTACTGACAAAATCCTTTCTACTTTTTATATTTGCTGTAGTATAGTTTTAAGTGATAGAATGTATGTGTACATGATATACTGATGTGTGTGTGTGTGTGTGTATGTGTGTGTCAGTGTGTGTGTGTGTGGAGGGTTGTGCAGGCTTGGCTTGTAGGCTACAAGCTAATCTGGCACAAACCTGTGCACGCGGCAATTGCACACCGGCGCGCGCGTGCGCGCGTGTGTGTGTGTGTGTGTGTGTGTAAGAGTGATTTTATGTACGCTATTTTGTTTTGTAGTGTGTAGCAAGGACAAAAATTTAAACAGGTCTGCGCACCTATTCTTTTATCCTTGGAAAATAGTTTCATTTCATTCATTCTCTCTCTCTCTCCCCCCCCCCTCCCCCCTATATATATATATATATATATATATATATATATATATATATATATATATATATATATATATATATATATATATATATATTTTTTTGTTTTGTTTTGTTTTGAGTTACCCTTGAAGACGGTTTCACAACTACCTACTTTCCACTTACACCAATATTCTCTTACTGAATTTGATTATTTGCTTTGTTTCAAATGACTTATTACTTGTTGTGTACCGTGCTAAATGCTGGGGTTTTTTTTCCGGGGTCCTCCCGTTTTTCCTCGAGGTAGTCCTAAACTTGAAGGTGATATAAAGTTTGCCTTCGGGTTGGTGTTTAGCAGGCTTTGTGTATTAGACACTCAGCCTACTTCGTGCCCAAGGGTGCTCCCCGTTCGTTCTCTCTCTCTCTTTCTCTGGCCTCACATACACGCATTTACTTTTGCTCGCTCCTGCGCGTGCTTACTCACACTCTTGTCTCTCGTGTTCAGTTTCTCTCCGAGTCTCTCTTATGATTTTTCCGTTGACGTCATTTTTACTTTTTGCGCACTTTTGTTCTTCCTTTTCTTTTATTTTATTTTACATCACCTCCTTCAGTTGCCACATTCCTTCTGCGAATGAAGATAAGTAGCGGTTAATCTCTGTTTGTTCCCCCACCCGGGTCTGCCCTGGTGGACTTGGGTGGGGTTAACTACTTTTTAGTTCCCAGGGTCACCCTGGTCAGCCCCACAGGGTGGGTTTTCCTCTCTATTCTGGGGCATGTGTTTCTGTCTACCCTTTGTCCATTCACCTGTATTTGCCTTTTAAAACTCTCCCTACTGCCTGCACTGCCTGTAGCTCTTGATATCGGATGTGTGTTGCTAAATGGTCTTAGCTTTATTTAGGCCCCATGTGTTAAGTTTATTTAATGTATTGGACCGGCTGGTGACATACATTTAATGTTCTGTTTAGGTTTTATTTTCACAAGCAGTGCAGGCACGTCCTGATAAAAGTCTTGTTGCTGTCGGGACGTTAAGCAATGTACAATCAATCAATCTGTTTGTTTATTTTGACAAAGGGTATTTACCCGAAATATTAATAAATTGTGTTGTACCCGTCTTTTCTAAGCATGTTTCTTTCTCTGTTGGGTACTTCTTTGCATTGTTTATCGTCGCAAGTACGCTAATAAAATACAATGTTCTTTCGATCCAAATGGGTTAAAAGTTGACCTTAGACAGTCCACTGTGTAGGGAACAATAGACAACAATCCATCAATTTCCACGAACGTGTCAAATACACGTGAAACATCATCAGTTTTTGTGAAAAGCTGTGCGATACTGGCAAGCGTACCAAAGGCAGGCAGGTGGAAAAACTCGGTGAAAGTCGTGATGCACGTGCTAAAGGGGTCAGTCGTGAACACTGAGCACTTCTGTTTTGCTACAAATACCGGTACAGAAGGGGCATAATTGTCACTTTCCTAACCATGCCACCACGACGAAGCCAAACGCCAGTAGATCGAAGCCGGGCGCTAGCATGGCTGCAGGATGGAATTTCCGGACGAGAAGTTAGGAGACGTATTGGGGTGTCCCATTCAGTGATCCAGAGGCTGCTGGCACGATTCCAAGAAACTGGAAGGGCAGAACGACGGCCCTGCTCAAGACGCCCGTGCTGCACCAGCAGAAGGGAGGACAGATACCTCTGTGTGGCGGCTCTGTGCGACCGAACTGTCACACCAATCACTCTGCGACGTCAACTGATGCAAGCTGCAAACGTTAGCGTCAGCAGAAGCACAGTCTGCCGACTTCTGCGCGAAATTGGCCTGGCTTCATGCAGAGCAGCAGTGAGAATACCCCTCACTCCAGCTCATCGCAGAGACCGGGTTGCCTGGTGTCGTCAACATGTGAGGTGGAACAGACTCCAGTGGACTCAGGTTCTGTTTACCATTACTATACGGTCAGTCCAGCACTGGCAATGAATGACGTCGTTTTCTCCAGGTCTTCTCGACTGCCGTAGAGTTTGGTCTGCAGTGGAGTTGGCGACGGCCACACTTTTCTTTCATCGTCCAGTAGGGGGCATCTCTGGAGAATATGTTCCGCTGTTTGGTCTTCCTGACCACAGGCGCAGGTTGGTGATCGCGCCAGCTTGAGCTTTCTGTTCATGTGAGCGTTCAGTCTGTTGTGGCCGGTACGCTGTCTGATCAGGACGACTTGCTGCTCTCTGGTCATTGTGTGGTAGTCGTCTCTGTTTGACCTCGGCCTCATCAATGCCTTGATGATTGCCTTTTGCTCACTATAGCTGACGCTGTTTTCTTGTTGATCTTTTGTGGCTCCTTCTTTCGCCAGCTCGTCTGCCCTTTCATTTCCTGGTACCCCACAGTGGGCTGGTATCCACTGGAGAACAACTCTTCTGGTTTGTCTGACCTTCTGCAAAGCTCTGGTCAGCTGGGGGAGCTTGTCGTTCTCGAGGGCCTGAAGGACTGAAAGGGCATCGGAGAAGAAGACAACTTGGTAGCATGCGTCTGTGGAATTCTGAACCGTGGAGGCGGCCTGCATAATTGCTTCGGTTTCTGCTTTGTAGTTTGTGCAGTGTTTGCCGGTGGCTACACTGGATGTGGCTGTATGTCCCCCAGGGAACTGGATCAGGATGCCAGAATCCATTGGAAACGGCATTTGTTGCTGACCCATCAGTGTAGATGTGGATCCATGCCTCCTTTGGGTACTGTTCGGCGATCAGGGCTAGGGTGAGTGCCCGTCGTACGGTGTCATCCTGACCGTCTCCTGAGGCAGCATGTGGGACACTGGTGCAGATTTGGATGTCTGGTTTGTTCACTGCCGAAGGGTTTTCCTCTTCTTCTGTGATCAGAGGTAGAGTGCTCTGTGGAAGGGCTTCCCTGTACTGTCGAGAAAGTCGCATGCTCTCATGGACAAAGCTGCTTCTTTTGAGCCAGTTCTTGGTGAGGTTGCTCAGTCGGTGCTTCATGGGGTGGTCGGGCAAGCAATTGAGCTTCTCAGCCTGTACCATGGTTTTGGCTTCTCTCCTCTGGCTGAGAGGTTGGATTGTGGTCAGCTTCCCCATTTCCTTGATTGGAGTGGATTTCATTGCACCAGTGATGAGTCGAAGAGCCTGGTTTTGCACCTCGGTCGAGGGTCTGCAGGTTCATCTTGGCTGAGGTTGACCACGCTGTGGAGCCATACTTGAGGTGGGGCCTGACTGTTCCCTGGTATACTGTCTTCAGTATCTTCTCGTTCGCTCCCCAGGTGGTGCCTGCCAGTTTCCTGAGTATGGCCAGCTTGCGCCGGACCTTCGCCTCTGCCTGTGCAATGTGTGGTTTCCAGGTCTGATGTCTGTCGAAGATGACAGCAAGGTAGGTAGCTTCTTCATCCTCTCTCAGAGGGCTTCCACCAAGCTTGATGATTCCGGCTTTCTGCTTTGGGGACAATGTGAAGAGGGTGGTGGAGGATTTCTCTTTGTTGACGGAGATGCACCAGTTTTCTGCCCATGCATTCAGCGTATCTGCAGCTAGCTGCATTCTGTAGGTGGCAGTACTTGCATGCTCCTCCTTGCACCAGATCACAAAGTCGTCTGCGTATAGGGCAGCTTTGCTTCCCTTGGGCATCTCAGACACCAGATTGTCGATGAAGAGAAGGAAGAGGGTAGGGGAGATGATTCCGCCTTGCGGGACGCCATGACGAAGGAGGAATTTCTTGCTTTTGGTCTGGTCGACGCGGACTCTTGCCCTGCGGTTGAAGAGGTAGGGGCGTATCCACTGGAACATGTTACTGGACACGCCATTTCTCAGCAGTTTGACAAGCAGCGCATCTTTCCAGACCTTGTCAAAAGCCTTCTGAAGATCAATCCAGGTTACAAAGACCAGCTTCTGCTCCTGGAAGGCATCTTCAACTTCCTGCGCCAAGTAAGTGACGTGGTCTTCGGTGCTGCGGAACTGTCGGAAGCCAGCTTGTTCAGGGGCGAGGAGGTTCCTGGATTCCAGGTAACACCTGAGGCGCTCGTTCACAATTCTCTCCAAAGTCTTCACAACACAGCTGGTGAGGCTGATTGGGCGATAGCTGGTAGCCTTCTTTGGATCCTTCCCTTTCTTTAGAATGGGGATCATGATCGCTTCTCGCCAGAGTTGTGGTAGCGATCATTCTTGCCAGCTGCTGTTGAGGACCTCAAGCAGCTTGTTTTCTGCTGCACTACCAAGGTGGGTTTAGCATCTCGTTGGTGATGCCATCTGGGCCAGGAGACTTCTTCGCCTTCAACTTTTGGAGAGCTATATGAAGCTCTGTGTGTGTAAGTGGAAGGAGGCTAAGTCATGGTCTGGGCAGGCTTCAGCAGGGAGGGCAGGACACCCCTCCACGTCATCCGAGGCACCCTGACTGGACTGCGCTATCGGGACGATATTGTGCAGCCCCTCATCCAGCCAGCTCTCCAAACCATAGGCGACATTGCTGTTCTGCAGGACGACAGCGCTCGACCTCATCGCGCCCCTGTGGTGGATGAGTACCTTGAGCAACGGGGCATCATGAGGATGGAGTGGCCAGCTCGTTCACCTGATATGGCTCCCATCAGCACCTTTGGGACATGCAGGGGCAACGTGTAGTCAGCAACCACCCCCCACCTCAAGGCGTCCCCCAGCTGACTCAGTTGCTGCATCAAGAGTGGGAAGCGATCCCACAACATGTTTTCCGCCGAACCCTGGTGAACTCCATGCGTCAATGCTGCATTGAATGCTTGGCTGCAAACGGTGCGTACACTCGCTACTAACTAGACCAGTCTAGTGTGACTTTTCAAATGAGGGGTGGGTGAACATTCTAACGTGCTGCTGTTGTTACAATTGCTTGATTTACTCAAAACTTAAATGAAATTGTTACTGAATAAATTTGCAAAGTACTGACTCTAAGTATTGTCACATTGTTTGTGTGGTGTTGTCGGTGCGTCTGCGATAAAAAGTGGCCCTTAAGTTTTGACCATTAGTATAGAACAATATGAAGCGACAAAAAACGTCTGAGTGGCGGAATGTTCCGTTATGAACAATACGGTCAAACTGGTCACCTGGCAAATATGACTGTGTTGTATGTACATGTGGCTTACATTCTGTTGTTACATTTTGTACAGAAGATGCTAATCATCTCCAAGAGGCAAAGATTCCCATGAGCCCCCACAGAGAGAGAGACAGACAGACAGACACAGAGAGTGACAGAGAGAGACAGAGGGCATTACTGACGGCTGATAAATCAAAGTGTGAAACAATTTGGCGACAGTTGTTCATTTTTCATGCCCCTCCATAAAACACTCAGTAAAAACTATATCAGCATTACATTAACATAAGCAATCTGTCATTTAGTTACAGAGAAAATAAACGTCAACATTGTATTCGGATGCAAACATAGGATACGTTATATATACACAGAGTTAGAGAGAGAAAGAGACCCTGAAAAAAATGATATCACACGCAAAACAGAGAAGAGACAGAGAGCATTACTGACGGGCTAAGAGAGAGAGAGAGACAGACAGACACACAGATATATATGTAGCCAGGTTTTTTTTTCACGCAGTTCAGCAATTCACGTATTCGACGTCTAGAAGCAAAGCAAATGGCTTTACTGTTGTCAGTGCTGCCGGTTCGTAATTTTTGCACAGATATGCGTATTTTTACATGATGTCCAAAATGTTGTAATGTAAGATGTTGTAATTGTACCAGTGGTCTCTCATGCTCACACATATAACCTTCGTTCTTATTTCATGGTTACACAATCAGTAACTCAATCTTGCTTTGTTCGCCTCTTGTAGTTGAAGTCCACATCATGTAATTAGTTGTACACTGATAGTCCATAAGCTAGCAGGATCTACCGTGCACCCCCCCCCCCCCTCCCCCATTACTCAATAAGATTGGTTTGAAAGTGTACCTTAGTATGTCATCCTGAGATGTTTAAGCCATGTTTCCCCAAAATCCTTAGGAACACACCAGAGATATAGCCGATGTCGCAAGGGTACCCCATTCATGCTCTTTGCAGATGCTAAAATGAGGTTGAGAAACATTTTCCTCTAAATAAATCAGAGTTCATTCGAAAAGCCCAAATCAGACACTATTATGTTATGGCACACCTTCTGCGTCCTCTGTGAAAGAAACAGAATGAAAAAATATTGAATCGCTGGCTCACAGTGAAGGTATGTGTGCACCAAGTAAACGGCCATTTCCGCAAAAAAAAAGACAAAAATAATGTATCAGATGCCTTCAGACATTTTCTATAGCACTGGCAGTCCATTTTCAGGCTTACATCATTAAAACAGGAATTCACAATTATTATAAACTTGACTAGGTGATTCTATGATCACTGTGAGTGCCACAGTGGTTGATTTTGTATCCCTACCCTGAAGTTGTAAAAATAAACAAAATTAATTAGAAAAAATTACTAAATTTATTCCATTTCATTTTGACCTCTCCTTACCTATTAAGTTTCAATAATGTAAGCGTAAAGTGCAAAAAAATAAGAAAAGTCGGCATCCTTTACAGTAAATTCATGGTGAATGATAGCTTTTTCCCATTTAAAATTGCTGAATTGGGAAACATATGTTGTTTCTGATGCCCTCAAAAATTCTTTATACAACTGATAGGTCTTTTTTTAAGTTTTATTGGTTAGGATAGAGTACCACAGTTACTCCCAACCTGATTTTATGATGCTGTGATGCATTTAGGGGCCACAGTGGCTAAATCTACTGCCCTACTCCCATTTTACCAGTACACAAAAGAACGCAAAATGACCATAACAATTGCTTATGTCATACTCCTGTTTAAATATTTTTGTTGCCAGTTTTCATAACAAATTATGCATATTGAGCATAACAATTTGTGATCATTTCATTAATTTCTATGTGACCCATCAATTTAATTGTAACTATTTTTAAGTGGCTGGTCTTTTAGGTGATATTTTACCTAGCGTAAGGTGGGTCTAGTAAGGTATCCCCTTTTCTTTTCCTTTAATTTTATCTGGAAATGTGTAAATATGACTATGCATAATATTAATAAATTTTCATGGTTCCTAACAGCCTAAACAATGTTATCAAAATACTTAGTTTCCACATGTCCACCACGAGATCATCACTTCCACCTCCATTTTTTGCCTTCTTTTTCTGCAATGTTCAATTATTTAATGGCCATCTTTAAATCTTATATTGTTCTGGCTGCCAATGAGTGAGCTGTCAAGAGGTTGGCAGCAGGAAAATGTTTCTCAACCTCATTTTAACATCCACGAAGAGCGTGAATGGGGTACCCTTGCGCCATCGGCTATATCTCTGGTGTGTTCCTAAGGATTTTCAGGGAACATGGCTTAAACATCTCAGGACATACTAAGGTACACTTTCAAACCCATCTTATGGAGTACTGGGGGGGGGGGGGGGGGGCACGGTAAACTCTGCTAGCTTATGGACTATCACAACCACAATCTCTTTCTTGCTTTGTTGTTTTCTAGGAGAGGGCAGAGGGTGGGGTGTCTATCTATGACAATTTGACAAAAATGTGTTGTGGTTGGTGTCCTGGATACTAAAGCTTGAATCAGTACTGCCAGAAAACTGGTTCTTGTTGCTGAGAACCATTGTGCTCTTCATTGTAGGACAGTAATTCAGTGCTTGCACATGTTTACTGAAAAAAGCATATTATATGTAATGGAAGTCATTGAAACGCAAACCTGATTACATTAGATTGCAAAACAGCAAAAACTAAATAAAACCCCGAAATTGCCAAATATACTTGCGTTTGGTATTTTATACACCAAGTATAGCACCTATAGTTGGCTGTGTGATGAATGTAACCAGTGCAAGAGTGAGTTTCTAAAGTCTGCAAGAGGCATAGACGTTCAAAAGTCCTTACCACCTATGGGTCGTTATGAGAATCTATGCATATTGCTTGAGATTTTATCTGATAGTGTTACTCAAACTGAGGAAGTAGATGGGACTAAGTAACGATTATAATCCACATCTGCAAGAGGCACAGATCCTCATGAGTCGCCTCTGCCCGCGGGTTCATGAAAATCTACGCCTCTGACTGGTTCCATTCATGCTCATGTTTCTCAAATTGAGTCTAACTGAAAACAGCCATGACTGTAACCAAATGGCAGGCAAGCACCGCGAAAACGTAAACAGTGAGAGAGTCTGCCGGCCAAGTTACCAAGATGTGTTGACAAGTTTGACATCGAAAATGCAAAAAAAATGAATTTTTTTGTTGTTGACTTATGGATTTTCAAAATGAACTATTGATTTTATGTTCCTCCGGTCATATGACTTATTGACTGCAAAACTCAATCTAATCACTGATATAGAGAGAGAGAGAGAGAGAGAGAGAGAGAGAGACGGAAAGAGAGAGAGCATTTTACTGACGGACTGATCAATCAAAGTGTGGAACAATTTGGCGACAGTTTTTCATTTTGCATGTCCTTCCATAAAACACTCAGCATAAACTGTATCCTATACTGTGTCAGCATTAAATTAACATAAGCAATCAGTCAATAGTCATACAGAGAAAATAAATACTATTCGGATGCAAATATAGGATACATTATATATACATAGAGTTAGAGAGAAAAAGAGAGACACTAACTTGATATCACACGCAAAACAGGTTTAACAAGATTTTAGTTGGTGTGCGCTGGTCTGCGACCTTTGACCTTATGGCCTTACCCTGTAAGGTCCAAATCAGACCGGCACAACACGTGTTCGTATGATACATCCGCGGGCCTACAGTTTAACGTTACGGTACAGACCCGCACTTAGTGAATTGTAAAGGATATATATATACGTGAGCCTGTTAACCCTTTGGCTGTCGGTAGCGCTTTTTGTCGCAATGATTCCCGCAGGAATCATAGCAACAAAAAGCGCTACCGACAGCCAAAGGATTAACATTGTACCAACCTTCTGTGCTGGGTAGCCTTCGTAGCAGTGTACTCTTCCCTGCATCAACACGACCTCTTTTCCGTTTAGTTTTCCTATAACTAGTTTGCCTTCGTGCCCAGGTACTGAAAAAAAAGGTCGTTATAAGCAAAACTTCAATATTATTCCTACCCATTAATCTGAAGACACATTTCAGCACCATTTGTGTTTGTTATGCTTTGTCGACACACCTAATGAACTTTAACAGCAGTTTGGACACGCAGCAAAAACACACGCATAATCGC
Source organism: Semisulcospira habei (assembly GCA_036245525.1). Lineage (NCBI taxonomy): Eukaryota > Metazoa > Mollusca > Gastropoda > Semisulcospiridae > Semisulcospira > Semisulcospira habei. Next base: position 165,917,253 of record BTPG01000002.1, read on the forward strand.
ACTTATTTTATCTGCGCAGCTGTTAGCATGTCAAACTATTCAGCCGTTTCTGGTACTAATAGCGTTGTATTTCTAGAACGGAGTGGAGTCATTGTCAGGTTACTTGAAAGTCTATGTGTGCTGAACTGGATTTTTCTGTGTCTAAATAAACCATAACTAGACCTGTTTGAGCATTTCGTAACCATCTGTTACAGAAGTGTATCTTGGAACAGTTACGGCGGTAGTGGGCCTTTAATTAAACAATACGACAGGTCGAGGTAAACCAACTCAGCTGCACAGCGGCAACCTCAACCCACATTTTTTTTTTTTTTTTGGCGCAGACTGTTTCTGTAAATTTTATTAACTCGTCGCCAAAGAGCGTCATACGTCCAAGGAACATGGACACACAGTGAGCCTCAGCAAGAGGCATAGATCCTCATGAGCCCCCGCAACTGCGGGGGCTCATGAGTATCTATGCCTCTTGCACTGATTTTAGTTCCTCTCGTTGTGACTGATGGGATCAGTCCGGGCTCTTATCCACGTCTTTTGTGTACCGCTTATCGGACAAGTCTATCTATCTAGCTATCTCTCCCGCCTCTCGGACTCTTACAAGCCATAATTTATGATTTAACTTTGGACTGAAGTGACACCCGGGTGTGTTTTCCATCTCTTTGGTGACCGTGTACAATGCAGTACAAGGCAAACCTAACCTAACCTAGCAGCACTCTTGGCTGTCAAAATTTGGTCGGCCACTAAAACCGCCACTTTTAGTTTCCTCTGAGGATGCAAATAAAGCTGATTTCTGCTGGCAGGAGGCATGAATTCTCATGAGCCCCTGCAGTCGCAGGGACTCATGATAATCTATGCTTCTTGTGGATATAATGGACAGACAAAGTAGGTGCAGGCTAGTCATGAGGTCACAGTATGCACTGTTGCGGGTAGTTACTGTAAGCTTGAATATTGACTTGAGCAGGTAAACAATTTGGTCGCATTTCCACATCCACTGCTCATCATCTTCTCAAGTAATCAATATCATTTGCCACCTGCTAACCACTAAAACTACTCATTTGTTGTGTGCGTCGGGTGACAAACCAAAACAGTTCGCCTGAAAAATGCGCGTGTCAGTAGTGCCTGATATGCTTGGCGCCTCTTCAGACAATGCCCTTGAACTGTCACTTTGACCGATCTTGACATTACAACTTGATGTGCATTAGGAAAAAATGAAAATTTATGAGGCGTGCGTGATCCCTGAAGAGTGCTTTACCGTCAGTTCACCGACTTACTGCGTCCCACAAACAAAAAAACAAACAAAAAAAAAAAATCGTTCATTGCACGAGTCTTGTGAAACAGAATGTGCTGAAGTTAGCATTTTTAAGTTGTGCCTAAGGTCCTCGGGCCGTCGTCGGTCGCTGACTGTCCGCGCACGTTTCATGCGGACCGACAGCGGCCGATGTCTGCCTGAAGACCTCTCGCTTTCTGGGACTTCTCAGCGTACAGTGTCCCCGACACGGGCTGTGAGTGTGAAATAGTCTCCCTACAGACCTGTCTAACAAGGTCTGTAAAATGTAATTCCCTTTGACTTCAATGATTGGCCAGAATACAAGGGGCTTTTGTTATTTTCAACAAGAAACAAAATACGTCACTTTCCCCAGAGTTGTGCAAGAGCGAAGAATATTTGCATGCAAAGTGATATAAACCGTGATACACGATTTTGACGTCAACTGTCAAGTGAGGAAAGCAGAATGGCTAAAAAATAGTCCGTCAGGTCAAAGTTTACATAATTACAAACTGTTTAGGTTTCATGTGATAATGTCAAATGTTACTGTTATTTGATTATATTTAACGCGTTCACTATTTAAAAAAAAAAATTAAACTTCAGAGACAAGTCATGCCTAAGAAAAATGCTGCACATTGACTTTCGTGATCATATGAAATAGGTCAACTTCCACCGACATCATTTGTCATAATTTGTCAGTTGAGTACGCTGACAAATGGCACGGTTATTTCAAAGCGAACCAAGTAGACTAAGCGTGAATGTGTGACCCGAAACACACTCAGAAATATATAAAAGGTAGAAAACATGTTTGCGCTTGGCCTGGTTTCTATTATGTTCAGTAATGGGCATTTAGCTCTTCGGCTAACAAAAGCAATAGTCCCCTCAGCAAAAAAATGACCGACATAGTTATTTGGAACCTTTTTTAAACATGTTAAATTACACGGACCAAGAAGAAATGCAGCAATGACTGATGAGTGTGTGTGTGAGTGTGTGTGTGTGTGTGTGTGTGTGTGTGTGTTTGCGTGCGTGCGTGCATTTTCAATCTTAACTGACTGAACTTTCGAAAAATTAATCACTTCTGAGGGCAATCGACGGTAGAATCCCCGACCTACTAATCTCACTTGTCAAGTAATTCTTGACGTACTGAAACCCTCATCTCACTGGGGAGGAATCTCTGTTCTACACATTGTAGTCACAAATATTACGTCAGTGCTGATAAGACATTCCTATCTACACACAAGCGTAGACAAGTTTACGCCTGTGCACGTCTTTCAGTAGTGGGACATTATTCTTGAACAGTACGTGACAGACGTACAGATTGACTGAAGCGTCATATGCAGACCCGAAGTCACGGTCATGTCGTCCCCATTGATTGCGTCGAAGATTCCATCTACGCGAACTGGAGAGGACCAACCCACACAGATAGTTAGTACATTATCTCCTCTCATTTGGTTTCTCCAGTTCTTTTCGTCGACTCATTTTCTTTATACTACATAGTTTCCACATTAGACATAGTTTCTAGTCTAGCTAAGGTGTGACCTGGGTACCGTAGCCGGAACCTCAACTAAGGACTGTTGACGAGTCCTTTGCGGGGCTCTATAACCCAGTGCGCAAAAGGTCGGGTCGGGTCGACGTTGGCCCCGCCGGTGGGCTTTTGCGCATTGGGTATTCCTCTTGCTGGCTCTGCACAGTTTTATCTACGTTCCTCATGACTGATCCACCTCCCGCAATGGGTTCTCACAAATTCTGAAGTTGTGAATGTTGATATAAGGTGTGAATAAAACATGAGTCTTACCCGTGATACTTGTACTCGGGCACAGTGTTGACAGTTGGGTATCATGTGTGACGGTGTGTGTGTGTGTGTGTGGGGGGGGGGGGGCGGGAGGGGCGTGATTGGCGTTTGAAAGATTTTAGTGATTGCTAATGGCAACTTTTCCTAGTAGTGATCTCCATGTGCCCTTTGTTAGGGTTTTTGGCTAGGGTTTTTTTTTTGTTTTTGCTTTTTGTCGTATGCTGTGTAGCTGATTATTTGTTGTTGTTTTTTGTTTTTTTGTTTGGTGTTTTTTTTTTTGTTTCTTTTTTTTTTTTTGGGGGGGGGGGGGGGGGAGGGTTGTTTTGGGTTTTTTTTTAATTTGTGATTAGCGATTCACAAATTTAATCGTTGTAAATCCCCTCCCCCCTCCAATTACCTTATTGCATTAACCCCCCAAATCCCCACCCCCAACTAATAATAATGTAAGTTATTTATCTCTCTCTGGCTTGACTTCGCGAACGAAGATTTTATAGGAGTTGACCACGACGTCTGCAGGCTTGTTCGTGGCTGCGGAGGCCAATCCGAGACAATAAGGTTCGACCGCAGTGGCTGCAGGGGAAGGTATGGCCAGGGTTCTGAGCTGCGGCATCTGTTTTTTCTCCTGAGCCGCTTGTCCTTAAGGCTAGCTCTGTGAGAGTCCTCAAAGGAGACAGCTGCCTTGTAAATGGTGGAGCGCCAGGTGTCACGGAGAGGGGCCTAGAAAAGGTGGCCTAACCAAAGCTCGTCCCCTCGCAACCCCAGTTGGCTAGCCGCGGTCAACGGGTATCTTCTCATGCGGTCAAAAAACAAGAAAGAATAACGGATCCACTCTCATGACGACCACGACCGGACTCAACGTAGCATGCTGGAACGTCCGAACCATGCTCGACAAAGCAGACAGCGGACGCCCTGAACGTCGCTCCGCCCTCATTGCCCATGAATTGCGGAGGTTAAACATCGACATCGCCGCGCTCAGCGAAGTACGCCTTCCGGACGAAGGCAGCCTCCAAGAACTTGGTGCTGGGTACACCCTCTACTGGTCAGGCAGGCCTGCATCAGAAAGACGGCTCTCAGGCGTGGGTTTCATGGTCAAGACATCCATTGCGACTAAGCTGGAAAACCTACCAACGGGCCACTCAGACCGCATCATGTCCATGCGCCTCCCACTGAGACACCAGCAACACGTCACCCTTCTCAGTGTGTACTCCCCAACCCTCCTGGCAGAGCCTGCTGAAAAGGACAAGTTTTACACTGACCTGCGCAGCCTCCTACAGAGTACCCCTGCAGACGACAAAGTCATCATCCTTGGCGACTTCAACGCGAGAGTGGGCCAGGACTCTGAAGCCTGGAAAGGAGTCCTCGGCAAGCATGGCGTGGGGAACTGCAATGACAATGGCCGCCTACTGTTGGAGTTCTGTGCGGAGCAGCAACTGGTCATCACCAACACTACTTTTCAGCAAAAGGACAGTCGAAAGACCACCTGGATGCATCCTCGCTCCAAACACTGGCACCTTATCGACTATGTCCTAGCGCGTCAGAGGGACCGCAGTGACGTCCTCCTCACCAGAGTGATGCCCAGCGCAGAGTGCCACACTGACCACCGCCTTGTCCGCTGCAAACTCAGGCTCCACTTCAAGCCAAAACCCAAGAAATGGGGGCCCCCCAAGAAAAAGCTTGATGTTGCCAGCCTTCAGCGTGACGATGTGAAAGCTGCCTTTCAGACAGATTTACAGCGCAGGCTCAAAGACACAGCGGACCCAGTAGACTCCTCCCCTGAAACACTTTGGGAACAACTGAAAACTGCTATTGCAAAATCCTCTGCAGAAGTCTTGGGTTTCGCCAGAAAGAAGAACAAAGACTGGTTTGACGAAAACGATGTAGAGATCCAGGAACACCTAGGAAAAAAAAGAGCCGCCCATCAGGCCCACCTAGTCCAGCCTTCCTGCCCTGTGAAGAAGTCTGCCTTCCGCCTTGTCTGCAGCAGTCTCCAGCGCAAGCTCAGAGATCTCCAGAATGAGTGGTGGACCAGACTTGCACAGAGGACCCAGCTTTGCACTGACAATGGTGACTACAGGGGCTTCTAAGTTATTTATATGATGGAACAAAAAACCCAACACCATATAATATTATTTCGGAAAATATAATGAAGTTATTTCCTTAACACATGAGATAAACACATATCTCTGCCCATTTGGCCCCAAGGATCTGTTTCAAAAATTGTGAAGATGTCACTTAGCGACTGCATATCAGCTGCAGGTGATAGATGGTGGAAAAAAGTAGATTAAAATCCCGGACAAATTTGCGATATCGCATGTTTGTCCGGGCTTTTAATCTACTTTTTTTCCTCGAACCACGTGCAATTTTGACCTAATTCTAATTTCCACAAATCTACTCCAGGGGCGCGCCGGGAGATTGGCCTGGTGCCTGATGGGTTCAGCTGGTGCAGTGACAGTCCGGCCCTCCACAATGTCTATCTGACATGTAGTTCTGAGTGTTATTCCTATGATATCCCTCCTGTAGGTAGCATTGTGATATCTCACCTGTACTGACGGGAAATCCTGGTATTTTGGAGTAGTGAATAACTGTCCTGTCCTCCACAAGATCGGCCAGGGCGCCCAGACCAGAGCCACAGATGATGCCCAGTTTGGGTCGACACGGAGTCTGGGCCAGAATGCCGTCAGCTATCTTCTTCACTTCGTCGTACGACATGCCTTGTCTGCAGACGACACAAATTAATAAAGAATACGTGTATTAGTACAAACTATTGAGAATAGTATTACTGTTAGTAACATAAACCTCATCCAAAGAGACATGGCCGACTTAAAAACAGCACCGCCGAGATTAATGATGATTCTATTTATCTTCATTGTTTTACGCCATGTCTTACCATAAATTTCTAATAATTGATAATACAAATGCTCGAGTATGATTAACCCCTAGATTGCTATTGACGATAACGTTCGACTGAGCGGAGAGTATCGCCAGTATGTCAAGGGGTAAATCTGCCCCCTACTGCCGTGACACAAATATACCGTCCAACACTGACTGAGGTAGACGCAGCTACCCAAGAGCGATGTGGGAACCCAAAATATTACACTCAGATTGTGTGAAGGCGGCGTGACATCCAAAATAAACAAATAGAAAAATTAGCAGACATTCAACTCGGGTGGAGCGGGGCCTCAGAGCAAGACAACCTATTTGTCCGAACACCATCACACAGCCCCATCAAAGCTTTCACCTCTGCCGAAGAAAGACTAAAAAGAAACGGCTTTCAAAACTTACAGTGGCACAACTCGAAGCAGCGGACTGAAGCATAGAAGTAAGACTCTGTATTCAATCCGCACTTGGATGAGCAAGTATTTCAGCGCTCATAAGCAAATAATTGTCGAATAGGTCCGGCAGTGATTTTATTCCCTTATGTGCAAACCTCCATCTTACCTCAAAGCGCGAGCACATTCCTCTGCCGCCATTCTGTGTGAGCAGCGGCGTCACTGCTCTGGCAATGGCAGGCCGTGTGATTGTTACAGATTTATTTTTAGATTACCTTGCATGTGCTTTTCAGTTCTGATGGTGACGTATTCGAGAACGAATCAACGTAAAAGCACTGGGCTCCTTTGACAGCTACAGGATTCAAAGATTTTATTTACTAAGTTATACAACTCCTCCACAAAGCCATCCCCCTCTTTTTTCAAGCTTCTAACATATCCTTTTGATGGCACCACACGGCATACGTAAACGCAGAATCGAAAACCACAGTCTCAAACGTTCGGGGGCCGGGAAGGGGGTGGGGGCGCTCATGTGCTGTGACACCAGGCATTTCACCGCTGGGCCGGGTCTTTTGCGTAAAATTTAACAAAGATTTCAGAAACACAATTTGCGTCCACTGGCAGTGAAGAGATTAATAATAATAATGACCGTACTTACATAACGCGTATCCTAAAATAAGCTCTACGCGCTTTACAAATAAAGAGAGTGGAGCGTGCCATAAAGCCAGAGAAACAAAGGATTCTTCAATACACACGCACACACAGACAAACAGGTACATAATCAGGAAGAACTAAGCTACATTGGTGTATCGAACAGGTGGGTCTTAAGGACAGATTTAAAGGCAGTAAATGAGGGAGAATGACTGTATGTCCATGGGTAGTGAGTTCCAGACAACAGGTCCAACGTTAATCGATGACGTGTACGTTGGACACAGTAACTGTGTAAACAGCAGCCTCAACCAGGAACAGCTGGAGGCAGATGTCAATCAGTATGCGGGATTGATTGTCTATAATTTTGTTACTGATGAGCCCCTTTGGCTGCAGGTGTGTATGTGCACAGAAATAGACTCGTCTACATGACGGGAAAACCATCGTATCAAATGTTAACCCGTTAAATGCCAGCTGACGCAGACTGTGTTTCTGCAGTCTTTGCGGGTTTTAATTCACTACCAAAAAGCCCTAGATGTCCATGGATTCAAAGTGGTGTCAGCAAGAGGCATAGGTAACAACTGCGGGGGTTCATGAGGATCTATACCTCTTGCAGCTGGGTGTCATGTTCAAATTGTCTCAGCACTGAACAGATTAACCCATTCAGACCTGACGAACTACAGCAGGAGAGGGGTCGACCATGATAATTCAAGGGTAGTGCCAGATTAGCTTGGCGCCTGTAGGCGCCAAGCTAATCTGGCACTACCCTTGAATCATCATGGTCGCTCCATCTCCTGCAACAGGTGCATAGTCGTTAGATGACGCCTCCAAAATTTGGGAAATACGTGCGCCGGATTCGGAATGAGTTAATGCCCATCTCGACGTGACGGGTCTGCCTTTGCTGCGACCTCGGCGTTGCTTTCACAATTAACCAACACGTGATGATTCTGTGACACTCAAATTTCACGTTCTGTATTCTAATGCGCAAAATAGTTTTTGGATTTGCTTGTGCAAAATCTACGCTGTGTGTGTCTGCGGACAGAATTCTGTCTTCACAATAATATTCATTAAAGGCCCGATACCGCAGTAACTGTTCAAAGATACATTTATGTAACAGATGGTTGCGAAACGCTGCACACAGGTCCAGCTATGGTTCATTTAGACACAGGACAATCCAGTTCAACACACGTCGTCTTTGGTCAGATCTTTTTAACGGTCATCTACACCCCCCCTCACTCCAACCCCTCCCACGCCTCAGACCAGATAGCAGATGTGATTAGAGTTACAGCTTATCTCCCCTGACGCCCCCAACTTTATTGCAGGTGACTTTAACGACTGTGACTTACACACGAGCTTACCGACTTTTCACCAGTACGTGACTGTCCCCACTCGCAAGAACAAGACGTTAGATTTAGTGTATGGAAACATCCCCAATGCATACCGATCGTTTGTCCTCCCTCCCGTAGGTAACTCTGACCACAATACTGTGTTTCTTGTCCCAGCATACAAACCCAAAATCCAGACAGAGCCCATAGTGAAGAAGTTAGTTAAGGTGTGGTCTAAGGATAGTGTAGAACAGTTGCAGGGGTGTTTTGAGTGTACAGATTGGGACGTGTTTCTTGATTCTAGTGCCAGTGTAGACGAAGCTACTGAAGTAACTTCTGACTATGTGAATTTCTGTAAAGATATGATTATTCCATCTAAGACAGTGAAATTGTATCCCAACAACAAACCATGGATTTCAAAGTCTCTCAAAGCCACATTGAATGAGAAAAAAGTTGCATTTCAGACTGGAGACAGAATAGAAAGGAAAGCAGTACAGAATAAATTGAGGAAGCAGATTTTAGACGCTAAGAAAATGTATAAAGAGAAAGTAGAGTCACAGTTTGAATCAGGTATCTTAGCAGATGCATGGAAAGGACTTAAAACTTTATCAGGCCACAATAAATCAAAATTCAGTAGCAGTAGCATGCCAATGAAAGAACAAACTGAATTTTCTGAAAAACTGAATGAGTTCTCTTGTAGATTTGAGAAAGATGATCTGAAGGATGATTTAGATAGCATGATTTCCCAGCTTGAAGTAAATGTGGCAGGCAATGTTGATGAAGACTTTGAGATCCATGGCAAGGCGGTTCAGAAGCTTTTTAGCAAACTGAATGTTAAGAAAGCAGTAGGCCCTGATAATATTTGCGGTAGAGTTTTGAGAGTATGTGCCAGTCAATTGTCTGTTGTTTATAGCCGTTTGTTTAGCTGGTCTCTGAAGGATTGCACTGTACCTAGGCTCTGGAAAACATCTACAGTCTGCCCTGTCCCCAAGAACAACAAGCCCAAGACACTCAATGACTATCGCCCTGTAGCTCTCACCTCTATAGTAATGAAGTGCTTTGAGCGTGTTGTCCTTTCTAGACTGCTCGATCAGGTCAAGCCCTATCAAGATCCTTTCCAGTTTGCATACAAGCAAAACAGATGTACTGATGACGCCACACTCACACTCCTGCACCATGCATACACACATTTAGAAAAACCTGGCTCTTTTGTACGCATTCTTTTTATAGACTTTTCTTCAGCCTTCAACACTATACAACCCTATCTCATAGCTCAAAAACTTCTCTGTTACAATGTAACGCCAAGGCTTATCCTATGGATTGTCAACTTCCTTGTAAATAGGACCCAGTCAGTTCGCTTTCAAACAGCTCTCTCATCCCTTAGGTCCACTTCCATAGGCGCCCCTCAAGGTACAGTTCTCTCCCCTGTGCTGTTCACAATGTACACTAACAATTGTAGTGGCACTGACTCTACCCTTCTTATAAAATACTCGGATGACACTGCCTTAGAAGATCTCTCCAATAATGATGCGACTTACTTTGCAGAAGTAGAACGTTTTAGTGTTTGGTGTAAAGATAATTTTCTAGACCTAAATGTGAGTAAGACCAAGGAACTACTGATAGACTTTCGAAGAAACCCTGCCCCTGTCCTGATGATCGATGATGTGTCTGTTGAGCGTGTGACTGAGTATAAGTATCTTGGAACAGTCATAGATGATAAGTTGTCCTTTAACGCAAACACCACCCTCATACATAAGAAATGTGAGTCACGCATCTACTGCCTCCAGAAACTCAGGAAGCTGAATGTGAACCCCTCTGTCCTTCAAACTTTTTACTGCTCTTTTATTGAGTCTGTCATCACTTTCGGTTCTGAGTGCTGGTATGGAGGTCTGAGTGTGAAGAACAAGAACACCCTGGCACGAATGGTAAACATCTGCAGCAAAGTGACTGGCAGTAAGCAAAACAGTGTGGAGTCCCTGTATGAACAGCGTGTGGTGAGAAAGGGTAGGCGGATAGCTTCAGACAGATCTCATGTCCTTGCCCACCTCTATGAACTCCTCCCCTCTGGCCGCAGACTCTGCACGCACAAAGCTAGAACACTTAGACTACAGCACAGTTTCATCCCCAAATCCATCACTCTAAGCAATCTGTAGGTACATCCACGCATACCCAACCCTAACTCCTCCCCCTATCCCTGTGCAATCAGTAGGAATGGAGCTTGTTGATTTTAGAGAAGTGATTATATTGTGTTTTATTTGGTGGTGAACATGTACATACTGGGATTGCTGTTACTGAGTGTTTACCCACTAATTATTTTACTACGGTAGACTCTAATTATGCAGCTTGTGTAATAATGTGTAATAATGTACTGAGACGTTTGTATAATAAGTAGTGAGGGTTAGGACTAGGTTGAAACACGTATTATGTATGCATATGTAGAGGTGGGTGTGAATGTATAGGTGCCGCTCAGTTTAGTCCATAAAAGATGTTTGTGTGAGATGTGTAAGAGTTATGTGTAAAGATTTTGTAGTGTTTACTTTATATCCATTTGGAATTTGTAGCTGTCCAAGTGCAGGGAGAAAATGTTCATAATTATGCTATAATGTTTTTATGTCTTGTTTGTACTATTTGTTATAAATGTACCACAACCGAATTTCTCTTTTTGAGATAATAAAGTACTCTTATTCTTATATCAAGTAACCTGACAATGAATCAACTCCGTTCTAGAATAAAACGCTTACGTACGAGAAACTGCTAAAAACAGATTGGCACGCTTAAAGCCGCGCAGAATAAATAAGTGCAGTTACGCATGTGCTTTTGCTACGTTTCCAAACTACTGTTCAAGTTCATTAGGTGTGTCGACATGGCATAACACAAATGGTGCTGAAATGTTTCTTCAGATTTATGCGCAATGGTACTTTAATATGTATAGACTTTCACTCCTTCAATTATTAACCCTTTTAGCGCCATGGGTGCATTTCCCGAATTTTGGAAGTGTTACTTAACGACTATGTACCACTTGCAGGAGGTGGATTGACTATGATAATTCAAGGGTAGTGCCAGATTAGCTTGGCTCCTTCTGGCGCCAAGCTAGTCTGGCACTACCCTTGAATTACCATGGCCAATCAATCTCCTGCGATAGGGTTCATGAGAAACAATGCATCTTCGGCATGGTCTGATGAAGATACAACAGTCATTATTATTTTCGATGAAAGAAGTTATCAGGATTAAATCCGTTACCAGCCCGCTCAAAATGCGTGCTTCAATATTTATCGGCATCAGCTGTGTGACCCAGGTTTCCTAAACCTGCCTCTCAGCAGCATGAGCAGCAGTAGTCACGATCGATATTCTACCGGCCACCGTCACTGGCCAGCCGTATGCAAACGATCACATCAGTAATTATAGTCATGGGCCGATAAATGAGCTGCAGTCTGCCCGACGGCCTTTTACTACTTATGCTGTTGGACAGCTAATGCACTACAACGGCCCCAGTGGCCGTCTGGCCCGGCCTAAGAGTATCAGTCCACTTAAGTTATGATAATACTACTGTACTGAAAGCTGTATTACGTAGATCTAGTTGAAAAGAAGTACCCAACGGAGAAAGAAACACGCTTAGAAAAGACGGGTACAACACAATTTATTAATATTTCGGGTAAATACCCTTTGTCAAAATAGACAAACAAACAAACAGAGAGATTAGCCGCTACTTATCTTCATTGGCAGAAAGAATGTGGCAACTGAAGGAGGTGACGTAAAATAAAAGAAAAGGAAGAACAAAAGTGCGGAAAAAGTAAAAATGACGTCAACGAAAAATCGTAAGAGAGAGACTCGGAAAGAACCTGAACACGAGAGACAAGAGTGTGTGCAAGCACGTGCAGGAGCGAGCGAAAGAAAAGGCGTGTAGATGAGGCCAGAGAAAGAGAGAGAGAGACGGAACTTCAATACATTACCCGTACCCGTCTTTTCTAAGCGTGTTTCTTTCTTTCTTTGGGCAGTGGGCAGATGTTCACATCTGCACGGGACATAGACGACCCCGCCCTCCACGAGTCCCCTGCTGCCTTGCAGGACTGGCCGCTTGGCTGCGGAAAGGCTAAGGGGAGGAAAACCCTGACATCAAAGCCCCCGTGTCTCCGGGGAAGGTTTTTTAAGCCAGAGACTAGGACAAGGACAGTCTGATATAAAACCTACGACCCGAGGACCTCGATGCCACCGTCCTAGCGTGCTAGGCCATGGCAGACGAACCAAGGGTTTAAAGGGTGGGGCCAGTACTGCGCACACTGCACTCCACCAAAAAGCTCCACCGCGCAGGCTTTAGGAAACGCCCACGGACCATGACAACGACCTTTCCAAGTCCTGTAGCGATGGGCAAGGGGCGAAACGGCAGGTGAAAGATGTCACTGGAAGCCGCAGTCTCAAACCTGCATGCAGGCGGTTCAGGATATTGGTCGCCTGATGTTGACCTGGGGATGACAACGTCACTCGGCACACCCTGAACGACCAAGCAGCCTTCTCTAGGGACAGCACTGCTTGCTCCACACGGAGAGGGGCCTAGAAAAGGTGGCCTAACCAAAGCTCATCCCCTCGTAACCCCAGTTGGCTAGCCGCGGTCAACGGGCATCTTCTCCTGCGGTCAGAAAACAAGAAAAAACAATGGATCCACTTTCATGACGACCACGACCGGACTCAACGTAGCATGCTGGAACATCCGAACCATGCTCGACACAGCAGACAGTGGACGCCCTGAACGTCGCTCCGCCCTTATTGCCCATGAATTGCGGAGGTTAAACATCGACATCGCCGCGCTCAGCGAAGTACGCCTCCCGGAGGAAGGCAGCCTCCAAGAACTTGGCGCTGGCTACACCCTCTACTGGTCAGGCAGGCCTGCATCAGAAAGACGGCTCTCAGGCGTGGGCTTCATGGTCAAGACCCCCATTGCGACTAAGTTGGAAAACCTACCAATGGGTCACTCCGACCGCATCATGTCCATGCGCCTCCCACTGAGACACCAGCAATACGTCACCCTTCTCAGTGTGTACTCCCCAACCCTCCTGGCAGAGCCTGCAGAAAAAGACAAGTTCTACTCTGACCTGCGCAGCCTCCTGCAGAGCACCCCCGCAGACGACAAAGTCATCATCCTTGGCGACTTCAACGCCAGAGTGGGCCAAGACTCTGAAGCCTGGAAAGGAGTCCTCGGCAAGCATGGCGTTGGGAACTGCAATGACAATGGCCGCCTGCTGTTGGAGTTCTGTGCAGAACAGCAACTTGTCATCACCAACACTACTTTCCAGCAAAAGGACAGTCGAAAGACCACCTGGATGCATCCTCGCTCCAAGCACTGGCACCTTATCGACTATGTCCTTGTGCGTCAGAGGGACCGCAGTGACGTCCTCCTCACCAGAGTGATGCCCAGTGCAGAGTGCCACACTGACCACCGCCTTGTCCGCTGCAAACTCAGGCTCCACCTCAAGCTGAAACCCAAGAAAAGAGGCCCCCTCAAGAAAAAGCTTGATGTCGCCAGCCTTCAGCGTGATGACAAGAAAGCTGCCCTTCAGACAGATTTACAGCGCATGCTCAAAGACACAGTTGATCCAGCAGACTCCTCCCCTGAAACACTCTGGGAGCAACTGAAAACTGCTATTGTAAAATCTTCTGTGAAAGTCTTGGGCTTTGTTAGAAAGAGGAACAAAGACTGGTTTGACGAAAACGACGTGGAGATCCAGGAACTTCTAGCAAACAAAAGAGCCGCCCACCAGGCCCACCTAGCCCAGCCTTCCTGCCCTGTGAAGAAATCTGCCTTTCGCCTCATCTGCAGCAGTCTCCAGCTCAAGCTTAGAGAGCTCCAGAACGAGTGGTGGTCGAGACTGGCACAGAGGACCCAGCTTTGCGCTGACAACGGTGACTACAGGGGCTTCTATGAAGCACTGAAAGCAGTGTATGGCCCTAGGCACCTGGTACAAAGTCCCCTGCGAAGCGCCGATGGACAGGCACTCCTCACAGATAATACCTCCATCTTGAACCGCTGGTCAGAATACTTTCAGGACCTCTTCGGCGCTGAGCGCACTGTTCAAGAAACAGTCATCCTCCAAATCCCACAGCTCCCACTAAAGGTTGAATTGGACGAACCGCCCACCGCCGAAGAGACCCTCACAGCCATCCACCAGCTCAAGAGTGGCAAAGCAGCAGGCATTGACGGAATCCCGCCAGAGATCTGGAAACATGGAGGCCCAGCACTGCACAACAAGCTCCATGACCTCTTTCTCTGCTGCTGGGAGAAAGGAACACTACCAAAGGATCTTCGTGATGCAGTCATCATCACCCTATACAAGAACAAAGGAGAGAAATCTGAATGCTCTAATTATCGTGGAATTACCCTGCTGTCCATTGCCGGGAAAATTCTCGCAAGGCTGCTCCTAAATCGGCTGGTACCTGCCATCGCTGAAGACCACCTCCCAGAGGGCCAGTGTGGCTTCAGAGCCAACAGGAGTACCACCGACATGGTCTTTGTGCTGAGACAGCTTCAGGAGAAGTGCCGCGAGCAGAACAAAGGGCTGTACGTAACGTTTGTCGACCTAACAAAAGCATTCGACACTGTGAGCAGGCAAGGCATGTGGCAGATCCTGGAGCGACTTGGCTGTCCCCCAAAGTTCCTAAGCATGATCGTCCAGCTCCACGAGGACCAGCAAGGCCAGGTTAGACTCAACAGTAACCTCTCAGAACCATTCCCCATTATCAACGGCGTGAAACAGGGCTGCGTGCTGGCACCAACCCTCTTCACCATCTTCTTTAGCATGATGTTGAAGCAGGCCACAGTAGACCTCGACGATGACGATGCAGTGTACATCAGGTATCGTCTCGATGGCAGCCTGTTCAACCTCAGACGACTGCAGGCCCACACGAAAACCCTAGACCAACTGATTCGTGAGCTGCTCTTTGCTGATGACGCTGCCCTTGTTGCACACACAGAGAGAGCCTTGCAGCGCATCACATCCTGCTTTGCAGATGCTGCCCAGCTCTTTGGACTCGAGGTCAGTCTGAAAAAGACAGAGGTACTACATCAGCCGGCACCCAAGGTAGAGCATCGCCCTCCCCACATCACCATCGGCGAGTCTGAACTGAAGTCAGTACACCAGTTTACCTACCTTGGCTGCATCATCACGTCAGATGCCAAGCTGGACAAGGAGCTTGACAGCAGGCTGGCAAAAGCGAACAGCGCTTTTGGGCGACTTTTCAAGCGGGTGTGGCACAATCAACAGCTGAAAACGGGCACCAAGATCAGTGTGTACAGAGCTGTCGTCCTCACCACCCTGCTGTACGGTTCCGAGTCCTGGGCCCTCTACCGCAACCAACTACGACTCCTCGAACGCTTTCACCAGCGCTGCCTGCGTACCATCCTGGGCATTCACTGGAGTGACTATGTCACCAACGTCGAGGTCCTTGAACAGGCAGAAACTATGAGCATCGAGGCTTTGTTGCTGCGGACACAGCTTCGCTGGGCGGGGCACGTCTCCAGGATGGAGGATCATCGCCTACCCAAGATCACTCTGTTCGGCGAGCTTGCTACTGGACACCGTGACAGAGGGGCACCAAAGAAGAGATACAAAGACGGTCTCAAGAAGTCACTTAGTGCTTGCCAAATCGACCACCGCCAGTGGTCTTCGCTTGCTGCGGACCGTGACACCTGGCGCTCCACCATCTACAAGGCAGCCGTCTCCTTTGAGGACTCTCGCAGAGCTAACCTTAAGGACAAACGGCTCAGGAGAAAAAACCGAGTTGCCGTAACTCAGAACCCTGACCAGACCTTCCCCTGCAGCCACTGCGGTCGAACCTGCCTGTCCCGGATTGGCCTCCGCAGCCACGAAAATGCCTGCAGGCGACGTGGGCAAGCCCTATAGAATCTTCGTTCGCGAAGTCAAGCCAAGATGACTTCTTTGCATATTACACGCTTGGCAGTCACCTTTTTGGTCTGGATTGTAGATCTAGTTGGGTCTTCATATGACGAGGGAAAGACTGTCGAAGGACTGGGCGGGAAATTTGCTACTGCAGGATCGATCAGACATGTACGTACATGACTAGTTCGCGCATGCGCAGTTCAAGGCCTCCCATTTAGTTTTGAGGCGCACGTGCGTGTGGCGCCGTAACAGTTCTACCTCAATCGCCGCACGTGCCGTTTGTGGGCGTGGTCTAGAAGTCAGCTCAGATGTGAAACCTGTCAACACATCTTGATAATTCGGCCCGCTAACTCTCACTGTTTATGTTTCCGCGGTGCTTGCCTGGCGTCTGGTCACAGTCAAGGCGGCTCTGTTTCAGTTAGACTCCGTTTGAGAAACATCAGCATGAATGACACCAGTAAGAGTATGAGCCCTCAAGCAGAGGGGATAATGAGTATCTATGCCCCTTGCAGATGTGGACTGGTTTCTTGCACAGACTACAATCGTTACTTAGTCCGCATCCACTTCCTCAGTTTGAGGAACAATGTCAGTTACAAACACACAAAAATCAAGCTAAAGGCATAGATTTTCATAAATAGCCTTTCGTGGCGAGGACTTATGAAAATCTGTACCTCTTTCAGATTTCACAGACTCACTCTTGCAACTTGACAATCCTTACTTCAGCCGTTTACGAGATAGTAAAGAGAGTAACAAAGGTTTGGGTATATCAAAATGAAGTCTAGTAAGTATGAATAAAAGCAGTGCGAATTCGGAGGATGGGGACATTTTTCTGTAGCACATTTTGTTTCCAGGACGGCTGCAGACGACACCAGGACTGTCGCAGCCATGTTCACTGGGAATCAATAGTTTACACCGGCTTCAGTTGGTCCTGTATTCAGTGGTAGTATGCACTATATGTCACTTAAAAGGATTTCATTTTAATTTTTAAGTAAAATTTCTATTTAATGCGCTTATTATTATTATTATTATTATTACTTAATTATATTAAGAGAAGAAACAATTACGAAAAAGCTTGCCTTGTGCTCAAATATCGTTAATAGTGCGGGCATGTCCTGAGAAAGTCTTGCTGTCGGGACGTTAAGCAATGTACAACCCGGCAACTCAAATCGTTACTCAACAATAAGGTATCACAAATCACGTGATCGACACATGATACAAGATACACGCGGACTCATTGGCGTGAATTTCGGTGTGCCGAGGAGTTCTTTATTTGTTGTACATAAGCTTGTTGTTTCCCCAAAAAGCAAACGTCTAAAGTTACTTTGTGCATTTTTACGTCTTGACTGATAAAGGTTTGTCACGTGAGTTTATTTCCATTCACTTTACCATCGCTTTGCCCGTTTCATTTCGACACCACAGCATCAAAACAAAACGCAACCCACAAAAACAAACGCTATCTTCGAAAACTATGTCCGAAGTGCAACATGCTGCATGCTGTAAAAGAGAAAGAGTACCACACCACTTGGTTTTAACTGTTATGGCTGAACAAAGTTTCGGAACTTGATTAATTATTTGTTACTGTAACATTTAATTCAATCAGATGTACAGGCAAGATATGTTGTGATGTGCGATCACTGCCAGTGCCAATTATGCAGTCTCAGTGATCACTGATGTTACAGTACACTTCACACTGAAAAGAATAAGAGCGACTTTTATATGGCATTAAGTCCCCCGTAGATTAATCAGAGCAGAATTATAGAAGGTTTTGGTTTTTTCCCTCTGATTAAAAAAAAGAAAAGAATGAAAGAAACCACTAATGATCCGTAGCTATGTATACCAACGTGCCTAGAGAATAAATGTGTGATTTCATTTGTCGCTGAGTACCTACAGTGTCATTATAAATTGTGAAAATATCTGTAAAAGAAAGTAAAGGTGCACGTAACTGAAGATCCATGACTTACATTTTCAAAAAGACAGCAATAAATAACCGTCGGACTTCCTCTTTGGGAAACAATATCAAAAAGTTAAAGAGCTGGTTGCCAAGTCATCAGTGGTGCCCCAACGGTCGGCAAGACTACGGGATAGATAAATAGATAGAAATATTCATCGTGTTCTGTTCTCATTCACTTTATGAAGTCGCACAGAGAAAAGAAATAACTAAAGTAACAAGTCGACTGACGTTTCAGTCATGTCCCAAATAAAGCGTTAAGAATTTTTTCTACCTTACATGTAATTTGCGGCCTGACTATAAAATGCTTTAGTGCGTCACAAATTGGAACAAGACAACGATATGCATAGCACACTTTCAGATACTCAGCCCGTGATTTAGTAAGTCAACAAAATCAATGTGGGGGAAAAAAATTCAATTATACTATGCAGTAGGCACACATGCTGCTCGATGATATCGTGTAAACTGTCGGGAATCGTGTATAACGTCCAACTCTACCCTTTTTGAGCTGGCTCATTGAGCTTTCATTACAAAGGATCGAATTTTATCCAGAATTCGCCTGCCTTTGAGTACTATTCGAATGATCTATATAGTTTTGCTGCTCTTTGTGAGGACTGTGATAAACGCATCTGCATCAGTTTCAGGTCTATATTTTGCCCATGAAGTGACGATAGTTACCATCTTTTCATTCTGTTGCTTTCTCTCTGATATTCCTGTCAAAATCAAAACCGTTTTGAAAGTTGTTTGAAAGGCTACTTTTGTATCATCTAGCATTTTCTACAAGTGGGTTGGGCAGGAAATGTTTTACGGAAGACCAAGACATTCTGAAGAGATGGACAGAGTACTGCTCAGATTTGTACAACCACTGAACTACAGGCATACTTGTCACCCCACCAGTGACCAACAGTGACAACTATCCCATCCTCCAAGAAGAAGTAGAGGCTGCCGTGAAGTCGCTGAAAAAAAGGGAAGGCAGCAGGAGCAGTCAACATCCCTGCAGAACTAGTCCGAGGGGGAGAAGACATGATAAGCGCCTTACTAACTATCTCATCTGCAACAAGATCTGGCAGTCAGGGGATTGGCCCACACCATGGACCCAATCACTTATAATAACTCTCCCCAAAAGGCAACTTACAGCAATGCCAGAATTATCGCACGATCAGTCGTATGCCACCCAAGCAAAGTCATGTTAAAGATCCTTCTGAAAAGGCTGAAGCCACTGGCAGAGGAAATCATAGCTGAGGAGCAGGCAGGATTCAGACCAGGGCGCAGCACAACTGAGCAGATCTTCAACCTGAGAGTTATATGTGAGATGTACCTCCAGCACCAGCAAGACCTCTATCATGTCTTTGTGGATTTTAAGAAGGCGTTTGACAGAATGTGGCAGTACAACATCAATGCCAACCTGATCAAAGTAATAGAAAACCTTTACAGCAAGGCCACTAGCGCAGTCTGCTTCAATGGCAAAATAGGAAATTGGTTTAGGACAACCGTCGGAGTCAGACAAGGCTGCAGGGAATGGAGGGAGCTGGTTTCATGTGCTTTATGAAGTCGCACAGAGAAAGTAAATAAGAACTAAAGTAACAAGTCGACTGATGTTTCAGTCATGTCCAAAATAAAGCGTTAAGAATTTTTTGTACCTTACATGTAATTTGCGGCCTGACTATGAAACGCTTTAGTGCGTCACAAATCAGTTGGACCAAGACAACGATATGCATGGCACGCTTTCAGATACTCAGCCCGTGATTTAGTAAGTCAACAATATCAATGTGGGGAAAAAGAATTTCAATTATACTATGCAGTGGGCACACATGCTGCTCGATGATATCGTTCAAACTGTCGGGAACCGTTCGAATGATCTATAGTTTTGCTGCTCTTTGCTGAGGACTGTGATAAACGCATCACCATCTGGACCAGTTACAAGTATATTTTGTGCCCATAAAGTGACGATAGTTGCCATCTTTGCATTCTGTTGGTTTCCCTCTGATATTCCTGTCAAAATCAAAACCATTTTGAAAGTTGTTTGTTAGGCAATTGTTGTATCATCTAGCATTTTCTACAAGTGGGTTGGGCAGTTCAAAAATGAAAGAGAAAATTTGTAAATTCGGAATACTGGTCAATTTTGTCATGTGTTAAGCGGGACCTGCAAGCCTTGCTTTTTGTTTACACAAAGGAAAAGATCGACATTATTTTGAACTAACTTCCCGTCTTTATTTCTGCGTAGTGCCAAAGGATAGAATTAGTAAATTCGGATTACAGGTCATTTTTGTCAAGTGTTAAGCGGGACCTGCAAGCCTTGCCTCTTTCTTTATACAAAGGGAATGATCAAAATTATTTTAAACAATACTTGTAACTTCCCGTTTTAGTATTTCTGAGTAGTTCCAAAGGATAGTGTGCGATGCCCCTGGCCTCCGAACATTCTCTGCAAAGGATACTCCATTTCTCGACAGATGCTCAGAAGAAACAGAAAGTGGATCTCAGAGCAACTATTGAAAATGTTTAGGACAAAGTGACTGGCTGCATACAAGAACAGTTGGTACAATGCCCGTCGCATTCACGGTCGTGCCATTTTTCCACAATGTCTATATCCTTTGGGACACCTTTCACTGAAACGGGCAAAGTGCGTAAGTGGGATGATCTGAACTCTGCCTGTGTCAGAATGAAAGAAAGGTGAGCCGCACCAGGTTGTCCAGACAGACGAGAAAACAATCTCGAAGACTAACTGACTGCTGCACACGTCTACCCACTGAACAGTACTCCAATCTGAAGCGTCTTTTGAAGGTGTTGTAGTAGTAGCAGTTGTTGAATGATGCTTCCTTTTTCAGGCAACGCTCGGCTTTACACAAGCTTACTGTCAACCCAGCTTGTCCAGTGATCGCGAAGACTGTCCTAACACTGTGGTAGCTGTACGAAAGGTAGTCAGTACAGAGTCCCTGCAGCACGCCTGCATAGTGTATAATTATCATGTGTTCCGAGCAGAGTGTGAAATGTTTCGTACAAACGTTTCAATCTCTTCATAATGTAAGAATCTGCATCGACGGCTTTCGAAACGTACCTCTAGTGTTTAAAAATGATTCCAAAAAAAGCTGGACTTCCAGTGGAACATTGTGAAACCACTCTGTGACCACGTCTAGCTCTTACCAATGCAGCGGTTCATTTGCACTGGCTGCATGTTGCACATGGCAACTCGTCACCAGTGCTGACTCCAGAGCCATTATGATTTTGGCGATATGCAGACTGCGAGAGAAACTTTATTCAGCTGGATGATGATCATCCAACCTAAGAACTTCTCTCTCTCTCTCTCTCTCCTCTCTCTCTGCACATGCAGGGTTTTAGATCAAAGTTTCCCGAGAGAAATGTCATCTTGTAATCGCAGAGTGTTATTGTCCGCATACGCACGAGTATTTCATTGCAAAAAGTCCAAATGGCGCTGCTGAACTTCTGTTCTGATGAGCAGCAGAACATCATTCAAGAAGGTTGGGTCTGTACTGACTACTTAGTACTTCTCTGGAAAATTCAATGAAAACATGAACTCCCTTTTCATTACCACAATGCGTAATGGCACAATCGCTGCAATATAGCTGTGGTTTATCTGTATCGAGCAAGTTTTTAAAAATGTCCCTTTGAATAATGTCAGGATAATGAATACATCTTGCATAAAGCTGGATGCCTTCCCGTAGGTTTCCAAATGCTTGCCTGTTTTTCTCTGCTGAAACCGCTGTTTCAGCGCACAGCTGATTCAGATCTTTCAGTTTCTCGCACAATGTAACACACTTACTCCAGAAAAAAAATCTTCTTGTCCAAAAGCCTTTCATATGCAAACTCTGAACAATCTTGAAATTCACGCTGAAAATGCCACTCGCGAACAGTTTGATTTTCTCCCAGGATGTAGTTTCGTTATCTGTTCTGTACTGGCTGTACATAATTTCATTCAGATGAGTCTCAGCGGTTAATGAATATTTAAAAAAAAGAATGTATTAATCTCTTTTATATGAATGTTAGCCCTTGCAACTTTTTGATAAAGTTCAGATATTGAATTAATAGAGTCAGATGTTTTTTTCAAATGTCCTTCCGGCAGCACACGTGTTCGCAGACGGCGGTGAACAATTCAGTACACAATATTCCACCTCCTTTGCGACCTGAGCACAGATGCGCAAAGCGTTTTTGTTTTTGAAGACGTATGCTACAAGCTCACTGAACTGAAGATATAATTTTCCATCCTTGTTAAGCAATGCACTTTGGGCCTTTAGGGACTGCAGGATATTATCCCTCCTTAACGTGACAGTGTCTGAAGCGCAATAACTCTTTTTAAGAGTAATATAAACTGGTCAAAACCCACCCACACTTGACCCGTCTTCCTCTATAAAACTTTGAAGGTTGTATGGTGAAGCCATGCTCGTGCCGAACGTAGATGAACCGGCCTAGACACACATTCAATGGCATTTAATAACATGTCAGGAAACCTGCAACATGTTCTTGACTGGATGAAAGAAGTTAAGGCTTTAATGATAAGACTATGATGTAATAATACAGAGGGAATGTTAGATCCTCATGATTGCAGATTTAAAAACAAAAACAAGAACCCAGGGTTGGTAACTTCAGGTTTCCACATCGAATGCCGGCCAAATAATTGGTCAACTGCTAAGATCATACATACTGAAAATCGGCAGCGATGAAACTCCCGCGGCACTAAACTCCGTAAACACTGGTCCTGTTTTAAATAGTAATGCCTAATGTAGAAACTGACTTGGCAGGGATCTTTTGTTCCAGCTAAATCGGTTGCAAAATTTATCTATAAATGCATAGCCCTCTTGGCTTGACTTCACGAACGAAGATTCTATAGGGCTTGCCCACGTCGTCTGCAGGCATTTTCGTGGCTGCGGAGGCCAATCCGGGACAGGCAGGTTCGACCGCAGTGGCTGCAGGGGAAGGTCTGGTCAGGGTTCTGAGTTACGACAACTCTGTTTTTTCTTCTGAGCCGCTTGTCCTTAAGGTTAGCTCTGCGAGAGTCCTCAAAGGAGACGGCTGCCTTGTGAATGGTGGAGCGCCAGGTGTCACGGTCCGCAGCAAGCGAAGACCACTGGCGGTGGTCGATTTGGCAGGCACTAAGTGACTTCTTGAGACCGTCTTTGTATCTCTTCTTTGGTGCCCCTCTGCCTCGGTATCCAGTAGCGAGCTCGCCGAACAGAGTGATCTTGGGTAGGCGATGATCCTCCATCCTGGAGACGTGCCCCGCCCAGCGAAGCTGTGTCCGCAGCAGCAAAGCCTCGATGCTCACAGTTTCCGCCTGTTCAAGGACCTCGACGTTGGTGACATAGTCACTCCAGTGAATGCTGAGGATGGTACGCAGGCAGCGCTGGTGAAAGCGTTCGAGGAGTCGTAGTTGGCTGCGGTAGAGGGCCCAGGACTCGGAACCATACAGCAGGGTGGTGAGGACGACAGCTCTGTACACACTGATCTTGGTGCCTTATTTCAGCTGTTGATTGTGCCACACCCGCTTGAATAGTCGCCCGAAAGCACTGTTCGCTTTTGCCAGCCTGTTGTCCAGCTCCTTGTCCAGCTTGGCGTCTGACGTGATGATGCAGCCAAGGTAGGTAAACTGGTGTACAGACTTCAGTTCGGACTCGCCGATGGTGATGTGGGGAGGGCGATGCTCTTCCTTGGGTGCCGGCTGATGAAGGACCTCTGTCTTTTTCAGACTGACCTCTAGTCCAAAGAGCTTGGCAGCATCTGCGAAGCAGGACGTAATGCGCTGCAAGGCTCTCTCTGTGTGTGCAACGAGGGCAGCGTCATCAGCGAAGAGCAGCTCACGAATCAGTTGGTCTAAGGTTTTCGTGTGGGCCTGCAGTCGTCTGAGGTTGAACAGGCTGCCATCGAGACGATACCTGATGTACACTGCGTCGTCATCGTCGAGGTCCACTGTGGCCTGCTTCAACATCATGCTGAAGATGGTGAAGAGGGTCGGTGCCAGCACGCAGCCTTGCTTCACGCCGTTGCGAATGGGGAATGGTTCTGAGAGGTCACTGTTTAGTCTGACCTGGCCTTGCTGGTCCTCGTGGAGCTGGACGATCATGTTGAGGAACTTTGGGGGACAACCTAGTCGCTCCAGGATCTGCCACATACCTTGCCTGCTCACAGTGTCAAACGCTTTTGTTAGGTCGACAAACGTTACGTACAGCCCTTTGTTCTGCTCGCGGCACTTCTCCTGAAGCTGTCTCAGCACAAAGACCATGTCGGTGGTACTCCTGTTGGCTCTGAAGCCACACTGGCCCTCTGGGAGGTGGTCTTCAGCGATGGCAGCGATTCAGGAGCAACCTTGCGAGAATTTTCCCGGCAATGGACAGCAGAGTAATTCCACGATAATTAGAGCAGGCAGACTTCTCTCCTTTGTTCTTGTACAGGGTGATGATGACTGCATCACGGAGATCCTTTGGTAGTGTTCCTTTTTCCCAGCAGCAGAGAAAGAGGTCGTGGAGCTTGTTGTGCAGTGCTGGGCCTCCATGTTTCCAGATCTCTGGCGGGATTCCGTCAATGCCTGCTGCTTTGCCACTCTTGAGCTGGTGGATAGCTGTGAGGGTCTCTTCGGCGGTGGGCGGTTCGTCCAATTCAACCTTTAGTGGAAGGTGTGGGATTTGGAGGATGACTGTTTCTTGAACAGTGCGTTCAGCGCCGAAGAGGTCCTGAAAGTATTCCGACCAGCGGTTCAAGATGGAGGTATTATCTGTGAGGAGTGCCTGTCCATCAGCGCTTCGCAGGGGACTTTGTACCAGGTGCCTAGGGCCATACACTGCTTTCAGTGCTTCGTAGAAGCCCCTGTAGTCACCGTTGTCAGCGCAGAGCTGGGTCCTCTGTGCGAGTCTGGACCACCACTCGTTCTGGAGCTCTCTAAGCTTGAGCTGGAGACTGCTGCAGATGAGGCGGAAGGCAGACTTCTTCACAGGGCAGGAAGGCTGGGCTAGGTGGGCCTGGTGGGCGGCTCTTTTTTTTGCTAGAAGTTCCTGGATCTCTACGTCGTTTTCGTCAAACCAGTCTTTGTTCCTCTTTCTAGCAAAGCCCAAGACTTCCACAGAGGATTTTACAATAGCAGTTTTCAGTTGTTCCCAGAGTGTTTCAGGGGAGGAGTCTGCTGGATCAACTGTGTCTTTGAGCATGCGCTGTAAATCGGCCTGAAGGGCAGCTTTCTTGTCGTCACGCTGAAGGCTGGCAACATCAAGCTTTTTCTTGTGGGGGCCCCCTTTCTTGGGTTTCAGCTTGAGGCGGAGCCTGAGTTTGCAGCGAACAAGGCGGTGGTCAGTGTGGCACTCTGCGCTGGGCATCACTCTGGTGAGGAGGACGTCACTGCGGTCCCTCTGACGCACTAGGACATAGTCGATAAGGTGCCAGTGCTTGGAGCGAGGATGCATCCAGGTGGTCTTTCGACTGTCCTTTTGCTGGAAAGTAGTGTTGGTGATGACAAGTTGCTGCTCTGCACAGAGCTCCAACAGTAGGCGACCATTGTCATTGCAGTTCCCAACGCCATGCTTGCCGAGGACTCCTTTCCAGGCTTCAGAGTCTTGGCTCACTCTGGCGTTGAAGTCGCCAAGGATGATGACTTTGTCTGCAGGGGTGCTCTGCAGGAGGCTGCGCAGGTCAGAGTAGAACTTATCTTTTTCTGCAGGCTCTGCCAGGAGGGTTGGGGAGTACACACTGAGAAGGGTGACGTATTGCTGGTGTCTCAGTGGGAGGCGCATGGACATGATGCGGTCGGAGTGACCCGTTGGTAGGTTTTCCAACTTAGTCGCAATGGGGGTCTTCACCATGAAGCCCACGCCTGAGAGCCGTCTTTCTGATGCAGGCCTGCCTGACCAGTAGAGGGTGTAGCCAGCGCCAAGTTCTTGGAGGCTGCCTTCCTCCGGAAGGCGTACTTCGCTGAGAGCGGCGATGTCGATGTTTAACCTCCGCAATTCATGGGCAATGAGGGCGGAGCGACGTTCAGGGCGTCCGCTGTCTGCTGTGTCGAGCATGGTTCGGATGTTCCAGCATGCTACGTTGAGTCCGGTCGTGGTCGTCATGAGAGTGGATCCATTGTTTTTTCTTGTTTTCTGACCGCATGAGAAGATGCCCGTTGACCGCGGCTAGCCAACTGGGGTTACGAGGGGATGAGCTTTGGTTAGGCCACCTTTTCTAGGCCCCTCTCCGTGTGGAGCAAGCAGTGCTGTCCCTAGAGAAGGCTGCTTGGTCGTTCAGGGTGTGCCGAGTGACGTCATCCCCAGGTCAACATCAGGCGACCAATATCCTGAACCGCCTGCATGCAGGTTTGAGACTGCGGCTTCCAGTGACATCTTTCACCTGCCGTTTTGCCCCTTGCCCATCGCTACAGGACTTGGAATGTTCAGTGTCATAGTCCGTGGGCGTTTCCTAAAGCCTGCGCGGTGGAGCTTTTTGGTGGAGTGCAGTGTGCGCAGTACTGGCCCCACCCTTTAAACCCTTGGTTCGTTTGCCATGGCCTAGCAAGCTGGGACGGTGGCATCGAGGTCCTCGGGTCGTAGGTTTTATATCAGACTGTCCTTGTCTTAGTCTCTGGCTCAAAAGCCTTCCCCGGAGACACGGGGGCTTTGATGTCAGGGGTTTCCTCCCTTAGCCTTTCCGCAGCCAAGCGGCCAGGCCTGCAAGGCAGCAGGGGACTCGTGGGGGCCGGGGTCGTCTATGTCCCGGGCAGATGTGAACATCTGCCCACTGCCCAGACGGTGACACCAGAGGAGAAAAATCCAACGCCGGAACCCGGTATCGAACCTCGCACCTTTGGCATTGGAGGCAGACGCCTTAACCACTGCGCCACTTCCCCGCCTAAATGCATACACAGTAACATGATAATCATACTTTGAATAAAATAACAATTTTTATTTACACAAATAAATATGATGTTTATAAAAATCGGACCACCCGAACCGGCCCTTACCTACATTTTTGCGCCCTTGCCGTGTGTCAAACAATCCAAAGCTCGTCGAAATGAAGGAAAAACTTAATTAATTCCCACGCGCATATGCACAAAGAAACTGTTCGGCATACTCTGTGTGAATTCATGAACACACAAGAACGTGTTTTCATGAGAGAAAGTAAAAGAAAACGGACTACATAGTCATAGAACCAGTCCGCAGCGGCATCCTCATACGTAGGATCAGAATCAACATCAATGGCCCAACAAGACTCAAATTTAATGCAGCCTTGGGTGCTGATGAGGATGTACAGACGGAAGGGATTTTGAATTGTGCTGCAACGCGAAGATGGGGACCACGCATGAAGTATCAGTTTACATTTGCTCTAAAGAGAGGCGGCAAGTGTTATCTATCACCGCTGACAGCTGGCATCCTCCCTTCCTAATTTTTAGGATGCACTTTGTTCATTGAGGACTAACTGGTAAGATGTCTCTGTTAATATCGCCGGCTGGCAGCACAGAGCTGAGCGCAATCTGTTACGGCTGTGCAACTATAGTCTCGTTATTCTCGTCACTTACTCGAGCACGCTATGTGTGTACACGCTCAGCGTTGACCGTGTACCGAACGGGATACATTTTACTGAATGACGCCGGTCTTTTACAGCATGTTGTTTAAGCTGTACAGAACGTATGTTGTATTTAAGACATACACTTAAAAGGTAAGAAAATAAACTTTCTGTAGACACTAGACATGTTTAGGAAAATGAAGATGATCAATGCATGCAACGGACTAGAACTAGTAGAAGACGGGCAACCGGCTAAAATGTATCAGTATCAAGACAGTTTAACTGATAGCTTTAACTAGGTCACCTCGCCCTAAGCTAGCGCGGCACTCCCTACTGAACTAAATGTGTAGAAGAACTGGGGCAGCCGTGACGAATATTATGGACTAACTGTCTTTTCTCTTCCTCCGGCAGTCATCCAACGAGAACTGAATAACCACTCAAGCACGAAATTCCCGTGCAGCTTACCGGCTTTTCACCACCACCGCACACTAATCGCCCATTAGGATCGCTAATGTTGGGGTACAGCAGCATTACATTTAATGAATCATCAGGCTGCTAAAATGGGTCATGCATTCCGTTAAATGGAAGATTTGTGACCATTAACCAAAATGGCTCATTACCATGGATAATGGCGTGACATGCATGCGGGCCACCCGCGCACAAATGATCATCGCCAGGCCAATGCCGGTGGGTCACAGTTGGCCCACGTAGGGCCAACTTTGGCCTGGTGTTGATCTTTCGTTCGAGTCAGTCACTTTAAAAAAAAAAATTTCGTTTTTTTTTTCTTTTCCGGCTGGTCGAGTAACGACAATGTGACTTGATACTAATACCCGCAATGATCCTATGCAGGATCATTGCTCATACTCACTGTACGTTGTAATGACTGGCCATTCTGCTCAATCCCTTAGAAGTCCTGATTACACGCCCTGTACAGGGATTTTGACTGCTTGACTCGAGGTGTGCCTTGCCCCAGCGTGTGCCCAAATGTTCTTCCGGGTCTCGAATTAATCACGTGACCAATGGAACACCTTGGGGCCACGGACCACAGTGCTGTTTCCGTACTGTCCAGTCTCTTATAGCCTTAGTCAGTCCCAGTCATCCCCTAATTTTTCAATTCCCTAAAAAACACTACCGCCCACCAGCTGCACATTTGCATTGCACAAAATACCCCCCCAAAACAGCACATGACCCGTCTTATTTCTTGGCTATGAAACTGGTTCCTTACCAACCCCACACCCAAGCACAGCTGAAATCAGCGTGCCCCTCAAATCACTACGTCAAAGGCAACACAACATAGGCCCACAAATGTCCACTGGATAAGCTCAGGATGGTATGAATCAAAGCACCAAACATGTCTCCTCTCAGCTAACCACAAATTTCCAGCAAATTCCAACATTCAGCCCAACTGCCAATTTTCAAACAAGGCAAAAATTATTTTTAAAAACACGGGGAATTTTCAAACAAGGCAAAAATTATTTTTAAAAACACGGGGCCTTGCACTGCCTGAACTTCCCAATTTAAATGTATACCGTGACCTGTTGGGGTGTCCGATGTGCAGACTTACAATGGCCGACAGCGAAACGAGCCTGAAAGTCTGGAAACTGATAATACTAAAAATAATGAAATCTAGTTGTGTTTTGTTATTAATTCATCGAAACACTGAAAGGTATTTTTAAAATTCATTCTGATTACTTGTGTTTTTCCGATTCCCTTCTGTTTTTTTTTAACGACTTCTTCTTCTATCAATTCTCATTTGGTAGGGTTTTTTTTTCCAACTCGCTCCGAATGCAAATAATTTGACTTTGGAAGAAAACATTTTACATTGTGATTAGGTTTGTCTTCTGTTTCCAAAGATGTCATTAGTGTTGTTCTTAGTGAACTTAGTCATTAACACCAGTGTGTCGAAGACAGCGAGTGTCGACGTGTTTTTCATCGCGTGGCGCATTTGTTGTGGGGCATGTAGCGTACGCGCAATTTACGTTTTGCTTGTGTACAGAGTTGTTGAGTGCCCACTATAGCCGCTAGATGTTGAAGTTTTTGCGTATGCGAGGTGAATATTTATGCAAAGTGAATTCGTCGTGGAGTATGCAAAAGGTTAGCTTGTTTATTTCGAAATCTACATGTTCTCTGAGCTGCTCCTCTCGCCGCCCATTTGAAATGTTTCAACTCTTTGTGATCCATATTTCTCTACTGACCCACCCACCACCCATATAGTGCACACCAAATATACATTCGGGCAGCATGAGAGACGCTAAAGTCCGGCAGCTTTACCTAGGCGTACACAGGAAGTTGTCCTGTAGCAGACGATACAGAAAAATAACCAGCCGGAACATTTGAGCGCCATACTGCCTGCATCTGTATTCCGTAACAGCAGTTGTCACGGCCCTATGTCACAGGTTTACATGGAGTGTGGCTGTCAAATGTATCATCCAGTTATTTGTCTGTATCATCTGCTATAGAATAAGTTTGTGTGTAGGCCTATGTAAAGCTGATCCAGGTTCGCGTGTGACTGCAGTGTATCATGTTCTGTGTGCACTGGCCGATATGCCTTATATGCCCAGAGCTGACTGTGTTCAAACTGCACAAACTCTGAGCGGTTTGACCAACTTGCCAGGGATATGGAAAGTTTTTCAAAGACATCTTGAGGACAGAACAACAAGACTGAACCATAGCTGTAACCCATCTGTGCATTCAGCCAGCACATGGTGTTACACCTCAAGCTGTGGCACGCCCCAGCTCGTGTACAAATGGTCTTTCAAGTCCCTTTTTTATGACTCCTGTCAATGTTCATTTGGTAAACTTTGCTTGTGTTATGTGTACAGACCAGAATGGCACAGAGAGCAATGCTGCCTGCAAGTCTTTTTTGGTGTATCTTTAAAATCTTGCTTCCCAGACAGAGGGGTTATTAGCTTCTAATTAATTACACAGTAAAGATATTGTAAAAGGTTAAGCATATTAATTATTACTGTGGATTTTTGCAACTAAATTTTATTTTATCTTGTGCAGGGCGAGGAACCACTTGCGGACACTCGCCCATTCATCGAGACCTTGTGGGCACAACTGGACAGTGCAGCCAGTTCCATAAATGAACATTTCATTTGTGAATAGTTTTAACTTTTAAAAATTGTAACCTTTACTGAGACCTCCACACCGTGATGTCAGCACAACACATCATCTGTATGATATGTTGCTCTGGGTTTAAAATGTGTTTTTTGACCAAATAATTGTATGTCATTTTGCGTCAGTTCTTCTCTGACTCCGTTATCACACTAAAAGACAGCTGATGTCTGTATTTGTTTTTTAAAAAAAATTTGACAGGGACCAGAGTGACAGGATGCATACCTGGGTGGGACCGGTCTTGCTTTCTTACCACTGCACGGCAAATGTGTAGCAAGTGAGCGGTAGTGTTATTTAGGGGATGACTGTGACAGGCTACTAAGGCGTTTTAACAGATGAGACTGTAGGGGAGGCTTATTGTTATTAAAGAGGCTTAAGTACTGCTAGTGGTAAGTATGCAGGTACATCTACTTTACCTCGTTGCAGAGTAACCTGCACAACTTGCTCGGTTTTGGAGACGTTGACCTGAAAGTTATATGTATAGTATAGTTTATTTTTAGTTATTAGTTTATGTTGTGGTGATACCCTCCATGACTTTACACATGTAATTATTTTAGTCTAGCCTATTGTTTATTATGTATACTAGTGGGTTTAGGTTGTTTGTGTGTATATTGTATGTGGAAGGGTATGGGGGGAGGAGGGGGAAGGGTGTTGCGATTGACGTGAACATGTAACTTTTATTACTTTTATTCTTGTTTTTTTGTGTGTATACCGCTGCGCCCAAATTTTCCCTCGGGATATAAAGTATAATTTTTATTGTATTGTATTAATATAGTTGGAGAGTACATGTATATAAATTATATAACTGGTGTTACCATGTCAAGCAGGAGTGTTCAGTCAATCAGTGTACTTCTTCTGAAGCCAGTAGACGCTCAACCACAGTGGCAGGAGGAGGATGTCACACTGCCCAGCTCTTGAACGTTCAGCATGATTTGCCAATGCAACGGTGAGTTCTTGAAGAGAGCACAGTGCAAATACGTCATTGGTTTAAAAAACATCAGTTGTCATGATGTAATTTTAGTTTTCATGTACTTGTATATTTCATGAGATATTAACAGAGCTGCCTACCCCTACGATTTTCCCGTAGTTTCTACGAAAAT
The DNA here is from genome assembly GCA_036245525.1 of Semisulcospira habei. NCBI lineage: Eukaryota > Metazoa > Mollusca > Gastropoda > Semisulcospiridae > Semisulcospira > Semisulcospira habei. The sequence goes on from BTPG01000002.1 coordinate 165,949,073, forward strand.
TGACCACAAACTACGGAACTGCGGTTGCTTGTCAAAAATTACGATTTTGGGCTGGTCGAAAATACGATTTTGTTCAAGTGAGCACATTGTACTGCAAGTCCATCTGGAGACATAGTCGCGCGTATAGTATTCTCCCCGCGCATGCGCTCACTGCTACTAGGGGTTCTCCTGGCGACCATTTTGTGCCGTACGGTCTCGCGTTGATTAAACATGGCTACGAAAGAGAGCAAGCGTATGCACGAAACCGACGAAAGTGATGAAGAAAGCGGAATTTTGTTTTCGAGGAAAAAGAAGAAAGTTATTGCTACTTCAGTGCAGACCTTTTGTTCGAAATATGCAGAAAGGTATCCTTTGATTCACAAGAGCGAGAAAGACCCACAGTTTGCCTTTTGCATTGCATGCAGATGCGATTTTTCTATAGCCCATGGCGGTATTGATGACTGCAGGAGGCATGTCAAGGCACAAAAACATGTTAATGCATCAAAGGCGAAGAGTGCTAATGCCATCACAAACTTCTTTGCTCAGAAGAAGGTGACTGGGCCGTCAGTTGAAGAGGTTACTCGCGCTGAAACCATGATGGTTGAACTAATTGCAGAATTCAACCTGCCGCTCGCCGCAGCTGATCGTTTCAGTGAAGCTTTCAAGTTGATGTTCAAGGACTCAAAAATAGCAGCTTACTTCGCTTGTGGACGGAGCAAAGCAACTGCTATTGTAAAGAAAATAGGGAAAACTTCAAAGAGGAACTTGTGAACAGGATGAAGAAGGGACCGTTTACAATTTCCACCGATGGAAGTAAGGATGCAAACGAGAAGATGTTCCCATTGGTGGTGCGGACATTAAACCTCAACACTGGCTTGGTGCAGTCAGAGCTGTTGTCACTTCAATTCCTGTCTGATCGTGCCACAGGTAAGTGTTGCACACAATAATTAAGAAATGTAAATGTGTATACACTTGTGTGCTATGGATTAATTAAGAAATGTGTACCACTATACGTAATTGTGTATGTGCGACTGTGTGAGATGGGTTGATAGTAATAAACAAAAAAAGAATGAATTAGAAATGTAAATTTGTGTGTGCGCTTGTGTGAGATGGGTTTGCTGTCAGGTCATCTCCAACTATTTTTCTGTCAACATTATTGTCTCATGCGAAGCGAAAGTGAGTCAATGTATTGGGCCAGTGGTCGTCCCTGGGAAACTTTAACGTTGGCATTCTTGTTTTCTAGTTCGGTTCTACATTTTTGGTCATTTTGCTTGCAGGTGAAAACATTTTCAAGCTTATTGAAGATGAGCTGGAGGCTTCTGCCATTCCATGGACGAATTGTATTGCCCTGGGCTGTGACAATGCTAACGTCATGGTTGGGGAAGGGGGTGAACGGATTCATGAGGCAGAAGCATCCAAACATTTTCCTGTCTGGCTGTGTGTGTCATCTGATACACATCACAGCTCATAATGGTAATCACTTTCAACTTTAAAAAAAAAGACACATTGATTGATCTTGTCTCCAGACTTTGCATAATGTTTGTGTGCTTTGTACATATGTTTGTGCTGTCTACTCTCGATTGAAAGGTGGGGAGCTGGGTGGCTCGGTGGTGAAAGTGTTCGCCTCTCGACCGAAAGGTGCCGGGTTCGAATCCAGCTTGGGTCAAAATTTGTTCAGACCTTTTTTCGGTGCCCCATCTTTGAAATCACCTTTGTGGTGGACAAAAGACGTTAAGCCCTAATAATATTTTTTCGATCGAAAGATCCTAATTTCAAATTCAACTGTGATAATAATTTGTTCAGACCCTGTTTTATTAGTGACCCATCTTCAAAATTACCTTCATGTTGGACAAAAAGCAATAAGCCGTACATGTTTGTTTTCTTCTCTAATTGTGATTGATTTTTTTCTTCTCTCTCAGTGTCTTTATTTCAAATGTATTTATTTTGCAGCATCTTCGCAGCTGTCCCTGAAAGTGGATGAGCTTCTTGTAGATGTATATTATTATCTCGACAAGAGCTCAACCAGACTGTTGGACCTGAAGACAATTCAGCTCCATTATGAGGTCAAGGGGAAGAAAATTCTGAAGCACGTCTCCACCAGATGGCTCAGCCTCAGAGTCTGCCTGCCCTGTTTGCTTGAGAACTGGGAGGCGCTGAAGGAATTCTTCAAGAAAGAGAAGCTAGCCCGCGCTGAGAGATCAAGCAGACAAGCAGATCGCCTGGACCGCCTGTGTACCATTTTCAGGTCACCTACCTCCAAGTTGTACTGTATGTTCCTGAAGAATGCCCTTGAGGTGTTTGACACACCAAACGTAGCCCTTCAGTGCGACCAGCCAATGGTGCACATCTTAAGAAGAACAATGTTCAAGTTGCAGCACCACCTGTTTGAGCGCTATCTGAGGCCAGTCGCACTGGCAAACAAGCATGGGGAACTGCTCAAGGAGGTACAGTTCAGGGAAGCGTACCACCACAAAGCTGATGATGACCTGATCATTGGAGATGATGTGAGAAGTTTCATTGCAGCCAGTGAGCAGAACTGCCTTCGTCCAGAACGATTGAAGGAGTTTTACTCAGATGTGAAGCAGTTCTTCATCACAACCTCGGCCTACATTGGGAAGAGACTGCCAGTGGATGATGTCCTCCTTAGACATGCGGAGGTGACGGATCCTGCTGTCATGCAAAAGGACATGCAGAGGCAAGCAAATGCAAAATCCAGAGTTCCAGACGACCGACATCTGGCCAGTGTGAAATACTTTATCACCAAATTTCCAGTACTGATACCTCCTGGAGCCAGTGCAGAGGCAGTGAAGCTGGATTTTACCAGGTTCCAAGCTCACATTCTTGAAGAGGCAGATGTTGAGCTCAAGGAAGAAAGAGTCGATGAGTTCTGGAATGGGGTCAAAGACGTGACTGATGAAACTGGTGGCAGAAAATTCCAGCATCTGCCAGAGTTCATGCAAGGAATTCTGACCATCCCTCACTCCAGTTCACACTGCGAACGGATCTTCAGCTGTGTCAGGAAAATCAGGACTGACACCAGAGCAAGCATTGGACAAGAGACTCTACAAGCTCTCCTTGTGGTAAAGTCCAAGCCAGGCAAACCATGTCAGAGAGTGATGGGGTTCACAAGTCAAGAGCTTGCAGAACTGAAATCCTGCTACAAGGAAACTGAGAAAGAAAAAGAAATGAGTAACACATGCTGTTGGTGACTAACTTTCAGTGATGCTGAAGTGATTAACATAATTCGTGAAAGTGTAATAAGTGTTGGAAGGGTTAGGGCTCTTTTTTAAGGAACAATATTAGTATTTTGATTATTCATAATCATAACAGTATCTCAGCCCTGAAAGTCTAAAATTTTGCCCACCAGCCTTTGGTTAGTGACTTCCAAGTTTTACTAGTCAAACTGAAAATGTTACTAGCCAAAACTGAAAATTTTACTACTGAAAATAGCCCCCCCCAACTCAACAATATAATGTACCACAAGTGTTCGACGCCCAATGTTAGAGAGTGTTTTCTGCCCAGAGGCATTGAAAACAAATATTTGAACAGACAATCATAACCAGGTTAATGTTTATGTCCTGACTTCAGGCTTTTGATAGTATCAAGTAGAGAAATAACTGACAAAGTCCCCATGTGAACTGTGGTGGGATTTTTTATTTATTTATTTTTTGTAAGTAGAGCTGGGCTTCTGTTTGCATAACAGGTTAAAGGGTCTGTAGCCCCCCCAGGTATAAATTTTAGAGGGTACACAGAGCCCCATCCTAGCATTATAGAGGGTCCGCAGATTTATTTAAGAAAAACTGCATCATCTGTATGTTCCTTAAAATAAATTATCCCCACCTGGGTCTGCCCTGGGGGACTTGGGTGGGGTTAACTACTTTTTAGTTCCCTGGGTCACCCTGGTCAGCCCCACAGGGTGGGTTTTTCCCTATATTCTGGGGCATGTGTTTCTGTCTACCCTTGGTCCATTCACCTGTATTTGTCTTTTTAAAACTCTCCCAACTGTCTGCACTGCCTGTAGCTCTTGATATTGGATGTGTGTTGCTAAATGGTTTTAGCTTTATTTAGGCCCTATGGCATAGGTTTATTTAACGTATTGGACCGGCTGGCGACATTCAATATTCTGTTTCTTTTTTTTTTTCACAAGCAGTGCAGGCACATCCTGAGAAAGCCTTGTTGCTTTCGGGACGATAAGCAATGTACAATCAGTCATTAAAATAAATTATCTCATTTCGCTCAACTCTCTCTTCTTTAAATGTGTTGTGACAGTGTGTGTGTGTGTCCTTTCCATGATACTGATTCTTTAACTGGTGAGCTATCGCGCAAAAGCCCGTCTCCCTCGCTCTCTCTCACACACAGAAAAACATATATCTATTTATTTATTTGTATGATCGTTTGATAATGTATTGTAACAGAGAATATAGCGCAGAGGTGCCTACCTTACACGCTAGCTCGTAATTTTACGCATTTTCGGCTCAAATTACGCGAGTACGACCAGTTCCTCTAAAATACGCAATTTACGGGTGGGGGGGGGGGGGGGGGGGGGGGGCTAATTGTGGACTGAAGACATGATCGGCTGCTTTATAGGCTCCCAGCCTCTGGAACCAGAGACTATGTCACTGAGCTTTGCGCGTGTAGTCCGCTACACACAGACTACCCAAGGCAGCAAAAATACTCGCACACAGCGCGCCAAGCGTTCACTGAAACACTGAACTCTGACTCACGGGTAGTAACTAGCGATAGCAGGGGGGGGCTCCTCTGCTACAAATGCATGCAACGCCGGTGTGCAGAAAGGACTTTGGTGTTCCTTACAGTGGTGTGTACAAAAGTATGATATTCAAAGACATTTGGAGTCCGCTGGGGCCAAGGCATTAGTACATCCCAAAGCTGACATAAAGCACTTTTTCGTTAACCCTTTCGGCCCGGCAAACCGCGGTACTGGTTGGCGGTCTCGTATACCGTGCAGCCCGGAAAACCGCTAGAGCGGTGTCAGGTGTTTTATATCGCGCACCCGGTGATACGCGAGCCTCGACGTGCATGTGGTGACTTCGCACTGACATATCATGTTTACACTACCATGAGGGTCCTGAGAGTGCGTGCGTACGTTTGTACGTTGTATGCGGTCAGCTTTTAGAAGAATTTTGAAAATCCACTGGCCAGAGAAGATCAGCAATGTCAGACTCTGGGAGAGAACAGAGCAGATAACATCAGAGAATGAAATTGGGCGAAGAAGATGGGGATGGATCGGTCACAGCCTGAGAAAGCCAGCTTCCAGTATCACTAGGCAGGCATTGTCATGGAACCCCCAGGGAAAGAGAAAAAGAGGTAGGCCGAGAAACTCCTGGCGTCGAGACCTCCAAGCAGACATCAAGAGACTGGGAACCACCTGGAGTAGAATCGAAGGAGAAGCACAGGACAGGAGTTGCTGGAGGTCTCTCGTTGACGGCCTATACCCGGGTAGGGGTGACAGGCGTAAGTAAGTAAGTATGCGGTCAGCTTTGTGGCGCCAGCATGCGTATTACGGTCGAAATGGCGAGTGAATGTGTAGATATTCGAAGTGATAAAATTTTGTGTTTGGAGACATGGTTTCAAAAGCAGATAGCTTTGATGTATTGGGACACGTGTGCCCACCTACTGCATGGCAGCATAACCACGTGTTGGCAGTGTCTGTCAGCTGGAGCGATCAACAGTTGAGGCACTGACAACGGCAATGACGTACAGCTTGATTCTGAAGCTAATTGATATTCCGTTCCTCTGATGCTACACATGTAGGTGACTCTGTGGACACCGACACACATTGGTTACACGTGTAGTACGTGCATTGTCTTTACAACACTGGTACTTCCACCCGATCGTGTATGAGACACAACATCGTTCAATGCCGCTTATTACATGTTGTCTAGACTGTGGACATACCGTACAGTGGCAGGTGTAAACATTGCGGCTGGTGACAAAGTAGGAGCCTTACAGTGTATCGGCATACTGGAAATGCATGGACACTAACGTGTCGCAGTAACAGATGCCCTTTTTAGTTACTGATGCATGTTAAGTAACAGCGATCTGTCATGCATGAAAGACATTTTTGGCTCACGTGCGAAGAAAAAGTGAGTCTGTTCCGAGCCAGCGGTCGTCCGTCCGCCGTCGTGCGTGGTAAACTTTAACGTTGGCATTTTCTCGGAGACTATTGAAGCTACAGTCTTCGAGTCAAACTTGGCCCAAGGATACTTTGTGGCAAGACCTTTCTAAGCATGCCAATTTTAGTGACAGTTTCTCACAAAGGTCAAGGTCACAGAGGATCAGGAAATATATCAAAAATAGCCATTTTGGGACATAATTTCTTTTTTCTCAAATCAAACTATTCACAACTTCAAACCCAAACTTGGTACAAAGATACCTGATAAAAAGACCTTTATATGCACACTAATTTCGTTGATCCCTCAGAAAAGTCAAGGGTCACAAGAGCTCAAGAAAAATGTCCAAAATGACCATATTTTTACCAAAAAAAAGAGGGTTTTTTTTTCGCAAATACTATTCACAACTTCAAACTCAAACTTGCTACAGCGATACCTGACATTGTGTGAATAAAATAGCTAATAGTGTGGATAAATGTCTTTATTTTTAATTTGTTTGCTGTGGTGTATTTTTTTTGTTGCGTGTTGCGCTGAAATGATTACACAAAACACACATTTTTAAGCAGCCCATTACACAAAATGGTCTAAGAGGGGTAGGCACCTCTGTAGCGTTTTCTGCTGAACGCGGCAGATTGACAACCAAAGTGTGATTTGTCTAAACTCTGTGTGTGTGTGTGTAAACTGATGTACTTAAAAGTTTGTTTCAACCTGTTTAACCACTCAGAAAGACGTGTTTCTCCAATTTTTGCCTAATAACTGTGTACCAGAAGATGGATCGACCACGATTAAATAAAACTGACAAACTTATTTCTGTTCAAATTTCTGGACTTGCTTTTTGAGTTTGCCTCAGTGCTCATGCCATTCGAGTGCCGTCGTGCTTTAGCCATGGAAATAGACTCAGCACAGCCATGAACTCTGAAAACGGTGTCGTAGCGGCGGTGCCACACACGGCCCAGGGGTAGGATTTCTGGTACTGTCGCTTGTCGATGGAGATGGCGGTGTCGAAGTGTAACTTTCTTCTTAGCGATTATCAAGATCAGACGGTGCCGGATTGAAGAATCCGAAGCATTCCAGCTCTTCTTTTGCTTTTTCTCCGCCATGTACAACTTCGTTCAAGATCGAAAGCGAAACGCACGATGCCGTATCCCATAATAGTATGTATGGTGACGTCACAGCAAGTAACGCGTTCAACATGTAGCACGCACTTTGTTATAACATGCTGACACCACACATTAACAGTTTGCCCGCCCTGTTACACTCGCACGGACCCCGGCGTCGGCTCGATTTCGAACGCAGCCGCGACTGAGCGAGCGGCTAAACGAACCAATTCATAACTAAAAATAGAACGACTGTCTCCGACCTCTGTTATGGTACGCGCAGTTCGAGTGACGTGTTTGGCTACTGCCGCAAAGTGATTTTTAGAGGCGGCTCGCGGTGGCAGGTCACGCGCCGGCATATCTGATGTTCGGCTGGCGGTTAGCCGTTGAATTGGAAAACGCACGAGCGCACTCGCATTTGGCGAGTGGGTATTTTTTTTTTACTCGCCAAATTTTTTTTTCACTCGCCATGGCGAGTAAATTACTCACCATTTTCAGGGCTGTATCTTCATTTGAGAGAGGAGAACAAGACACATCTCTGTTGTGTGTTTTACTTTAGTAACTAACTGGCTTATTTTTGTTTTATTCTAACAGTTCAGAACTGTTTGAATTTAACAAAAAAGAAAAAAAAAAGTTTCGCTTTTTGTATTTGCTTGTCACAGATTACACTCACAGTACTTTTTTTGTTGTGAGTTTAAAGTGAGCAGAATGTCTTATCAATAATCAATCTTGAATAATACAATTGGTACTAGAAATAAACAAAAATTCAATCAGAATTGTAACTTTTGAGTCAATTGAACCCACATGTTGACAGGTTGGTTGGTTGTTGATGACAAGATGGTTGGTTGTTGATGTTGTGGAATTGGTTTAGTCATTTGTCAATAATTTGTAATGTTCTTTCATTTAACTTACTTACGCCTGTCACCCCTACCTGGGTATAGGCCGTCGACGAGAGACCTCCAGCAACTCCTGTCCTGTGCTTCTCCTTCGATTCTACTCCAGGTGGTTCCCAGTCTCTTGATGTCTGCTTGGAGGTCTCGACGCCAGGAGTTTCTCGGCCTACCTCTTTTCCTCTTTCCCTGGGGGTTCCATGTGCCCATGGTTGTATCCCTGGATAGAGAGAGGCGGCTCGGTCCTGTGGCTTCCGAAGACTTCCGGCTTTCACCACAGGACGTCATAAGTCTTCTAGTAGAAGAACCTTCCTCCTCCAGGAAAGGAATTACTGTTAGTCTTTTCGTCGGCGTTTTTGTAGCTATTTCCTTTTTTGCAGGGTGGGGAAGCTACCCCCACGCCCAACCCCCTTACTAGGAGGACCAGGGGTTTTCTGTCGGGGTCACCTTCCCTTAGACCATGTTGGTTCACGGCACCTTATTTCATTCGGTGCACCCCTCTCACGAGGGACCCCCTATCCACCACCCAGGGGACGCGCCTCAACGCCGTATGGTCCCAGCGCGAGGTCTTTCATTTAAGTACACGCACAAATGCAGCATTTTTTACTTTACCATCAAAGTCAGATGGTTTCGTTCTTGTCACTACTGATAAGTCTCCAAAACTACTGAATATTGTGGTTTTCTGATGGGAAAACTACTGAAGGTCATTTTTAGGGGTAGGCAGGTCTGGATATATGTTTCACTTTGCCTTCTAGACTTGAGAAAAATGGTGACAAAAAAAGAATTGCACGCAACAGTTTCAGCCTTTCTATACTTTGTGTGATGTGAGGTTGACTGTACCTACATGATATTCTACTGTACATGTGCATGCTCTCCTGACAGCGTGTCGATGATGTGTGTATGTGTGTGAGAGAGAGAGAAAGGCATAGAGACATACATGTATATATATGTTAGAGCAAGAAATACATCATATCTAGAGCATAATTGCTTCGATGTCTGGGTTGTGACAAAGTTGCTGCTCGCACGTCAACGTCGCTGATGTATTTGCAGACGGAGAGCGAGGTTTTTATTTTTTTTTTAAATTCCTGCAGAGAATTAATTTTTACTGAAAAATAAAAATATACAACTCTGGCTAACGATCTCATCCAATATCTTTCTCTAATCTAGCTATACAGTTAGTCCTCAATGAACAAAATGTATCCTAAAAATTAGGGATGCGGGGCGCCGGCTGTCAAAGTGATGGGTGACACTTGCCCCCTCTCTCGAGCAAATGTAAACGATACTGCAAGCGTGGGCCCAGAACACGTACACGGTCCAACATGATGCAAAACGCTTTCCGCCTGTAAGAGGCATAAATCCTCATCAGTCCCCAGGCTGCAGTAACTCCATGTCTCTTGTTGGTCTCATTGACGCTGATTTTGATCCTCGGTATGAGGGTGCTGCTGCAGACTGGGTCTAGATGACTGTAGTCAGTTTTTTTTTCCCCCCTTGCCTCTCTCTCTCTCCCCAACGCAGTTCTATTCATACATATACAGATGTGTATGGAAGCAAAGGAAATAGCTTTTCTGTTTTCAGTGCTGCCGGCTCGTAATGTTTGCTGAGATATGTGTATTTTTACATTATGTCCAAAATGTTGTGATGTGCTATGTTGTATACGATGTACCAGTGGTCTCTCGCACTCACCGCCCCCCCCCCCCCTTTCCCCCAAAATAAAAAATAAAAAAATAATAATAATAATTAAAAAATAATAATAATAAAATTAAAATAAAATACAAAATAATAATAATAAAAATAAATAAAATAAAACACAACAATGTCAACAACAACTGACCAAACAAGCAAACAAACTACTATTCAAAAGACCCAAACTGGCATTGGCTCACACGAATGTAACGTACGTATACAGGCATAAACCCGTGCAGGTCTAACACAGAACAGCAACAAGAACCAGTTTTCTGGCAGTACTGATTCAAGCTTTAGTGTCCAGGACATAAAAATGAAAGATAAATGGGAATGGCTGTTTTGTCCCACACCAACCACAACACACTTTTGTCAAATTGTCATAGACACCCCATCCCTCCGCCCGGCTGGCCTAGAAAACAACAAACAAAGCAAGACTGAAACAACTTGTGGTTGTCAGTATACAAGTAATTACATGGTGTGGACTTCGACTACAAAAGATCGAGTTACTGATTGTGTAAGCGTGAAATAAGAACGAATTGCAGTTACTGATTGTGTAAGCGTGAAATAAGAACGAATTGTTTCAGGTGCAAAAAACGTAAAAACACTCCTTACATCTTTGACCTGTGGGGCTCAAACCCCATTTTTTCGCAAAATTTGCATGTCCGCGGTTCCAGTTACTATTAAAACCAAGTCTCCAGACAAAATCTGCATAAGAGCAGGGGGATAACCGATCTCCTGCTTCCGAAGGAGAAAAAGTTAGTATTTCATATTTTGAAACCTTTTCATACCGGACTTTGGCTCATGCTCATGTGCCGGGCTTGTCTAAAACTCGGTAACATACGGGAGGATATCCTTGAAGGCGTTCGACAGCGGTCAACTTGCATGGCTCATGCTGTTATTTGTCGTTGTCTAAGTGCGCGCAGCAAACTTTGTTCAAAGATGCATTATTGTTGAGGTGGCGATTGATTTTTAAACGTGTTCTGTAATCTACCAGCTTCCTGTAGACTACAGCCCGTTTTGAATTAAGTCCCGATTGTGAGACCTGAGCGCCAGATTGCTAAAATGAAGCTGCCGGAGCATTTTCCACCTCGTAGTGGCGAGCTTCTATTGAAAATGTTGTTGCATGAACGCATGATAGTTCACACATCATATCTCGGTGTGATGCCATGTGAATATCAGGCCTGAGTGTTGCTTGTTTACGAGGTATGATTTTTTTAAAAATGTAATGAGATTTGTGCCACTGACATAAAACCGAGACCACTGACCCAGTCTGTTGATATATTTACATATAGAGTTTTACTGCTATCTTCCACAAATTCGGCCAGTCTAGTCTCAACTAAAAGGCAGTATAACATTCCGCCGATGTAGGTACCGCCGTTAGATGGTCTTTATAGTAGCACCCCAATAACTAATTCTGATGTAGATAAGGGTCGGAGTTGTGAATTTACAGTGTTCGCCGGGTCCTGGATGCATGGAAACCCAAGTCCTATGGGGGCCACTTGTCCTAAACATTTTCAATAGTTGCTCTGAGAGGTCCACTTTCTGTTTCTTCTGAGCCTCTGTCAATAAATGGAGTATCCTTTGTAAAGAATGTTCGGAGGCCAGGGTCATCACACACTATCCTTTGGAACTACTCAGAAATAAAGACGGGAAGTTACAAGTATTGTTCGGCAAAAAAATGTCGATCTTTTCCTTTGTGTAAACAAAGAGGCAAGGCTTGCAGGTCCCGCTTAACACTAGACAAAAATGACCTGTAATCCGAATTTACAAATTCTATCCTTTGGAACTACTCAGAAATAAAGACGGGAAGTTACAAGTATTGTTCAAAATAATGTCGATCTTTCCTTTGTGTAAACAAAGAGCAAGGCTTGCAGGTCCCGCTTAACACTTGACAAAATTGACCTGTAATCCGAATTTACAAGTTTTCTCTTTCATTTTTGAACTGCTCAACCCATTTGTAGAAAATGCTAGATGATACAAAAGTAGCCTATCAAACAACTTTCAAAATGGTTTTGATTTTGACAGGAATATCAGAGGGAAAGGAACACAATGAAAAGATGGTAACTATCGTCACTTATGGGCAAAAAAATAAACCTGAAACTGATCCAGATGGTGATGCGTTTATCACAGTCCTCCCAAAGAGCGGCAAAACTATATAGATCATTCGAACAGTACTCAAAGGCAGGCGAATTCTGGATAAAGTTCGATCCATTGTAATGAAAGATCAATGAGCCGGCGCAAAAACAGTTTGCACGATATCAACGAGCAGCATGTGTGCCCACTGCATAGTATAATTGAAATTCTTTTTCACCACATTGATTTTGTTGACTTACTAAATCACGGACTGAGTATCTGAAAGCGTGCTATGCATATCGTAGTCTTGTTCCAATTTATGACGCACTAAAGCGTTTCATAGTCAGGCTGCAAATTGCATGTAAGGTAAAAAAAAAATTCTTAACGCTTTATTTTGGACATGACTGAAACGTCAGTTTACTTTAGTTCTTATTTCCTTTCTCTGTGTGACTTCATAAAGCGCATGAGAACAAAACACGATGAATATTTCTATCTATTTATCTATCCCGTAGTCTTGCCGACCGTTGGGGCACCACTGGTGACTTGGCAACCAGCTCTTTAACTTTTTGATATTGTTTCCCAAAGAGGAAGTCCGACGGTTATTTATTGCTGTCTTGTTTTAAAATGTAAGTCATCGATCTTCAGTTACGTGCACCTTTACTTACTTTTACAGATATTTTCACAATTTGTAATGACACTGTAGGTCTATCTATCTATCTATCTATATCCCGTAGTCATGCTGACTGTTGGGGCACCACTGATGACTTGGAAACCAGCTCCCTCCATTCCTCCCTGTTCTCTGCCATTCTTAGCGTATCGCCCAGCCTCAGTCCTGTCCACTCTGAGATATTGTCCTCCCATCTTTTTCTGTCTTCCTCTCCTTTGTCCCCCTTGCACAGTGCCTTGCAGGATTGTTTTGGCAAGCCCTGCTGAACGCGTGACATGCCCATACCACTTCAGTTTGCGTTTTTTCATAATGGCTAATAGGTCTTCATAGGGCCGCCCGATGGCTTGCCTGATTCTGCTTCCCACTTCCTCGCTCGTGATGTCCTTGTTCCGGGCGACGACCGATCCGGTATGGATTGAGGTAAGGTTGTCATTGCATGTGGGCAAAAGAACCTGGCGGAGCCCATCCCTCTCCAGGCTGTTAACCACAGCCGAAACTCCACATAACTTGTGGCTCGCCTTGGCCCTGGACACGTAGCCGATGACGTAGACATAGACACTATAGGTACTCGTCGACAAATGAAATCACACATTTATTCTCTAGGCACGTTGGTATACCTCGCGCTGGGACCATACGGCGTTGAGGCGCGTCCCCTGGGTGGTGGATAGGGGGTCCCTCGTGAGAGGGGTGCACCGAATGAAATAAGGTGCCGTGAACCAACATGGTCTAAGGGAAGGTGACCCCGACAGAAAACCCCTGGTCCTCCTAGTAAGGGGGTTGGGCGTGGGGGTAGCTTCCCCACCCTGCAAAAAAGGAAATAGCTACAAAAACGCCGACGAAATGACTAACAGTAATTCCTTTCCTGGAGGAGGAAGGTTCTTCTACTAGAAGACTTATGACGTCCTGTGGTGAAAGCCGGAAGTCTTCGGAAGCCACAGGACCGAGCCGCCTCTCTCTATCCAGGGATACAACCATGGGCACATGGAACGTCAAGACCATGTACCAGAGCGGCAAGGCCGCCCAGATAGCAGCGGAAATGCAAAAGTACAACCTTTCCCTGCTAGGCATCAGTGAAGCCAGATGGACGCAGTCTGGCCAGAAAAGGCTGTTAAGTGGGGAGATGGTTCTGTATTCAGGTCATGAAGAGGAGAATGCCCCCCATACAGAAGGAGTAGCACTCATGCTGTCACCAGTGGCACAGAGAGCGCTGATGGGCTGGGAACCTCTTGGGCCAAGAATTATAACAGCAGCCTTTAGAACCAAGAAAAAGCTCAAGCTGAACGTCATCCAGTGTTATGCGCCCACCAATGACAGTGACGAGGAAGAGAAACAAGAGTTCTACGACCGACTCCAGAGTGCCTTGGACAAATGTGCGGAGCGAGACATCACCATCGTCATGGGCGATTTTAATGCCAAAATAGGGGAGGACAACACCGGATACGAAGAGGTGATGGGGAGACAGGGACTAGGCTCGGAGATGAGTGAGAACGGGGAGAGGTTTGTAGACTTTTGTGCTCTAAACCGACTTGTCATTGGAGGCAGCATCTTCCCATACAGAAGAATACACAAAGCAACTTGGGTCTCACCTGACCATACAACAGAGAACCAAATAGACCATATCTGCATTAGCAAGAAATTTAGAAGATCCCTTCAAGATGTTCAATCAAGTGAGGAGGGGAGCAGATGTCGCCTCAGACCACCATCTGCTTACCTTAAGAATGAAGCTCAAGCTAAAGAAAAGACGCACAAACAAGAAGACAGCGCTATAATGTAGGCCTCCTGAGAGAAACTGGAGTTAGAGAAGAGTTCAAACTGGTGCTGTCCAACCGGTTTCAAGCGCTACAGGAGCTAGTAAATGAAGAGGAGGCGGTCACCACAGAGCAGCAGTGGAGAGGCGCTGAACTCAACCTGCAAAGACACTGTAGGGTTCAGGAAACACCACCACAAGGACTGGCTGTCGGCACAGACCTTGAAGAAGATAGAAGCGAGGAAGCAGAAGAAAGCAGCGGTCAACAACAGTCGCACGAGAGCAGCCAAAGTAAGGGCACAGGGGGAATACTCGGAAGCCAACCGCGAGGTGAAGAGGAGTATCAGGGCAGACAAGAGGGCCTACACAGACAGCCTGGCAGCAGAGGCAGAAAAGGCAGCAGGCAGCGGCAACATGAAACAGCTCTACGACATTACCAGAAGATTGTCGGGTAAGTATGGCCATACAGAAAGACCAGTAAAAGACAAAGAAGGCAAGCCTATTGCAGACAGAGCAGACCAACTCGACAGATGGGCCGAGTATTTTGAAGAGTTACTGAACAGACCTAGCCCACCCGACCCCCCCGACATCCAGCCGGCAGAGACCGACCTACCCATCAGCTGTGACAGACCCAGCCGGGAAGAGATCAGAAAAGCAGTGGCATTTTTGAAGAATGGCAAAGCAGCAGGGCCAGATGGCATCCCAGCGGAGTCTCTGAAAGCAGACCTAGAGACAACAGTGGAGATGCTGTACCCACTGTTTGGAAAGATCTGGGAAGAGGAGGTGATGCCAGCTGACTGGAAGGAGGGGTACCTAATCAAGCTTCCCAAGAAAGGCGACCTCAGCAAGTGTTCCAACTACAGAGGAATCACCTTGCTGTCAGTACCAGGAAAGGTCTTCAACAGGATCATCCTAGAGAGAATGAAGAGCTCCGTTGACCCCCAGCTGAGAGACCAGCAAGCAGGATTCAGGAAGAACCGATCATGTACAGACCAGATCGCCACTCTCCGCATCATCGTGGAACAGTCTCTGGAGTGGAGCTCCCCGCTGTACGTCAACTTTGTGGATTATGAGAAAGCATTTGACAGCGTGGACCGAGAGACTCTGTGGAAACTCCTACGACACTACGGTGTACCCACAAAGCTCGTCCGCCTGATCAAGAGCAGCTATGATGGCATGACATGTCGCGTGATCCACGAAGGGCAGTTCACCAGAGAGCTCCAGGTCAGAACTGGTGTCAGGCAGGGGTGTCTGCTGTCTCCGTTCCTCTTCCTACTGGCCATAGACTGGGTCATGAAGATGACCACAGAGCACAGACGAAGTGGAATACAGTGGACACTGTGGACACAGCTTGACGACCTCGATTTTGCAGACGACTTGGCATTACTGTCCCACACTCATCAACAAATGCAGGACAAGACCACGAGGCTTGCTGACATCTCGTCCCAAGTGGGCCTCACCATTCACAAACAGAAAACAAAGACAATGAGGCTGAACGCAACCAGGGAAGAACCAGTCTTGCTTGCTGGCACCCCGTTGGAGGAGGTGGAGTCCTTCACCTATCTCGGGAGCATCATAGACAAAAAAGGCGGCACTGATGCAGATGTCAGAGCACGAATCGGTAAAGCCAGAGCAGCCTTTCTCCAGCTGAAAAAAGTGTGGAGTTCCAGAGAGCTGTCACAACACACCAAAGTCCGGATTTTCAACTCCAATGTAAAAGCAGTTCTCCTATATGGAGCAGAGACATGGAGATTGACAAAAACCACAGTCAACAGAGTACAGACCTTCATGAACAGTTGCCTTAGAAGAATTTTGAAAATCCACTGGCCAGAGAAGATCAGCAACGTCAGACTCTGGGAGAGAACAGAGCAGATAACAGCAGAGAATGAAATTGGGCGAAGAAGATGGGGATGGATCGGTCACAGTCTGAGAAAGCCAGCTTCCAGTATCACTAGGCAGGCATTGTCATGGAACCCCCAGGGAAAGAGGAAAAGAGGTAGGCCGAGAAACTCCTGGCGTCGAGACCTCCAAGCAGACATCAAGAGACTGGGAACCACCTGGAGTAGAATCGAAGGAGAAGCACAGGACAGGAGTTGCTGGAGGTCTCTCGTCGACGGCCTATACCCGGGTAGGGGTGACAGGCGTAAGTAAGTAAGTACGTTGGTATACATAGCTGCAGATCATTAGTGGTTTCTTTCATTCTTTTTTTTTTTTTAATCTGAGGGTAAACCCAACCTTCTGTATTTCTGCTCTGATTACTCTACGGGGGACTTAATGCCATTTGTTTATAAAAGTTGCTATTATTCTTTTCAGTGTAAAGTGTACTGTAACATCATTGATCACTGAGACTGCATAATTGGCACTGGCAGTGATCGCACATCACAACATATCTTGCCAGTGCAACTGATTGAATTAAATGTTACAGTAACAAATAATTAATCAAGTTCCGAAACTTTGTTCAGCCATAACAGTTAAAACCAAGTGGTGTGGCACTCTTTCTATTTTACAGCATGCAGCATGTTGCCCTTCGAACATAGATTTCGAAGATAGCTTTTGTTTTTGTGGGTTGCATTTTGTTTTGATGCTGTGGTGTCGAAATGAAACGGGCAAAGCGATGGTAAAGTGAATGGAACTAAACGTGACAAACATTTATCGAGACGTAAATGACTGAAATGCATAGAGCAACTTTACACTGGCGAAACAAACAAGCTTTTGTACAACAAATAAAAAAGAACTCGTCGGCACACCGAAATTCACGGCAACGAGTCCGCGTGTATCTTGTATCATGTGTCGATCACGTGATTTGTGATACGTGACCTTATTGTTGAGTAACGATATTTGAGTTGGTTGTACATTGCTTAACGTCCCGACAGCAAGACTTTCTCAGGACGTGCCTGCACTGTTAATGATATTTGAGGTCTAGGCAAGCTTTTTCGTTATTGTTTCTTCTCTTAATATAATTAAGTGTGAAATTTTACTTAAAAACTAAAATTAAATCCTTTTAAGTGACATATAGTGCATACTACCACTGAATACAGGACCAAATTAAGCCCGTGTAAACTACTGATCCCCAGTGAACATGACTGCGACAGTCCTGGTGTCGTCTGCAGCTGTACTGGAAACAAAATGTGCTACAGAAAAATGTCCCCATCCTCCGAATACGCACTGCTTGTATTCATACTAGACCTTCATTTTGATATACCCAAACCTTTGTTACTCTCCAGAAAATCACCATCTCGTAAATGGCTGAAGTAAGAATTGTCAAGTTGTAAGAGTGAGTCTATGAAATCTGCAAAAGGTACAGATTTTCATAAGTCCTCGCCACGAAAGGCTATGAAAATCTATGCCTTTAGCTTGATTTTTGTCTTTTTGTAACTGACATCGTTCCTCAAAATGAGGAAGTGGATGCTAGTAATGACTGTAGTCTGTGCAAGAAACCAGTCCACATCTGCAAAGGGCATAGATACTCATTATCCCCTCTGCTAGGGGGCTCATGAGAATCTATTCCTCTTACTGGTGTCATTCATGCTGATGTTTCTCAAACTGTGTCTAACTGAAACAGGGCCGCCTTGACTGTGACCAGATGGCAGGCAAGCACCGCTGAAACATAAACAGTGCGAGTTAGCGGGCCGAGTTATCAAGATGTGTTGACAGGTTTCACATCTGAGCCGACTTTTAGACCACGCCCACAAACGGCACGTGCGGCGATTGAGGTAGAACTGTATATGCAAAATTTCAAGTAAATTTGACAATAATTATGGACTCTAACTTGGTACAACTGACTTCCTATAGATGGTCTTTTAACCCTTCACTGAGACACCCAATTTTAATATTCTCGGAGGCTCTTATAGGCACCCTTTGAACAAAGCACTTCTTCAAGCACTTTTTCAAGCTTGTCCGAGATTTGTGTTTACATTCATACGCACATACTGCATTTCCCGTCAAAAGCACTTTCAGCAGCAAGGTTAGCGTAACTACATGGTACGTAATTTTTATCTAGTTATTTAAGTTGTCAGATTTTTAGATCTGCCCGCCTATGTCGTCATGGGTATGCCATTTGATTTTGCTCCGCCGTGACCCATTCCAAAAAGTATTTTCTATACATAGAATTAGAAGAGACTTAAAAATGGGTTAGACGATGGCTTCTGATGAACCGTTGCATTTCGCATTGCAAGTATGTTATCTTATGTGATTTTATGGCATCAGAAGCACACTTGTTTATTTACAGGCTTTCCATTAGCAGAAAATTATCTATATTTGATGGACAGATTTTGCGAGTAACGGAAAAAATGGTAAGCTGTCAAACAGATGGACAACTCTTGAAGAAAAAGAGGGTCTATTTACATGTTTAAAGTACACGTCAGACCGTGAAGCGCCTGAGTCTGATTTTTGGGGTCATGCTGTTCATCCATTGGATAGCAATGGATGTGGGAAAAGAATTTAATCTTTTTTTTTTTGGAGCACTTTTGCAAAACTATTCAACCAAATTTGGCAGAAAGGTAGCTGATAGACATAATTTCCATGCATACTATTTTGGTTCACTACTCGTGAAGGTCAAGGGTCATGGGAGATTGAAAACAGTGTGAAAAATGCATACATTTAGAGAGAAAAAATGCGGGTACAGAAACCAAACCTTTACTTACGTTAGGGCTTGGCCATACTTTTTTTTTATCAATTGTGACGTACCGTTGTACTTTCTCTTACCTTGTCATTCAGTTGTCCTTCGACCAGTGTGAGCACGTCACACCTTTCAAGCGTTGTATTGCGCACTGTGAACTTGTCTTGTAATGGTGTGGCATCTTTAATTTTCTCCTGCAAAAATGATGGCATCTTGTAGAGCGTCTCTACCAGGGTCAGTGGTTGCAAATTGTGGTGACTTCCCAGGCAGATGAGACCTCCAACTATTTCCAAGAAAAGGCTTTCATCCATCACACTCAGCTATAGACACACAAAAAAGCACATTCTAAGTGGCGAAAACCACCCAAAACCAGGACTTGGTTTGATTCCGGCATGCTCTCACAGCCTTGAAAATGGCGAGTAATTCACTTGCCATGGCGAGTGGGTTTTTTTTTTTGGGGGGGGCGAGTGAAAAAAGAAATCCACTCACCAAATGCGAGTGCGCTCGTGCATTTTCCAATCCATACTTTTTCAGTTCTAAATCCGAAAGTGCCTAAATGTTCAACCTTCACTTCTCGTAATACTAAGCAAGCAATAGAGACAAGTTCTACAACATTTTTGGCGAGTGCATTAAAACATTATTTTAATTTGACATCAGACCTGCAAACCCTTAAAAAGCTACAGTAGAATTTTGGACAAGTGGTAGTAGTTTTGGAGATGTCAAGCGTAGTTTAGCATGTAAGTTACTGTTCGCTGAACGCTTGATGCGCGGAAATTTCTCTATACAACACAACTTTATTGTCTGTCACGACAGAAATTTGCCTTATATATAGCGATCGGAGCTTTGGCTGGCTGGTACAAAGTTTCTTCTTTTCAGGCCCTGCGCTTTTTGATTCGGGTTCCTTTCTCTTCGGCATGGTTTGGACCGCTGTTTATCTGACGCACTTTGTGAATGAAACGATGCACGCTGGGAAAACCGAAGTTCGCTCCGCTCGTTCTCATTGGCCCCAAATCGCATGCTCTTGCCGACTACAAACCGAAAACAACACCAAAAAAGTTTTTGGTATACTAGCCCAGAAGATGGACTCTTTGCAAGTGAGCCAAAAATTTTACTGTGTGTACTAACTTGTGTGGCCTCTCTAAATAATCTAGGGTCATAACAGATAAATGCGGGTAAATTGTCAGTTTTTGATAGTCTTAATAACTTCAGAGCCAAACTTGGCACAGAGATACCTGATGTTAAGACCTTCATGTGCGTGCTAATGTGGATGACCCCTTGGAAAGGTCGGGGGTTAAATGAGATAAGCAAATGATGTGAAAAAGTAGAATTTTAGCTGTTATCATCACATTTGCAAAACTTTCCCCCCTAAATTTGGCAGGGATGTAGCTGACCTTTCTATGCATACTATTTTGGTTCACTACTGGCAAACATCAAGGGTCACAGGATATTGACAGAATTTAAAACTTTTGAGTCAACATGGATTTTCACAAGTACAAAAGCCAACCCTGTCTTTATGTTAGAACTGGATTATTCATGCATGCACGTGATCCTTAATGGCTTTGCCATTCTTGTTATCATTTTGGATCAGCCATACACGTGAAGCGTGAGGGCTTAGCCATTCTTGTTTATCTGACGTTCTTTTTTCTGATTCAGGTCCGAATCTTTTTGGAGCCATTCTTGTTTATCTGACGTTCTTTTTTCTGATTCAGGTCCGAATCTTTTTGGCAGTGGTGATGGACCTCTGAGGCATGATGGTGATTCTGGCCGTGGTGGTGTGGATTGAGGGCTGGCTTGAACTTGAAGGCTGGAAGCTGCCTCTGTAAGGTCACTGGTAGCAGTCTGCCTGATGTTTGCCAGTCATGGTTTTGTTGTAACTACTGGTGGTTCTGATGTCAATGTTGAACTGTTATAAAACAAGGTGACTTTGAAATCAAGCTGTGTTGCTTTTGACAAAGCTTTTTGCCATGTAATGCACACAAGGATAGTTATTGATGTAGAGATGTTGTCGCACAGACTTGTCTCTTTAGGAATATGGGAGATAAGTAAACATGTTCATTACCAGATTTGATGTCCAGTGTGCCCCAGGTGTTAGGGTATGGTTTCATTGACAATGTAGAAATTGGAAAAATACACAACACTGACACTGAGCTATTTAGTAATTAAACGGTCATTCAGAGATGGTAAAACATTCTGCTCCTTGGCAGTTTTTCATTGCTACCAGTACAATGGATTATCATTATTGCATCAAATAAGACTCTTAGTTACCCCTCTTTTCACAATGTATGTAAGTAGGAAAATGCACCAGAGGTTTTCCTCTGCCTTTCGATTTGAATGCAAGGAACTCCTGCATACGAACTCGAAGAAGAGCAAAAAAGTGTTCCATTTTACAACATTCCAACCGCATAAATTAAGTTGGATCGCTGTCCAGCATCATTGTAAGACACTAAGTGCTCATGGCGTCAGACGACGACGTAAAGGCCTCTCAAGTGAGATGCTTAGTATCACTTCAGCACTGATACTGATGGACAATTATGCATCAGTATCTCTTTATATGTAAACCGAAAGAATATTTTTTTTGTTTTTAACAAATGGAAACGATACATTGCAGATTTCCCAAGTTCTACTTGGCGGTGCAGACGGCGTAGGTGTATAGAGAGAGTGTGGAAAGTGTGTAATTAAGTTGGATGCAAATGTTTGTGATGAGAAGAAGGGATTGAGTGTCCATTCCTTACTCCCTTCTCATTTCTTTTGGGAAGTGGATTTGCTATTATGGAAAAGCCTTTGTGGAAGCATTGTAACATACTGTTCACATTGCCTGTTATTCACGTGGACAATTTCTTACAGGGCTGTCGTGCAGCATGGCAGCGGCACCTGTTGGACAGGCAGTTGCCCCTGCAATTGCACTTCAAGGGCAGATGGCTTTTCATGGACACCTGTCCAGCTCTTTCCCACCCATCAGTGGACATGTCAGTTCTTCCATGACTTTGTTTCTTCAAAAACATTACCGATGACATGACTACCAGGAGTGTCCACTCCTTGCTCAATTCTAGCCTAAGAACCCGTTGTGTAAACACAACCCGGGAGGCACTCGGGGAACCCCCAGAGGGACCGAGAGTTGTCTCCCGCTCCTACCCACCAGCCCTATTCACCTGTGAACTCCAGTCACGCTTCTTAGGCTCACGCGTTCAGACGTGTTGTCTCTAGCCTCTGGACTTAGAAGTTTTTCGACCGGGTCGGTCTGCTTTGCTTGCTTCGTCTTCGCCGGCCTGGGATTCTGCGCGTGCGACGTTGGTCGACTGCAGCTTCGGTCTTGTTCAAGGGTTCCCTCTCTGGCTTGCCGGTCGGGCTGTGGGTGTCATGGAGCTTTCTCCTTCTCGTACCTCTCCGACTGACAGTGGCTTACTGATGACATGCACAAAATGCGGAGGCTTCCAGTGGCCGTCGGATAAACATGCAGTCTGTCTCCCCTGCGCTGGGTGTGCGTCCGACCATACGTGTGACGTCTTGTGCTACATGGCCGGAACTGCGGTGGTCTAATCTCTGGAACTTTTATAGGAGAGAGCCTTCTACCCTCGCGGGTACCTTGAAGATTTCCGAGACGCCTTCCGCTGTGCCCCCGGCACCGGACGTGCGAGACCAACGGGATCCGACGCAGATAACGCCACTGAGTAATCAAGGGACTAGTGCACGGAGTGGGAGTTCGACCGTCAAGACCGCCTCCGTTCGAGAGCGCGCCCGTACACATTTGGTGGAAAGAACCCGCCTCTCCCAAGAGCCTGGTTTGGTGGGACGCTCGTGGCGTCCCTCCTCCACCGTCGTTCCCCACTCGTCTCTGAGGAAGCCGCCAGGATCCCGCTGGAGGTCCCCTGGCCGGCCAGTAACCCGCCTCTCCCAAGAGCCTGGTTCAGAGAGACATCATTGCACTCGTCCGGAGCCTCCTGGTTGGGAAGAACGTAGGTACAGGGGTTCTGCTCGACGTTTCCGCTCTCCTTCGCACGATCGTAGGAGGAACTTCTCGCCTCATCGCTCGTCGCACCGGGACTCACCTCGCCGCAGACGGTTTTCACCTTCTTCGCGTCCCCCCTCTCGGTTGGACCCCCGCTCGTCCCGTCCCTCTTCCCAGCGACCGGCCACTTCCCCCCCTCCTCGTACTCACCGCTCCGTTCCAACTCGTCGCAGCCGTTCTCCTCGTCGGGATCCGCCTTCGGCTCGCAGGAGGTCCTCACCGCATCGTTCAGACTACCGCTCTCCACTGCGGAGGGAGTCTTCGTCCGCTGCGGTTCTCCGACGGGATTCCCGGCCTCGGAGCCCTCGTCGCCCTCTTCGGTCGCCGGTTTCCGGACAGCGGGACTTCGACACCCTCAGTTTGGCACCGGAGGATGCTTCGGACTGGTTACTTGGAGGTCTTAGCCGTTCTTCAGCTTCTCCCTCTTCGGCCTCCAGTGTGTCGGCTTCCGTCAGACAGGTCTCTTCTTCCCGGATGGACACGCGGCTGGCACTGGACGGAGCAGCCAAGCTGATCGCCGCCGCCTTACCGGAGGATGTTTGTCCAGCTTCACCTCCTGTGAAGAGGAAGATTTCCGCCTTCATGGACGCGGATAGGACGGTTAAGAGGTTCAAGTCTCTCCCACAGCCAGCTAGTTTTTTGGATCTGCGGGACGCCTTCTCGTCTCACCTGCATGCGGAGACTCGGAACTCGGACTTCTTCGCGGACGGGAGATGGCCTTCCGCTCTGGACATCGCTTTTCAGCAGGACTGGTACGCCGGCCATTCGCAGTCGTTCCTCTGCCCGCTTCCTCCAGTGGATCCCGCCGCTCTGATGCAAGCCGGAGGGGCTTCTATGTTGAAACGGTCCTTCCCACGGGGACTGGATAGGACGGCGTCGCTGGTCCGGAACACGCTCGCCTGCTCCGGTTTCTTGGACTTGCTGACTCAGGCTTTCATCCGACGTCTCGAGGAAGCTTGGCAACCTGCTTTGTCTCCCCTCCTGGGAGACCTACTACTCATGGCGGAGGCTGGGAACCGCGCTGCTTATCACTCATCGGTCAACGCGATGGCGGCTGCGGCTAACTGCGACCTCATGCGACGAGACGCCGTCCTACAAGCTTGCAGTGGTATGCCGGTCGACCTGAGTACTCAGCTACGTCGGGCCCCTCTGGGAGGGTCTCTGCTCTTCGGGGATACTTGGCAGACGGTGAAGGACTCCAACTCCGACCGTTGGCCTCGCAAGACTGTCAAGCAGCGCTTTCCTCCCGCCCGCACGGCCCTGGGGCGCTCCTTGCGGGCCCGGAAACGTGTCACCGCGGACCCGTCTGCCCCACCACGAGCTGCGCCGCGCCGTCGCCCGTCCTTCCGTCGCCCTGGCCCAGCTAACGCCCCTGCCCCCGCCTGGCCCCGTCCCGCCCGTCGCCCTGGGCGCAGGCGGGCCACCTGACTTGTCCCCATTTCCGCCCCCGCCGACCGTCGTCGGGGCTCCAGTCGGCGGGAGGCTAGCACGATTCAGCGAGGAGTGGCGCTCGCTGTTTCGAGACGAGCCCTGGGTTTTGGACGTAGTCACCAGAGGATTACGGATCTCGTTCCGCTCTCCTCCGCCCTTGCGCTCCATTCCTCTTTGGACAGAGGTTCCGTCCGACGCCCTCAAGGCCGCCGCTCTGCGAGGAGAAGTCGCGGCTCTCCTTTCAAAGGAGGCCACAGAGATAGTGCAGCGTCCGGACTCGCCCGCCTTTTACAGCCGACTGTTTGTGGTCCCCAAACCCGGCGGCAAGTGGCGGCCAGTCATAGATCTGTCGGCGCTGAACGCCTTCATCGCGGCCCCTTCCTTTCGGATGGAGACGACCAGGGCTCTTCGTGCGGCGGTGCAACCCATGGACTACGCGGTCAGTTTAGATCTGTCCGACGCCTACCTACATGTCCCCATGCACGCTTCGGCCAGGAAGTACCTGCGCTTCGCGTTCGAAGGAGTGATTTACCAGTTTCGCGCCCTGCCGTTCGGTCTCAACCTCAGCCCCTGGGCCTTCACC
Source organism: Semisulcospira habei (assembly GCA_036245525.1). Taxonomy (NCBI): domain Eukaryota; kingdom Metazoa; phylum Mollusca; class Gastropoda; family Semisulcospiridae; genus Semisulcospira; species Semisulcospira habei. Next base: position 165,973,978 of record BTPG01000002.1, read on the forward strand.
CGCATCATGGATGCTGTAGTGGCCAAGGCGAGGCAGTCGTCGTCAAGTCCGACCTCGAATTATCTCGACGACCTTCTTTTGAGGAATCAGGAGGAGACCGCGCTTGCGGCGGACAGGGACGCTCTTTTACAGCTGCTTTACCGGTTGGGTTTCCTGGTCAACACCGGAAAGTCGGACTTCACCCCGGCGCGCCACTTCATCCACTTAGGCATGGAGTTTGTCACGGACCGCAACAGGGTACTTTTGCCAGAGAAACGGATTGTGAAGTTGTCCGCTCTCGCCGCGTTGATAGATCAGCAACAGGCAGCCCCCGCCAGGGTCTGGCTTCAGCTTCTGGGCCTGATCAACGCAGCGGCGGATCTTATCCCCCTCGGGCGTCTCTACTCCCGACCGCTACAACTTCATCTCCTACTGCTCTGGCGTCCCTCCTCGGGCGACTTGACCACGAACGTCCCCGTGTCCCCTTTGGTACGCCCCCACCTTTTACGGTGGACCGACAGAGCCTGGTTGGCTCTGGGAGTCCCCATTTCCTCCCCATCCCCGCACCTCTCCCTGTGTGTCGACGCGAGTCGGGCTGGTTGGGGAGCCCACCTGCTTCCTCAGTTCACCACGACGTCCGGCCTCTGGCCTCCGGAGTTCGCGGACAAACACAGCAACTGGTTGGAACTGCAAGCGGTGTGGCAGGCCATCATCGTTTGGGAAGAGCAGCTCAGACATCAGCATCTTCTCGTCCTTTCGGACAACTCGACAGTGGTAGCGTATATACAGAAGCAGGGAGGAACTCATTCACCCGATCTATGCATGCTACTCTTCCGATTGATGCGATGGTGCGAGGACCGCGATCTGACTCTCAGCGCTCGCCATATTCCCGGTCACCTGAACGTCTTAGCGGACTCCCTTTCTCGCCGAGGACAGCTCATTCACACGGAATGGACGCTACGCCAGGACATTTTCCGGATGATTTGCTCTCACTGGGAGACCCCGATGGTGGACCTGTTCGCCACGAGGTGGAATCGCCAGCTTCCCCTCTTCGTTTCCCCAGTACCGGATCCCCTGGCTTGGGCGGTCGACGCCTTATCCATTCCCTGGGACGGACTCATAGCGTACGCCTTTCCCCCGACAGTCCTTGTCCCCAAAGTCCTCCTAAAGCTGCGAGGAACCAATGCGATCCTGCTCCTGGTCGCCCCGTTCGCTTGGACTCGTTCCTGGTCCACCGACCTGATCAGCCTCGCCACGCACCCTCCGCTACTGCTCCCCACGCCCCGCACTATGCTCAAGCAGCCACGCCAGGCGCTGTTCCACCCCTGTCCGGAACGCTTACTGCTACACGCCTGGAGGTTGTGCGGCAAGCCCTCTCAGCTAGAGGTTTCTCGGGTGCTGCAGTGGAAGCGATCGCTACAGCTCGCAAGCCCTCGACTAGACGTATCTATGAGGGGAAATGGAGGGTACTCTGTACCTGGTGCAGCGACCGTCGTCTCTCCCCCACCGAACTGACAAACCCCCAACTTGCGGACTTCTTCCTCTGGCTCTTCGAAGACCAAGGACTGGCCCCTATTACCATTCGGGGATATCTCTCGATGATTGCCGACACCTACCGGCACCTCGGCCGCGCGGACCCCGGCGCATGTAAGGACCTGGCAGATCTTATGTCACACTTCGGACTACAAAGGCCTGCCTCTCGCTCTCTTCTTCCCCGCTGGGATTTACCATGGGTTCTTACCTGGCTAAACTCACCACGTTTCGAACCACTACCGTTGGCCAGGCTTGCGGATGTGACGCGGAAGACCTGCTTCCTGCTGGCGCTTGCCACCGCGGCACGAGTAAGTGAGATACACGCTCTATCAGTCCGGCCTACATGCCTGCAATTTCGAGCTGACCACTCGGTCCAACTGGTGACCGACCCTGCCTTCATTGCCAAGACTAGGTCTCCACTGACGGCGCCACAGGTTATCACCTTACGACCGTTACGCGGGAAAGACTTCCCCAGTGAGACCAGGCAACAAGATCCTGTACGAGCCCTCAGAGTGTACTTGCGACGAACCAGAGCCGTCCGGAGGGGACGCTCTCGCCTCTTCCTTCCTTTAAAAACAGGAAGAAACGACATTACGGCACAGACAGTCTCTTCCTGGCTTCGCTGGGTGATTCGCTCAGCATATGTCGATCTCTCCCCTCAGGGAGCGAAGAGCCTAAAGATTCGGGCGCACGAAGTACGGGCCATGGCCACGAGCGTAGCCTTCGACAGGAACTGCGCTGTCAAGGACATCGTGGCTGCGGTGGGCTGGCGATCAGAATCTACTTTCGCCCGCTTCTATCTACGGGATCTGGCAGGGCAGCGAGACAACCTCGCCTTGGTGGGGGACGTCACGGCGGCACAACACTCCCTCCCGGCGCCACAGGCGCCGTAGGTATGCACCTATTAGGGAGGGCAGAGTGTCGGAAGAGAGGAGGGGGCCTTGAGCCTAGAGAAAACCATCTGGGGGTGCGGCACCCTCCTCCTGTTCGGCATTCTCCTGGTAGTCATGTCATCGGTAATGTTTTTGAAGAAACAAATTCATTTTTCTTTAAAAGGTATTTTTTCGAAAAATACTTACCGATGACATGACTCGAAGGACCCTCCCACCTGCCCCGCTTGCCGCTGGTGAGCCTAATTTCGTGACTGGAGTTCACAGGTGAATAGGGCTGGTGGGTAGGAGCGGGAGACAACTCTCGGTCCCTCTGGGGGTTCCCCGAGTGCCTCCCGGGTTGTGTTTACACAACGGGTTCTTAGGCTAGAATTGAGCAAGGAGTGGACACTCCTGGTAGTCATGTCATCGGTAAGTATTTTTCGAAAAAATACCTTTTAAAGAAAAATGAATTTTTGCCGAGAAACACCTGGCGTCGAGACCTACAAACAGACATCAAAAGACTGGGAACCACCTGGAGTAAAATCGAAGGAGAAGCACAGGACAGTAAGTGATAGATTTGATAAATGTGATATTTAAAATAAATTTTACACATTGCCTCATTTACCATTTATTCTGTTTATTGGAAGTCAGATATGTTAAAATAGATTTAATGTAATATTAGCAAGTTGTTTACAGAATAAAACACTTGCAGAATCAATTTAACCTGTGGCAGACTAGCCTTTGGTGAGTTTGCTACAATCAACAACTAATTCTATGTGTGTTTATTTTCCTATTAGCATATACAGTGTGTATTTTACATGACTTTTTGCAGATTTCTGCAGGGAATATAACAAGATGAGGATTTCACCCTGAAGTCTGCCATTTTCATTTGAGCTCACATGCGTTTTTGTCTTATGATGTGCGAATGTATTGTAGAAAGACTGGGAAAGTGCATGCAAGCTCATACAGAATGGCGTGAAGCGCCGTGTGTCTGTGTGTGCCTTTGTGTGAGGGGGGTGGGGGGTGGAGAGAGCTGAATCTATCAAAAGGATAAGATTAAAATAGAAACAAGTGTGTAAGTTCCTAAAGGAAAATTGCATGTAAGCTCAAAACAATACGATAGACTTTGGGATGAAATTCTCATCTTGTTTCGTTGTTGCCAACTGTAAGTCTAATGCTCCGACATACCCAGAAGTGCGCAAGATTATTTGTCTTTCGTCTCCATTCAAGAGAAGGCCTGCATGACCAATATCTGGTCGATACGTTGATACATTCTTTTGGCCAAACACGGCCTATTATGGGGTGGTCCCAGGTGAAGACGTGTTCAGCACAACTGCACACAAAGTCATTACATATTAAAAAAAAAAAATGTTTCTACCCTTAGGTAACGTTGTACTTTAAATCGGAGCTGTCAAAATGAAAGCTTACTGCTTCTTTTTGTTTTAAAGAAAGGTACAGACAGAGGTTTTACTTTTGACTTTCAAAGACATTTGAGAGGCCTTTTTGTTTGGGTGGTGTTTTTACTAAGACCAGCCTGACTGATTACATGTCATAGTCTATAGAATGGAGGATAAAGTTGCCAAGACCCATGCAAATGAGATGGTTTTGATTTAAAAAATGAATAGAAATATTTATGCTGAAAATGTGGCAGTGCATTAGCCCATCCTCCTTTTCCCTCAGCAAAATGGATGAGGCGCTCTTCCACTGTTCGGACCCCACCCGGGTCTGCCCTGGGGGACTTGGGTGGGGTTAGGTATTTTTTTAGTTCCCAGGGTCACCCTGGTCAGCCCCACAGGGTGGGTTTTTCTCTCTATTCTGGGGCATGTGTTTCTGTCTACCCTTTGTCCATTCACCTGTATTTGCCTTTTTAAAACTCTCCCTACTGTCTGCACTGCCTGTAGCTCTTGATATTGGATGTGTGTTGCTAGATGGTCTTAGCTTTATTTAGGCCCCATGTGTTAGGTTTATTTAACGTATTTGACCGGTTGGCGACATACATTCAATGTTCTGTTTAGTTGGTTTTTTTTTTTACAAGCAGTGCAGGCCCGTCCTGAGAAAGCCTTGTTGCTGTCGGGACGTTAAGCAATGTACAATCAATCAATCAATTCCACTGTTCGGTTGCCACGTTCAACAAGTCCCTGAGACTGTATGAAATCTAAGTTTGACTTCATTTGTTACCATGAAGTGTCTAAACTAAAAGTATGGTCTGAGAAGTCAATACGAAAAGTATGTAACATCTCATGTATTGTGTAATTTTGTTTCCTGCAATTTGTTTCATGTGTGTATATACAGGTAGATTGCAAGTAGATTCAGCAAGAGACAGAGATTCTCAAAGGTCCAGGCAGCTGCAAGGGCTCATGAGAATTATGCCTCATGCTGGGCCAGGTTGGCTGTTGCTGTGCTGGAACTGAAGTACCCAACGGAGAAAGAAACACGCTTAGAAAAGACGGGTACAACACAATTTATTAATATTTCGGGTAAATACCCTTTGTCAAAATAGACAAACAAACAAACATAGAGATTAGCCGCTACTTATCTTCAATGGCAGAAGGAATGTGGCACATTCCTTCTGCCATTGAAGATAAGTAGCGGCTAATCTCTATGTTTGTTTGTTTGTCTATTTTGACAAAGGGTATTTACCCGAAATATTAATAAATTGTGTTGTACCCGTCTTTTCTAAGCGTGTTTCTTTCTCCGTTGGGTACTTCTTTGCATATTACACGCTTGGCAGTCACCTTTTTGGTCTGGATTGTGCTGGAACTGAATGGAGGTGTATATTTCAAGACCCAAACACAAGGCGCACTTCACATCCGAAGGCACTTACTCTCAAGAGCCCACGCAGCAACAGTCGGTACCTCTTGGAGATGGTTACTAATACCGACATGTACACGATAGTCTACTGGTGCTGATATATTGGTCGCACAAGTTGGTAGTACCCTGTTATGTTTACTTTTCTGTTGATTTTTACATTATTTTTTCCATACTCGAACATTTATAATTGCATTTAAGATGGCAAATTAGTGCTGCTGTGCCTGAAGTGAATGGAGGTGAACTAGTCCTTTTGCTGCATGTTGATATCAATCAAAAGCTATGTTCTGTTCATGCAACAAACATGAATGGTGAAAGAATCTGCTTTTTTTTTTCTTTTTTCTTTTTTTTTTTCTTTTTCTTTTCTTTTTTTCTTTTTTTTTTTTTTTTTTTGGGGGGGGGGGGGGGGGGGGGGCAAATTTGGACATTGTTTTCTGTCCCAAAGCCATAAACATACTTATTTAATTCAGTGTTGCGAGCTATTTTCTAACCTGTACTTTTCACTTTCCAACAGTTACAGCTACCATCTGCTTAATTTAAATTTTAATGAACACAAATCTGTAATAACAGGACACCCAAAAATGTTCCATTTACCGGAGAATGACTCATGTTCAAGAAATATAAACAATTATCATTACCTGTGGATGGTAGGGGCTGCTGTGAACGATGCTGCACTCACCAGGCTAGTTCTTCATCACCTCTATTAATGTCCTGTTCTTAAATCGCTTTGGAAAACCTTGGGTATATGTGGGCGCCATTTTGTTTGGTCGACCGCCACGTTTTTGTGCTCTCAGTGTTTAGTGCCTTTTCTTTGGATGTACTGTGTTTTTGTCTGCTGAAAGCTGCTGAGTATTGTATAAGAGTGTGCTGATGAGGATTGTATGCTTGTTTTTCGTCGGATGAGGATGCTGTTCGAGTGGTATCGTATTGAATAGTCTTTCGTTTGAATTTGTTTACGCCGCCATCTCTGCCTCTTCCGCAGCGTGGGTCCGCATTGATCCGCGGGCCTTCTCGCTGCCTTGTTCTATGTCAGTGCTGCGCGCTAGTGGGTAAAGTGTTTACTGTGCGAGGCTGTCTGCCTTTCGCGGCCACATCTGTTGTCCGTGTCCCTCGCTCCCCTACCACACTCACACACACACACACACCGACTGGCGCACACACACACATACACACACACCTACTGTACATCAGTTTTCTCCCTTGCGTCTCTTCCCTATCGCACTGCTCACACACTTCGGCACACACACACTTACTCATACACCCTGCTGCACCCTCTTCCCGTCTTTCTCTTTCTTGTCCTCACAAATAATCATGCTCATCAGATACACACGCCAACAACTGCTATCTCTACGTCGCCATGCCACCCACTCCGCATCTGGTGCCGCCGACTGTGTTGCAGTCGCCTTACGCGGCATCCGATTGCGCAAGAGAGGCCGCAGGGGCGGAATTAGCAGAAGGCAGGACGCACAAACACACACACTACCACACACTTCTTCATCTCTTCCAATGCCCTTCCACCCCTTCCGCCTCCCCCCGCCTCCCCGCCTCCTCCCCCTTCCTTCCTTCTTCTCCCATTTCTTCTCCACCCTCCCTCATTCACTGCTCCATGCCCTCCTCGGCTGCCCACTCCCCCACCCTCATCCCCCTTCCTCTCCTCACCCCCTCCTCCTTCGCCTGCTTTCTCCTCCTCCTCCCCTCCTCCCCCTTTTTCCTCCCCGTCACCCTCCCCATCCCTCTTCCTCATCTTTTTCTACTCCCCTTCCTCCCCCTCTCCCCCTCCCCAACCCCCTCTCGCATCCTCTTTCTTACCCGGTTATCCTTCCCCGACTGTTCCTCCTCCCCACTCCACCCCTCACTCCTCTTTCCCCCCTCCATCCTCTCTCCCCCCTCCCTACCCTCCCTCTCCTCTGTCCTCTTCTTCGTCCGTTTCTTCTCCCTCTGCTGTCTCTTCCAACCTAAAACTGTGTCTATTTAATGCCCAGTCTGTCTGCAAAGATGGCAAAGCTGACGTGATTTCCGACTTCATTCTAGACAATGACCTAGATATTGTCGTGATCACCGAAACGTGGCTCCGCTCGGCTGGCGACGAACCCATCATCGCCAGCGTCACTCCGAGTGGCTACCGCCTGGCCTCCTTCCCGCGCGCTTTCAGAGGGGGTGGCATTGCCATCATCTACAGGGACTGTCTTTCCGCTCACCTCTCCTTCTCTCAGTCTCTACCTTTTGCTCATCCCTCCTTTGAATCTGTCGAGGCCGTAGCAACACTCCCTGGCCAGTCCCTGATCTTCTCATGTATCTATCGCCCCCCTCCAAGCTCTCAAAACAAACTCACAAACTCCATGTTCCTCACCGAGTTCGACCTCCTCCTCGAACACTACAGCACACGACCCGGAAAACACATCCTTCTAGGCGACTTTAACTTCCACTTTGACAAACCCGACCACCCTGACACAAAACGCCTCTGCACGTCACTTTCAAACCACAATCTTACACAACACATCACTAAACCCACCCACCGACTTGGCCACACCCTCGACTGGATCATCACCCGCACCTCCGATCAACTCTTTCTCGACTCTGACACCTCCTCTGTGCTTCCCTCTGACCACTTCGCTATTCTCGTCTCCCTCAATCTACCTCCCCCGAAAAAAACCAAGCTCGTTGTCTCTCGCCGCAAACTAAAATCTGTCAACCGCGAGAGCTTCTTCGACGCAGCTGTCGACCTTCTCTTGGACCCCGCCCCCTCTCCCGATCTTGCATCCCATTTCGATTCCTCCCTTCGAAAACTTCTAGACACCCATGCCCCTGTCACCACCTGCTCCATACCCAACCGACTCCCCTCCCCCTGGCTCACTGATGACATAGCTGAGGCCAAGCGCGAGCGCCGACAAGCGGAACGCCTCTGGCGCTCATCTGACCTCACCGTTCACAGACAGATCTTCCAAACAACCAGATCCAAAGTCTGCAAAATGATCTCCGAATCTAAACGCAAACACCTTCAAAACCAAATCCTGGAATCCACCTCTTCCAAAACCCTCTACGCCACCATGAACACACTCCTAGGCACTTCTAAAGACTCTCATCTCCCCAACACACACAGCAAAGAAGAACTCCCATCTGCTTTCTCTATCTATTTTTCGGACAAAATCCAAAATCTGCGCGACACACTCGACACCCTGCCTCCTCCGCCTTGCCCTCCCGACCCCACCTTTTCCGGCACTCCCCTCTCGTCCTTCCGCACCGTCTCTCAGGATAAAGTCCTCAAGACCATAAAGTCCATGCCCTTCAAAACCTGCGAACTTGACCCCCTCCCAGCTTCTCTCTACCGTGACGGCCTTCCAAAACTTCTACCCTTCATTACCGACATCATCAACGCATCTCTAGAAAACGGCTCCGTCCCCGATATCTTCAAGTCCGCCATCGTCCGTCCTCTCCTCAAAAAACACAACCTCGACCCAAACAAACTCAAGAACTATCGCCCAGTCTCCAATCTCTCTTTCCTGTCCAAGCTTCTTGAGAAGGTTGTTCTCAACCACCTCAACCTCCATCTCACCGACAACAACCTCCTCAGTCCATTCCAGTCTGCCTATCGCAAACATCACAGCACTGAAACAGCCCTTCTACATATCTTAAACGAGCTGCTTCTCTCCACTGACTCTGGCAACATCTCCCTTCTTACACTACTCGATCTCTCTGCCGCCTTTGACACTCTCTTGGCTTGGCTTGACTTCGCGAACGAAGATTTTATAGGAGTTGCCCACGACGTCTGCAGGCTTGTTCGTGGCTGCGGAGGCCAATCCGAGACAGGCAGGTTCGACCGCAGTGGCTGCAGGGGAAGGTATGGCCAGGGTTCTGAGCTGCGGCATCTCTGTTTTTTCTCCTGAGCCGCTTGTCCTTAAGGCTAGCTCTGTGAGAGTCCTCAAAGGAGACAGCTGCCTTGTAAATGGTGGAGCGCCAGGTGTCACGGTCCGCAGCAAGCGAAGACCACTGGTGGTGGTCGATTTGGCAGGCACTAAGTGACTTCTTGAGACAGTCTTTGTATCTCTTCTTTGGTGCCCCTCTGTCACGGTGTCCAGTAGCAAGCTCGCCGAACAGGGTGATCTTTGGTAGGCGATGATCCTCCATCCTGGAGACATGCCCCGCCCAGCGGAGCTGTGTCCGCAGCAGCAAAGCCTCGATGCTCACAGTTTCAGCCTGTTCAAGGACCTCGACGTTGGTGACATAGTCACTCCAGTGAATGCCCAGGATGGTACGCAGGCAGCGCTGGTGGAAGCGTTCGAGGAGTCGTAGTTGGCTGCGGTAGAGGGCCCAGGACTCGGAACCATACAGCAGGGTGGTGAGGACCACAGCTCTGTACACGCTGATCTTGGTGCCTGTTTTCAGCTGTTGATTGTGCCACACCCGCTTGAAAAGTCGCCCGAAAGCGCTGTTCGCTTTTGCCAGCCTGCTGTCAAGCTCCTTGTCCAGCTTGGCGTCCGACGTGATAATGCAGCCAAGGTAAGTAAACTGGTGCACTGACTTTAGTTTAGACTCGCCAATGGTGATGTGAGGAGGGCGATACACTGTCTTGGGTGCCGGCTGATGGAGGACCTCTGTCTTTTTCAGACTGACCTCGAGTCCAAAGAGCTGGGCAGCATCTGCGAAGCAAGACGTGATGCGCTGCAGGGCTCTCTCTGTGTGTGCAACGAGGGCAGCATCATCAGCAAAAAGCAGCTCACGAATCAGTTGGTCTAGGGTTTTCGTGTGGGCCTGCAGTCGTCTGAGGTTGAACAGGCTGCCATCGAGACGATACCTGATGTACACTGCATCGTCATCATCGAGGTCCACTGTGGCCTGCTTCAACATCATGCTAAAAAAGATGGTGAAGAGGGTTGGTGCCAGCACGCAGCCCTGCTTTACGCCGTTGAGAATAGGGAATGGTTCTGAGAGGTCATTGTTGAGTCTGACCTGGCCTTGCTGGTCCTCGTGTAGCTGGACAATCATGTTGAGGAACTTTGGGGGACAGCCAAGTCGCTCCAGGATCTGCCACATGCCTTGCCTGCTCACAGTGTCGAACGCTTTTGTTAGGTCGACAAATGTTACGTACAGCCCTTTGTTCTGCTCGCGGCACTTCTCCTGTAGCTGTCTCAGCACAAAGACCATATCGGTGGTGGTCCTGTTTGCTCTGAAGCCACACTGGCCCTCTGGGAGTTGGTCTTCAGCGATGGCAGGTACCAGCCGATTCAGGAGCAGCCTTGCAAGGATTTTCCCAGCAATGGACAGCAGGGTAATTCCCCGATAGTTGGAACAGTCAGACTTCTCGCCTTTGTTCTTGTACAGGGTGATAACGACTGCATCACGGAGATCTTTTGGTAGTGTTCCTTCCTCCCAGCAGCAAAGAAAGAGGTCATGGAGCTTGTTGTGCAGTGCTGTGCCTCCATGTTTCCAGACCTCTGGCGGTATTCCATCAATGCCTGCTGCTTTGCCACTCTTGAGCTGGTGGATGGCTGTGAGGGTCTCTTCAGCGGTGGGCGGTTCGTCCAATTCAATCTTTACTGGGAGGTGTGGGATTTGTAGGACGACTGCTTCTTGAACAGTGCGCTCAGCGCTGAAGAGGCTCTGAAAGTATTCCGACCAGCGGTTCAAGATGGAGGTATTATCTGTGAGGAGTGCCTGGCCATTCGCGCTTCGCAGGGGACTTTGTACCAGGTGCCTGGGGCCATACACTGCTTTCAGTGCTTCGTAGAAGCCCCTGTAGTCACCATTGTCAGCACAAAGCTGGGTCCTCTGTGCAAGTCTGGTCCACCACTCATTCTGGAGATCTCTGAGCTTGCGCTGGAGACTGCTGCAGACGAGGCGGAAGGCAGACTTCTTCACAGGGCAGGAAGGCTGGGCTAGGTGGGCCTGATGGGCGGCTCTTTTTTTTGCTAGGTGTTCCTGGATCTCTACATCGTTTTTGTCAAACCAGTCTTTGTTCTTCTTTCTGGCGAAACCCAAGACTTCTGCAGAGGATTTTGCAATAGCAGTTTTCAGTTGTTCCCAAAGTGTTTCAGGGGAGGAGTCTACTGGGTCCGCTGTGTCTTTGAGCCTGCGCTGTAAATCTGTCTGAAAGGCAGCTTTCACATCGTCACGCTGAAGGCTGGCAACATCAAGCTTTTTCTTGGGGGGCCCCGATTTCTTGGGTTTTGGCTTGAAGTGGAGCCTGAGTTTGCAGCGGACAAGGCGGTGGTCAGTGTGGCACTCTGCGCTGGGCATCACTCTGGTGAGGAGGACGTCACTGCGGTCCCTCTGACGCACTAGGACATAGTCGATAAGGTGCCAGTGTTTGGAGCGAGGATGCATCCAGGTGGTCTTTCGACTGTCCTTTTGCTGAAAAGTAGTATTGGTGATGACCAGTTGCTGCTCCACACAGAACTCCAACAGTAGGCGGCCATTGTCATTGCAGTTCCCAACGCCATGCTTGCCGAGGACTCCTTTCCAAGCTTCAGAGGCCTGGCCCACTCTGGCGTTGAAGTCGCCAAGGATGATGACTTTGTCGTCTGCAGGGGTACTCTGTAGGAGGCTGCACAGGTCAGTGTAAAACTTGTCCTTTTCAGCAGGCTCTGCCAGGAGGGTTGGGGAGTACACACTGAGAAGGGTGACGTGCTGCTGGTGTCTCAGTGGGAGGCGCATGGACATGATGCGGTCTGAGTGGCCCGTTGGTAGGTTTTCCAGCTTAGTCGCAATGGATGTCTTGACCATGAAACCCACGCCTGAAAGCCGTCTTTCTGATGCAGGCCTGCCTGACCAGTAGAGGGTGTACCCAGCACCAAGTTCTTGGAGGCTGCCTTCCTCCGGAAGGCGTACTTCGCTGAGCGCGGCGATGTCGATGTTTAACCTCCGCAATTCATGGGCAATGAGGGCGGAGCGACGTTCAGGGCGTCCTCTGTCTGCTTTGTCGAGCATGGTTCGGACGTTCCAGCATGCTACGTTGAGTCCGGTCGTGGTCGTCATGAGAGTGGATCCGTTATTCTTTCTTGTTTTTTGACCGCAGGAGAAGATGCCCGTTGACCGCGGCTAGCCAACTGGGGTTGCGAGGGGACGAGCTTTGGTTAGGCCACCTTTTCTAGGCCCCTCTCCGTGTGGAGCAAGCAGTGCTGTCCCTAGAGAAGGCTGCTTGGTCGTTCAGGGTGTGCCGAGTGATGTTGTCATCCCCAGGTCAACATCAGGCGACCAATATCCTGAACCGCCTGCATGCAGGTTTGAGACTGCGGCTTCCAGTGACATCTTTCACCTGCCGTTTCGCCCCTCGCCCGTCGCTACAGGACTTGGAATGGTCAGTGTCATGGTCCGTGGACGTTTCCTAAAGCCTGCGCGGTGGAGCTTTTTGGTGGAGTGCAGTGTGCGCAGTACTGGCCCCACCCTTTAAACCCTTGGTTCATCTGCCATGGCCTAGCGAGCTGGGACGATGGCATCGAGGTCCTCGGGTCGTAGGTTTTATATCAGACTGTCCTTGTCCTAGTCTCTGGCTCAAAAGCCTTCCCCGGAGACACGGGGGCTTTGATGTCAGGGGTTTCCTCCCTTAGCCTTTCCGCAGCCAAGCGGCCAGGCCTGCAAGGCAGCAGGCGACTCGTGGAGGGCGGGGTCGTCTATGTCCCGTGCAGATGTGAACATCTGCCCACTGCCCACTGCCCGCCTTTGACACTATAGACCACTCTATCCTCCTCCACCGACTCCACCACTCCTTCGGCATCACTGACTCTGCTCACTCCTGGTTTCTCTCCTACCTCTCTGACAGACAGCAGTCCGTCACCATCAACGGCGTCTCTTCCAACCCGGTAAAGCTCTCCTGTGGAGTTCCACAGGGATCCGTCCTGGGCCCGGTCCTTTGCACACTCTACACCTCTCCTCTGTCCAACATCATCCAGTCTCACCGCATACACCACCACCTCTACGCTGACGACTCACAACTGCAAGACAAAGACAAACTCGACAACACTCAGTCACTACTGACTCGCACGGCTGACTGCTACAAAGACGTGAAAAACTGGATGACAGCAAACAAGCTGAAACTGAACGACGACAAAACGGAAGCCATGCTGGTAGGCACTCGCCAAAAACTCTCCCAGCTCCCTCCCTCTCTCCACCTTCAACTCGATAGCACCCCCATCTCCCTCTCTGACTCGGCCAAGAACCTCGGCGTCATCCTCGATTCCTCTCTGTCCATGACCAGCTTCGTCTCCGCCACGACCCAGGCATGCTATTTCCACCTCCGCCGCATCAGTCAGATCAGAAAATACCTCACTACCGAAGCTGCCACCAAACTTGCTGTCTCTCTCATCTTATCTCGCATCGACTATTGCAACTCTTTCCTTTCCGGTCTCCCTCACTCCACCATCTTCACTCTCCAACGCGTCCAGAACAATGCTGCCCGCCTCGTCCTCAGAAAGAAAAAATCCGACCACATCACACCCCTGCTCAAACTCCTTCACTGGCTCCCCATCCCTCAACGCATCCAATACAAAGTTCTGTCTCTCTGCTACAAATCCCTGAACAACTGCGCTCCTGCCTATCTCTCCAACTTACTTCACCCCTACACACCTTCCCGCTCCCTCCGCTCTGCCTCCGACCCTCTCCGCCTCCACATCCCTCGCACCAAACTTAACACTTTCGGTCCCCGCTCCTTCTCCGTCTACGGTCCATCCACCTGGAACACTCTCCCACTCTCTCTCCGTCAGAAACACTCTCTCTCCTCCTTCCAGTCCGCCCTCAAAACTCACCTCTTTCTACAGTTTTAGCACTATATCACCGAACTCCCCACCCCAAGCTGACCGTCGTAATGTATTTCACTGTTTGTGGTACGTGAGTCATTGTCTACAGTGTGCGCATGCGTGCGCGAGTTGTGAGTGTGCGCTTAGAGTTATAATTATTATAAGATAAGCGCATTATAAATACCGTAATTATTATTATTATTAGTAGGACAGTACGTATCTCCTGGGGAAAAAATGTCATATTTTTGTCTGTTAGTGCTTTTGATCACGGGTGTCCTTGTCAGAATTGACATAGAGGTCATCAATTAAATAACAATGTTGTGTTCTCACACCTAAAGGTGACCTGGCATATAAGTGAAACTGGACTGTGCTGCAGTTTGGGATGGAGGACAATACAAATTTCTACATACAGAACATAGGCACAGTGCAGGCACACATCAAAATATCGAGTAATTTGACAATGACTGCTCCATTCCATGAATACAACTATATTTATACAAGCAGCAGCTAAAATGGCTTCAGACACACCAATGGCTGTGTTGACATTTGCAGATTTATGGGTAATGGGTCTTTAATTTTTGGCTCGCGTGCAAAACAAAAGAATGTTCTGGGCCAGTGGTCATCCGTCTGTTGTATCTCGGCCGTGGTAAACTTTAATGTTGGCATTTTCTTGGCGACTATTCAAGCCACAGTCTTCAAACTTGGCCCAAGGATACTTTGTGGCAAGACCTTTCTAAACATACCAGTTTGAGTGACCTCTCACAAAGATCAAGGTCACAGGGGATCAGGAAATAGGTAAAAAAAATAGCTATGTTTTGACATAATTAATTTTTTTCTCAAATACTATTCATAACTTCACATGCAAACTTGGTACAAAGATAAGATGGTAAGAACTTTCTATGCATACTAATTTGGTTGATCCCTCTGAATGGTCAAGGGTCACAAGGGCTCAGGAAATAGTTTTTTTTTTAAAACAGCATTATTTTGACAAAAGAATTTTTTCACAAATACTATTCACAACTTCAAATCCAACCACGGTATAGAGATAACTGATGGTGAGACCTATCTATGAATACTAATATGGATGAGCCATGGAAAGGTCAAGGGTCACAATAGGTTGGAAAAGGTGTGTAAAATGCACATTTTGGGTAGAATTGTATCATTTTCAACAGTTTTGCAAACTTTTAAATCAAATTCGGCACAAAGATAGCTTATGATGATAAGACCTTCCTAAGTATACTAATTTTGTCAACTTATTGCAAAGGTCAAGGGTCACGAGATTCTGACGGATGTGTGAAAACTGATTAAATTTTGAGAAAACATGGATTTTGCACATGCCACCCCTTATTGCCACAAAGGTCACACATGTAGATTGGTCATACCTGTGAGCATTTCTTGCTTTTTAAAAATTTTGCCTGATGCAAGCATAACAACTTGAAGCATACCGTTGAGCAGGTGTGAAAGATTTTGCTGATAAACGTAGAAGTGGAGTATACAAATATCATTTTGCAGACAGACCTAGCGTCTGTCCTTTCTGCAGCTGTTTAATTTATCAGGCATCAGAACTGTCCGATTTTCGGCGATTTTCAGATTTTCCTGGCACCTGTTTAATAACACTTTTGACTTCTTATGTGCCAGGAAATGGCTTTAAATAACTCTACAATTCTTCAAAATCGCCATTTTCAGATTTTTTGGGGGGTGAACAGTTCTGATGCCTGATTTATAGACGCCTCCATGCTCAGTGACTGTGATTATAACAATTGCAGAAGTCTCCAGAAATGATAGTATATGAGCACTCCACTTTTATGCTATACCATTCTTTGGTTGCAGTTGTACACATATGACAACAAATGTGGTCGCCTGAGCGCTTTGTGTGTCCAGTCCACGCCACACCAAATTCCATGTCCAGGTGATTTTTGGTATGACTGCAGCGAATAGGATGCTCATCGGTCATCGGTCATTGACGCATACAAATTTGAAATGACGCATTGCTCTGTCAGTGAGCCGGTCATATGACTTGTTCATTTTTTAAACAATCACTGAGACCCACAGTCCTCAATGAACAGAGTGCATCCTAGATTAGGGAGGCGGGAGGCCAGCTGCCAACAGTGATGGGTGACACTTGCCCCCTGTCTCGAGCAAATGTAAACAATACTGCAAGCATTGGCCCTGACTAGGTACACGGTCCAATATGATGCAAAACGCCTTCCGCCTGTAAGAGACAAACATCTTCATCAGTCCCAACGGCTGCATTAACTCTTGTCTAAAGTCTCCTTTGTTGGTCTCATTGACGCTGATTTTGATCCTCGGAGTCGGTATGAGGGTGCGGCAGCGGACTGGGTCTAGATGTCTGTAGCCAGGTTTTGTTTTTCACGCAGTTCAGCAGTTCACGTATTCATAATAGACGTTTAGAAGCAAAGGAAATGGCTTAACTGTTGTCAGTGCTGCCGGTTCGTAATTTTTGCACAGATATGCGTATTTGTTTTCTCAAAACACATTACCGATGGTATTACACTTAGGAAATGGCTCTTAGCTAGCCTAATTTTAGCCAAATTTTGGTTGTGCCTGTATAAGGGGGGTGTTGGCAGGAGTGGGGCGCCATAGACCATGTCAAACCCGAATAGCCTCCCCTTACATCCGGTACAAGATTACCCAGCATACCCCAGTTTTAGTTCTTAGCTGGCAGAAGTAGGTTGTGTCTGTTCGAGCTCCGCTTTGGTTCTTGACTGTTAGTTCGTTGGAACTTGAACTGTGGAGATTGTGGCGTGACTGGGGTTGGTAGTGCTCACGCCTGTGATGCCTCGTCGACCTGTGGGTTCTACGGGCCGACTGGTTGTCCCATGGGGACTGTGACTTGCGGCTTCCGGACGCTGTTTCGGCCTGCGTTCCTACCCGGTCGTGCCTTGCGGCGTGCTGTTACGATATGGTGATACGTGGGTTTGCTCCTTTTTCCGCCATGGCCAGGTAATATCTCGGTGAATGCCCTCGACCGGCGCCCTTGGGTGGGAAGGAGCGCTGAGCGTCGGCACGCGCTGTACACTCGTTTGATTCGACTACATATTCAATTATGTCCGATTCTCCAGCGCGCGCGCGTTGTTATTGCATGACCTTAGAGACCACGCTCGCTCTTTCATCTTGTACCCTCTTGTTGCAGTAACTAGGTTTGTATCTGCACGATGTGTGGCGCCTTTCAGGGCCCCTCGGACGAGCATGCGGAGGGCCTTCCCTGAGCAGGATGCGAGTCGACCCGCACTGGTGATGTGTCCGCCACATGACTGGAAGAGAGATGGTTAAAGCTGGGGGTCTTTACCGCCGTTTGCGTCCAACTCTATCAGAGGTCGTCCCGACAGAGATGCCCAAGATTAACACGGAGGGACCCAAGTCAGAAGCAGGGACTTCGTTGTCCCACAGAGAGCGTACGACGCCTATCAGAGATCGCCGGGCATTGATGTCCGAGATTAACAAGGTGGGACCCAAGTCAGAAGCAGGGACTTTGTTGTCCCACAGAGAGCGTACGACGCCTATCAGAGATCGCCGGGCACTGATGTCCGAGATTAACAAGGTGGAACCCAAGTCAGAAGCGGGGACTTCGTTGTCCCACACAGAGCGTATGACGTCTATCAGAAATCGCCGGGCACTGATGTCCGAGCTAACAAGGTGGGACCCAAGTCAGAAGCAGGGACTTCGTTGTCCCACAGAGAGCGTACCACGCCTATCAGATCGCCGGGCAGTGACACCTGGCAGTGACAAGGTGGGACCCAAGTCAGAGCAGTGGCTTTGTTGCCCCACAGAGAGCGTACCACGCCTATCAGATACCGGGCAGAGACGCCTGACAGTTACAAAGGGGGACCCAAGGCACAAGCAGTGGCCTTGCTGTCCCACAGAGAGCGTGCGACGCCTATCGGAGATCGTGGACACGGAAGCAGTGGCTTGGTTGCCACATCCCTTCTACGAAAGAGATAAGTAGTGGCTGATTCTCTGTTGTTGTCTATTGACAAGGGGTATTTACCTGAAATATTACTAAATTGGGTTGCTACCTTAGTGGCTTGGTTGTTCAGACCTGTTTACCAGACACATTCGGCGTATTGAAGTACACAATTTTGCTTTGGGGTACACATACATGTACACGTTTATACACAAAATACACATTTTGGAGAAACTGACAACTCACTGGCTTGTGAATAAATACACATGTGAGTCCAAAGTACACACTTAGTCAGTTGAAAGTACACTGACTGCACCCAGGGGGTACACAGGTCGGCAAGTTGTCACTCAGAGAGCGTTCGGCGTCTATCAGAGCTCGCCTGACAGAGACGCCCAAGAGTAACAAAGGGGACCCAAGTCTGAAGCAGTGACTTGCTGTCCCTCAGAGAGAGTATGACGTCTATCAGATCGCCGGACAGAGACGCCCAAGAGTAATAAGGTGGGACCCAAGTCAGTGTCAGTGACGTTTTCCCGGACCAGTAAAGCACAAGATACCTTGTTCTGGGCTCTTGTCAGCAGGAGAGGTAACTGACAACCTCTACTTTAATGGCTAAACCAATGATTCTTCCGCCGGCCCTGTACCCGTACTCTCACGGGACCCGGCCTCGAGAGTTGCCCGCTCCACTGTCCTTCCGCAGGCCAGAGTGGACAAGCAACAGGTGGACAGAGCAACAAGGTGGGACCCATGTCAACGGCAGTGACCTAGGCGTCCCGGCCCAGTAAGCTTGTAGTCGCTGACTGCGGAGGGCTGGCGTCGGCTACCGAACCTACGACGCTTCCAGTCACGGGCCAGACGACAATTCATAAACAGGACATGCAGAAGCAACTGCTCGGCTTCTCAGGACAGTGACTAGTGTCTGTGAGAGCATGTTGGTGCGGTAGCGAACACGTATGAGTATGTACGTTTATCGTGGTGCGACACAGGGGTTAAAAGGCTGCTTTCCCAGTGGCTCAGCGGTGCGCCAGGCCGCTGGGACACAACACCTCTTATCCTTAGAAGGTTAGATTCCTGGAACCTCTAAACCGATTACTTTAGTTCGGAAATGGAGATGAGAATACAGAGGGGTATTCTGTCTCTCATATTTTAATTTAATTAAATAACTTGATTATCCCTTAAGGGCAATTACAATCAAATAGTACTCATGCATTAAGCATTGATTAATTTATTTTTTGTTATTATTATGTTGGGCGCCCTCGCCCGGGCTATTCACCGGCTTTCTATGGCTTGTGGCGACCGCAAGGGCTACAGGACCGCTACACTTCGCACTACAAGATCCCGGCTCAGTGATGTTGGGCCACGCCTCGCCCCGACCATGCAGACGAGAGCCGCTCTAGATGCAGTGCAGAAGAGACGACCTCATGATGGGATCCGGGTTCCGGCATTCGCTCACGATCTTCAGTTCCCCTTCGGAAGCAGGTGCTCACCTCACAGAAACCAGGGGTACGAGAGGAACAGGAGACGCCGTCCCAGTTCCTTGGCGCGCTACGCAAGGGAAAGACAGGCGCTCCGAATTATCGCCACCGTTCGGGGGAGCGGCCCCCTGAGACTACGTTGTTCCTTCCAAGTGCGGGGTCCGCCTTCGTTGGATCGCCGCCGGCCGGAGTTCCCCGGACTTCGGAGGGGTTGGACATCCCTTCTCCTGCGTGCGGGACAGACGGTTCCCGCTGGACGCCAGAGGACGTCATTCGCTGTGGCTGGACGAGGATAGCTTCTCTACGTCGCTACGCTCGCAGTTCCGAGAGGTCTTGCGATCGCCGTCTACTGCGGGGATTACAGGAGAGTCTACTCGGGCCTGGGACGAAGCAGGTCCCCTCATCGTGTCCAAGCATTTCAAGTCCCTTCCCCTCCTGGTCGGCTTCTGTCTCCGCTTCAGGGCGCCGGGGGAGGCGCTGGTGGCTTCAGCTTGATCCTACTTTTCTTCCGCTGCCAACGGTTGCTGCGTCCGTCCTAAACGATTACGCGCGACCGAGTGGGAGAGTCGGCCACGCAGGGCACCGCGCAGTGGAGATCTTCTTGGCCCCCTGGGCAGACCGACAAGGAGGCTTACCAGGACTGTTGCTCAGCTGATTCACGCGGCTTGCACCGCCGGATGTAGCAGTCTTCTTAGATCGCTGTGGACCGTCAGACGGGATTGGCAGGGACCCCTCTTCCGCGGAGGCGCGGTTCGTCTGCTGCACCGGATTGGGTCACTTACATCCGAGAGACGGAGGCGACGTTGTGACGCCAACGGCACAGTCCTGTGAACGTCAGTGGCAGCATACTCCAGGCGAGCGAGGGATAGAGGTCAGCGCGGGTGGAGGACTGGTCCGACAGACTTCACGGCGGGCGCCGTCTTCATCGGGGGTATGCACACAGTTCAGATTTAGCTCCGGCTGAGATGAGTTGCAGCTAGTCGCATCATTCTCACAACGGGGTGCTACTCTTCGCTTGGGCCTGGCCGTAGTCAGCGGTGACCAAGCACTCTTGTCGCCTCCTTAGACGACAGCTTCGGGACCTAGCGGAAGCGTTAGCTTCCCTGGGTGGAGGCGACTTGGAGTTCCGGCAGGCTGCGGCGCCGGACCGGAGCGGATGGACTTGCCCTCGGTAGCGCCTTTGTGAAGTTACCCATTCGGCGCTGTGGATCCTGCGGCCGGGGGCGCAAGTACCGGGAGTTAGACGGGACAATTTGGCAGGAATTAGTTCCTGAGAGGTCGTTGCGCTCGGGCCTGTGGCAGTATGGTCGACGCAGCTCTTACACTAGACGGTGGATTGGAGCACGATCTTCGTCCTTCGACTCAACACAAGTGCCTCGTCATCTTGGCATATGCCAGACAAAGACCTGAGAGCAGCGGTGCGTCTCCAGGACCTGGGACAACTCGAGTTTTCGAAGTCGTAACCAGTTGGCAAGCCGGGCGGTAGGCTGGGATCATGCCCACTTCGCTGTCGACTAGAGGGCCTACGCTACGGGACAGGTACTACGGGTTTTCTTCACGGGGATTCCGTCGAGGATGGAGTGCGTGGTCGTCCTGTTCGAGTGGGACTCCCAGTAGACGGGAGCAGGGCAGTGTAGGAGTGACTCTCAGTACCTTCTTCAGCTCTCTTAGGACGGATGACTTGCTAGGGGATCACCGTTCAACCTGACACCTCTTCTGCTTGGAGAAGGAGGGCGTAATTGGGAGAGGCTAGTGCGCTGGAGGCCTGCCGCGCGGGGAGGCGTCGCTGTGGCCAGATCATCCAACTTCACTGCTCGCCATCGAGATTGAATGCCGAGTTATACGCTTGGTTGTCCGCCATTACTTGTGTTGCAGGTTGGTGGATGTAGGTGCGCACCCGGAGATTGGGCAGCTAGCCCTCTTCCACAGAGGCTTCCTACGGCAGCCATGGGTGCTACCGAGACAATCCGCAGACCCTCAACCAGTCGAGTTGCGAGGGTAGATGACGAGCGCTGTGTGACGGGAATGACGACAGCCTTCTTTCTTCCGAACTTGACGAAGCCCCAGCTGGCAGAGTGCTTCCTCGGGGTTTTTCATCTCCTAAGGACGGCCCCCTTTCACCGTTCAGGACAATCTAACCATGATCGCCGACTCCTACAGGCGATTTCGCTCATCAGACCCGGGTAGCTGCAAAACCTCACTTTCAGAGGCTCCCTTCGCTTTGGAATGCCCAGCTGTGCTGCGCAGGGACCAAGTTCTACCTTGGGGGCTTACGGGATCTCTACCTCGTCCGTTGGAACCCGGCACATGACGCGCCTGACGGATGTTTCAAGGAGGAGAGCTTCAGGGCAGTCCTTGACTCAACCTCCAGGCTCAGTACTATGCACGCTGTCCACACACCCGGGTGGCTGGCAGTGCCAGTCGACCGGTTCATGTTACAGCTACCTGAAACATCTGCCTGGACGAGACGCGGCCTACATGACGGCGACAGTTGTTTCGCCCTGCGCGTGTTTGGACGCCACCCGGGAGAACAGACTTCAGAACCCGGTGACAGCCTTACCTCTTCCAGGGTCAGTATACGTACGCGCTGTTGTCACACACACACAGATTGCTGGCAGTTACGGACGGAAGGCGCCGTGCAACTACTAACGGTACCAGCCTTCAGGGCCCAGTCGTGGTCGCCTTGGCTGCCCTACAGTCGATGACTGTCCGCCCGTACGAGTGTCAGATTCCACTCAGTAGACCAGACAATAGGAACCGGTGAGAGCCTTACGTGTGTACCTGCGCCGGACCAAGCTGGTGCAGGGGACGCACACACCTGTTTTCTCCCTCTGTCCACAGGTAGACGTGATATCTCAGCCCAGACCTGCTCCTCCTGGTTCCGGGAAGTTATCCGCCCGGCCTTCCAGGACGTTGACCTGTTGATGCCACATGTTGAACATCGAGGCGCACGAGGTCAGAGCCATGGCCGCAAGTTCCGCTGCGACAGCACCGGTGCAGTCAAAGACTTGTGGCGGCTATGAGATGGCGAGCGGAGTCCACTTTCGCCCGCTTCTACCTGAGGGACTTCTCCTCCCAGCGACAGAACCTCTCGCTGGTGGGAGACACCGCAGCAGCGCAACACTCCCTCCCGGCGCCCTAGGCGCCGCAGGTATCTTAGCTAAAATTATCGGGAGTGTGCTGCAGGAGGGCGAGTTTGTGGGCAATGTTGTTGGCAGTAGGGGCGCTATAGCGGCACCCACCTCCTCTTTGGGATTCTTCCTAAGTGTAATACCATCGGTAATGTGTTTTGAGAAAACAAATGAATTTTTCAATTAAAATGTATTTTTTTGAAAAATACTTACCGATGGTATTACTCGAAGGTCCCTCCCTCCGGCCCCGCTTGCCGCAGTTCGCTAAGAACTAAACTGGGGTATGCTGGGTAATCTTGTACCGGATGTGAGTAAGGGGAGGCTATTCGGGTTTGACATGGTCTATGGCGCCCCACTCCTGCCAACACCCCCCTTATACAGGCAGACCTGTGCACCATGCGTATTTTCCCGTATTTTATACGGACAGACATAAAAAATACGGAAATACGATTTTTTTTCTAAGACAATCCGATTTTTGTGAAGGCAAAGTACGAAAGTCAATATATCGTCTGCTATGCAAGGGAGAGCAGCAAATTCGTTTTGTATTTCTGCCTCAAGTCATTGCGCATGCGTGGAGATTCTTTCACAGCTTTTTTTCTGGTAGTGCTTAAAATGGCGGAAAGTGCTGATTTTCAGCATTCTGATAATGAGGATTGAGAGCCATGTGCAAAGAAAAGATGTTTGCAAACTTATCGAAGTGCTTACAGCAAAACTTGGCCTTTCCTTTCACAAAGTAAACAGAGTAGTTGCCATGTTTTTTTGCAAAATCTGTGAAACGGACATCTCAATCCGAAGCGGCGGAGGAAATGACATCGCACGTCATGTGAAATCTTCAAAGCACCAGTCAATCGAGGCAGCTAAGAAAAACAGTTGTATTACTTCGTTTTTTTCGTCGGCCTCAACTGCAAAAAACACAGAAGAAGATCAGCTTGCTATCACAAACGCTGAAGTCAAAATGTGTGAATTGATCGTGCATCATAATTTGTCATTGGCCTCTGCTGACACAATGGCACCAGTAATGCACACTGTGAAAGAATTTTCTCGACAGTAAGAAAAAACAGAACGGACCACAGAGCTTCACTGGCAGATGACACTCTGGAAGCATTGCTTCTTTTAAAGTCAAAGCCTGGTTATCCTTTTGACAGCAGCAGGCAGCATTCTTCTGAGAAATTGAAGAAATTCAGGAGTGCCTATTATCAGGGGCGGGGCGGTCCGTGGCGCAGTGGTTAAGGCGCCTGCCACCAATGCCAAAGGTGCGCGGTTCGATACCGGGTTCCGGCGTTGGACTTTTCTCCTCTGGTAAGTGTCACCGTTAATTCGGGCGGACCGTCGGGGGTTCTTTCTCCGGGTACTCCGGTTCTTCCACCCCCCCCCCCCACCCCCCCACTTTGGTACCGGTTTCAGGCCACTTTACAAATTTCAAATACAAGCGATCAAAAATCTCTGTAACTTCAGTAGCTGACTGGCCCTTCATTTGTTGTACTGTGTTTGTCTTAAATGGCGTAAATCCGTGTCTGTTTCGTGAGTGTGTGTCAGTGTTGGGTTTCAGGCGCGGCGCTTTGAGTCGATTTCCCCAAAATTGAGAAAAAGCGCCTATATAATAACGGTATTATTATTATTATTTATCAGTCTCTTCAGTGATTGAATTGAGATACTGATTGGATTAATTGTACAGTTAGTCACTTAGTGTATAGTTTTTCTCTGTGTTCCAGTATAGTAATTGTAAGAAGAAAAAGACTGACATGAACTTAGGCTCTTGTAGACTCTTGGTGCAATGCTATAACACTGTGCCCGTGAATAGGAATATCATTCAGACTGTTGCTATTAATTCTAAAGTGAGCTGGGCCCCTGTTGGCTGTGAGGACAATAATGAAAGAAAACATAAGCACGCTCAATTCAACAAGGTATGTCTTGATTGTTATTATTATTATTATAGGTATGGACATTTATTATTTTATGCAAAGTAAAACTTAAAAAGGATGACATTTGGAAGAGACGAGATTTCCGAAAATACTGACATGTTGTGAATAATACTGAAAACTGTCGGAAAAGTACTGAAAGAGGTTGTGGAGGTGTGCACAGGTCTGTACAGGCACAACCAAAATTTGGTTAAAATTAGGCTAGCTAAGAGCCATTTCCTAAGTGTAATACCATCGGTAAGTATTTTTCAAAAAAATACATTTTAATTGAAAAATTCATTTTTACATGATGTCCAAATGTTGTAATGTAAGATGTTGCAATTGATGTACCGTGGTCTCTCGTGCTCACACATATAACCTTCGTTCTTATTTCATGGTTACACAATCAGTAACTCAATCTTGCTTTGTTCGCGTCTTGTAGTTGAAGTCCACATCATGTAATTAGTTGTACACTGATAGTCCATAAGCTAGCAGGATCTACCGTGCACCCCCCCCCCCCCCCCCCCAGTACTCAATAAGATGGGTTTCAAAGTGTACCATAGTATGTCATCCTGAGATGTTTAAGCCATGTTCCCCCGAAAATCTATAGGAACACACCAGAGATATAGCCGATGGCGCAAGGGTACCCCCATTCACGCTCTTTGCGGTTGCTAAAATGAGGTTGAGAAACATTTTCCTCTAAATAAATCAGAGTTCATTCGAAAGCCCAAATCAGACACTATTATGTTAAGGCACACCTTCTGCGTCCTGTGCAAAAAAAAAAAAAACAGAATGAAAAAATATTTAATCTATGGCTCACAGTGAAGGTATGTGTGCACCCAGTAAACAGCCATTTCCACAAAAAAGACAAAAATAATGTATCAGATGCCTTCAGACATTTTTTATAGCACTGGCAGTCTATTTTCAGGCTTACATCATTAAAATAGGATGTCACAATTATTGTAAACTTAACTAGGTGATTCTATTATCACTGTGAGTGCCACAGTGGTTGATTTTGTATTCCTACCCCAAAGTTGTAAAAATAAACAAAATTAATTAGAAACAATTATTAAATTTATTCCATTTCATTTTGACCTCTCCTTACCTATTAAGTTTCAATAATGTGAGCGTAAAGTGCAAGAAAATAAGGAAAGTTGGCATCCTTTACAATAAATTCATGGTGAATGATAGCCTTTTCCCATTTAAAATTGCTGAATTGGGGAACATACGTTGTTTCTGATGCCCTCAAAAATTCTTTATACAACTGATAGATCTTTCTTAGATTTTATTGGTTAGGATAGAGTACCACAGTTACTCCCAACCTGATTTTATGATGCTGTGATGCATTTAGGGGCCACAGTGGCTAAATCTGCTGCCCTACCCCCATTTTACCAGTACACAAAAGAACGCAAAATGACCATAACAATTGCTTATGTCATACTCCTCTGTTTAAATATTTCTGGTGCCAGTTTTCATAACAAATTATGCATAATGAGCATAACAATTTGTGATCATTTCATTAATTTCACCCACCGGTTGCCTGGGGACTGGGGGGTTAGTATTTTTAGTTCCAGGGTCACCTGTCAGCCCACAGGGGGTTTTTCTCTATCTGGGCATGTGTTCTGTCTACCTTGTCCATTCACTGTATTTGCTTTTAAACTCCCTACTGTGCACTGCCTGTAGCTCTTGATTGGATGGTGTTGCTAAGGTCTTAGCTTATTTAGCCCATGTAGGTTTATTAATGTTTGACGCTGGCGACTACATCAATTTCTGTTAGTTTTTTTCACAGCATGCAGCACGTCCTGAGAAGCCTGTTGCTGTCGGACGTTAGCATGTACAATCATCATCATCATATTCATGTGACCCATCATTAATTGTAACTTTTAAGTGGCTGTCTTTAGGTGATATTTACCTAGCATAAGGTGGGTCTAGTAAGATATCCCCTTTTCTTTTCCATTAATTTTATCTAGAAATGTGTAAATATGAATATGCATAATAAGTTTCATGGTTCCTAACAGCCTAAACAATGTTATCAAAATACTTAGTTTCCACATGTCCACCACGAGATCATCACTTCCACCTCCATTTTTTGCCTTTTTTGCAACGTTCAATTACTTAATGGCCATCTTTAAATCTTATGTTGTTCTGGCTGCCAATGAGTGAGCGGTCAAGAGGTCGGCAGCAGGAAAATGACTAAGTGCCAAAAGGTGCTCTCACAAAGAGGACAACTGGGTTGAAAATCAACGTGTGACATAAAGTACCAGAAAATGTATTAAGTGATGTACACTGTATTGGCAATGTGCTTGTAAAAGAAAAAGATAATATCTGAAATGGTTTTTGAGAAAATGGCTGTTAAGATTTGTAAGTTTGGATATGTCGGACATCAGGTATTGCGACATAGTGCCTTTAAATTAGTGGGATAAAAAAAAACACAAATCAGTTTCTAAACAGTTAAAATAATAAGTAGTGGTCACAATTGACCTATCCAAACAATTACTGCTTTTTGGCTTAGAATGTTCTAATCCCCGAACATGAGTTGTGTTGCAATACCTGACATCCGACCATATTCAATTTTTAAAACATTTTTAAAACATCCTACAACCAAGAAAAACACACTTTGTCATGTTATATACCACTCACAGGAATACATGCACACATTAGAGCACAATGGGAGTCTATCTTTGCTGTCCAAATATATTTATTGGCAGTCAGGGCCAGAATTTGTAACTTATGTCGAACATCAGGATTGCAGCAGATATCCCCAGAATAGTTATCAGAAGCCACAAACACAAAGCCTTTCCCCCAGTTTCAAGCTACAATATTTAACAAACAAAACAGATATGAAGAACAAACTGCATACAGCTTTCTGATGTAATATACATGATGAAACATGACGTGCTAAACAGTCTGCGCCTGTAAAAATAAAACAAATATTCAAATAAGTATATCTGTGTACAGGCTGATGCACTATTTTAACTCTGACCCTCAGATTTAGAAGGTCCTAATGGCTATGTAACTGGTTGTCCAAAATGGCTCATTTTAACAGTGCCTTTGCCCCCAAAAGTTCTACAATCCATATGTGTTGAACGTCAGGATTGCAGCAACAAATGTTGGCACAAGCCTGACGTCCGATACATTTTTTATCATTGCATTATTATGTTATGAAATTCACCTGTTTCTTGATCTCATTATCTTATGTTTGCGTCACAACAACTGCACGTCTCCATCAAACGACAAAAATACATCGGTGACTGTGTTCATTCAAATAACTCATTTACCAACTTGCATCGATCGGAGGTCAGATTTGCGACACGTGTTCGCGATCGAACGTCAGGTTGCTACAGCCATAAAATTTGTTATCACAAGAAATCATCTTCATTCTCCAACCTACTGCCTAAAATCGGTGCTGGAGTCTCGGGCGATTCAAACTCTTGAAATGGTCCCTTACAATATTTATACAATAAACATTTGGCTCTTTATTTTGTCTATAATTACACTCGAATGTCAGAAGTGATCGAACGTCAGATTTATGAAAACAGTTGCGACAAAATGTCACGAGTGGTAGCTCTCCATTGACAAACCGGACATTCAAAACAACCACGCTGGAATGTGGCCCATAATGCATCTATCATAACCGGACGATCGTAGACCAAAAAAACCCAAAACAACTTCGTTAAACTTGTCAAATAGTTGAACGTCAGATCTTGCGACAAAAACTGGCCGCTCACAATTTTTTTGCCAGCTTAGAAAACTGTGACGGAAAAGTAAATTTAAAGCCTATAAAATATTCAACGAAAGCGAAACAACGCAATGACGCCATTTCCGGTTTGGGTCAGCGTGCCTTTCGCTAGCACAAGTTTGCGGAATTTAAGATGCTGCTGTTGCGACAAATCTGACGTCCGACAGTGGCTACTTTCAAGAGCAATAAACAAAAGCATGGCTTACCTTCAAATCTGGGAAATACATGGATTATAAGATCAGTCTTCCCTGAACATATGGGCATGGTTGGCACCAGGTTTGTTATTGTTGCTTTTACACGCGAGATCAAAACAGACCGACGGCAAGTCATCGTCCGCTTTCCCGGGCCGATTTTTATTGGTGAATTCTAGCGTTTTACAGTATACTCACCAAACGGCTTTACCTTAGGTGCAGAAATTATTGCCAGTATATCTTCAATTATTCACACACACATTGCACTTGTTAAAGTCAACACATGTCTTTTTAAACAGATTTTAGTTTCCCGCAAAAGAGATCACTCACTTTTTGCTCACCTTTTGGCACTTAGTCAAATGTTTCTCAACCTCATTTTAGCATCCACGAAGAGCATGAATGGGGTACCCTTGCGCCATCGGCTATATCTCTGGTGTGTTCCTAAGGATTTTCAGGGAACATGGCTTAAACATCTCAGGACATACTAAGGTACACTTTGAAACCCATCTTATTGAGTACTTGGGGGGGGGGGGGGGGGGGAGGGGGGTGCACGGTAAACTCTGCTAGCTTATGGACTATGACAACCACAATCTGTTCTTGCTTTGTTGTTTTCTAGCGGAGGGTGGGGGTGTCTGTCTATGACAATTTGACAAAAATGTGTTGTGGTTGGTGTCCTGGATACTAAAGCTTGAATCAGTACTGCCAGAAAACTGGCTCTTGTTGCTGAGAACCATTGTGCTCTTCACTGTAGCACAGTAATTCAGTGCTTGCACACATGTTTACTGAAAAAAGCATATTATATGTAATGGAAGTCATTGAAACGCAAACCTGATTACATTAGATTGCAAAATAGCAAAAACTAAATAAAAATCCGAAATTGCCAAATATACTTGCGTTTGGTATTTTATACACCAAGTATAACACCTATAGTTGGCTGTGTGATGAATGTAACCAGTGCAAGATTGAGTTTCTAAAGTCTGCAAGAGGCATAGACGTTCAAAAGTCCTCACGACCTAAGGGTCGTTATGAGAATCTATGCATATTGCTCAAGATTTTATCTGATAGTGTTACTCAAACTGAGGAAGTAGATGCAGACTAAGTAACGATTATAATCCACATCTGCAAGTAGCACATATCCTCATGAGTCGCCTCTGCCCGCGGGTTCATGAAAATCTACGCCTCTGACTGGTTCCATTCATGCTCATGTTTCTCAAATTGAGTGTAACTGAAAACAGCCATGACTGTAACCAAATGGCAGGCAAGCACTGCGAAAACGTAAACAGTGAGAGAGTCTGCGGGCCAAGTTACCAAGATGTGTTGACAAGTTTGACATCGAAAATGCCGAAAAAATATATATATTTGTTTACTTATGGATTTTCAAAATGACCTATTGATTTTATGTTCCTCCGGTCATATGACTTATTGACTGCAAAACTCAACCTAATCACTGTGACTGTGCTGTGTCTGCACACTGTATTCATGAGTAATGCTTTCCTGAGGCATTGTCAGTGTCATACAGCATACCAAGAGCATTTATATATGACTAAGTGCCAAAAGGTGATCTCACAAAGAGGACAACTGGGTTGAAAATCAAAGTTTGACATAAAGTACCAGAAAATGTATTTGGGTGATGTACACTGTATTGGTAATGTGTTTGTAAAAGAAAAAGATAATATCTGAAATGGTTTTTGAGAAAATGGCCGTTAAAAATTTTAAGTCTGGATATGTCGGACATCAGGTATTGCGACATAGTGCCTCTAAATTGGTGGGATAAAAAACACAAATCTGTTTCCAAACAGTTAAAATAATAAGTAGTGGTCACAATTGACCTATCCAAACAATTACTGCTCTTTGGCTTAGAATGTTCTAATCCCTGAACATGATTTGTGTTGCAATACCTGACATCCGACCATATTCAAGTTTTAAAATTTAATATCCTACAAGCAAGAAAAACACACTTTGTCGTGTTATGTATACCACTCACAGGAATACATGCACACAGAAGAGCACAATGAGAGTCATCTTTGCTGCCCAAATATATTTATTGGCAGTCAGGGCCAGAATTTGTAACATAGGTCGAACATCAGGATTGCAGCAGATATCCCCGGGATACTTATCAGAAGCCACAAACACAAAGCCTTTCCCCCAGTTTCAAGCACATTATTTAACAAACTAAACAGATATGAAGAACAAACTGCATACAACTTTCTGATGTAATATACATGATAAAACATGATGTGCTAAACAGTCTGCGCCTGTAAAAATAAAACAAATATTCAAATAAATTTCATCTGTGTACAGGCTGAGTGCATTATTTTAACTCTGACCCTCAGATTCAGAAGGTCCTAACGGCTATGCAACTGGTTGTCCATAATGGCTCATTTTAACAGTGTCTTCTCCCAAAAAAATTCTACAATCCATATGTGTTGAACGTCAGGATTGCAGCAACAAATGTTGCTACAGCAGCGGTCGTCGCAATAAAACTTGTTATCACAAGAAATCATCTCCATTCTCTAACCTACTGCCTAAAATCAGTACTGGAGTGTCGGGCGATTTAAACTCTTGAAAATGGTCCCTTACAATATTTATAAAATAAACATTTGGCTCATAATATTGTCTATAATTACAGTCGAACATCAGAAGTGATCGAACGTCAGATTTATGAAAACAGTTGCGACAAAATGTCACGAGTTGTAGCTCTCCATTGACAGACCGGACATTTAAAACAACCATGCTGGAATGTGGCCCATAATGCATCTGTCATAACCGGACGGTCGTAGACCCAAAAAACCAAAACAACTTCGTTAAACTTGTCAAATAGTTGAACGTCAGATCTTGCGACAAAAACTGGCCGCTCACAATTTTTTTGCCAGCTTAGAAAACTGTGACGGAAAAGTAAATTTGAAGCATATCAAATATTCAACGAAAGCGAAACAACGCAATGACGCCATTTCCGGTTTGGGTCAGCGTGCCTTTCTCTAGCACAAGTTCGCAGAAATTAAGATGCTTCTGTTGCGACAAACCTGATGTCCGACAGAGGCTACTTTCAAGAGCAATAAACAAAAGCATTTCTTACCTTCAAATCTTGGAAATACACGGATTATAAGATCAACATTCCCCGAACATATGGGCATGGTTAGCACCAGGTTTGTTATTGTTGCTTAAACACGCGAGATCAAAAAAGACCGACGTCAAATCGTTGTCCGCTTTCCCGGGCCGATTTTTATTGGTGAATTCTGGCGTTTTACAGTATACTCACCAAACGGCTTTATGTTAGGTGCATAAATTATTGCCAGTATATCTTCAATCATTCACACACACATTGCACTTGTTAAAGTCAACACATGTCTTTTTAAACAGATTTTAGTTTCCCGCAAAAGAGATCACTCACTTTTTGCTCACCTTTTGGCACTTAGTCATATATAATTCAGATTTATTACTACCACATTACGACCTTGGTACTTGGAGACCGTTGCAGTGACTTACTGATGTCCTAGTGCAAGCTCCTTAGCAGATTTACTTTTCATTGGCCATATGATGTGAAATTTGGTAAAATGGCTCATGTATTGGGCGCCCCCACCCGGGTCTGCCCTGGGGGACTTGGGTGGGGTTAGGTATTTTTTAGTTCCCAGGGTCACCCTGGTCAGCCCCACAGGGTGGGTTTTTCTCTCTATTCTGGGGCATGTGTTTCTGTCTACCCTTTGTCCATTCACCTGTATTTGCCTTTTTAAAACTCTCCCTACTGTCTGCACTGCCTGTAGCTCTTGATATTGGATGTGTGTTGCTAAATGGTCTTAGCTTTATTTAGGCCCCATGTGTTAGGTTTATTTAACGTGTTTGACCGGCTGGCGACATACATTCAATGTTCTGTTTATTTATTTTTTTCACACGCCGTGCAGGCACGTCCTGAGAAAGCCTTGTTGCTGTCGGGACGTTAAGCAATGTACAATCAATCAATCAATCATGTATTGGGCGATGTACTGGTTTTCACCATCAACTCCCAGTTTTGGGGCCTGTCAATGAGGTCCAACTGAAACAGAGAGAGAAAAAAGTTACAAATTTTTGTGCAAGAAGTTCAATAAAAGTGTTTAGCCCTTACAGAGAGAGCACTTTTTATCTGGCCTTAGTTGCGAAATTGAAGCCAGCTGGCCAAGCTACTGCAGGAAGGGGAGAACGGCCACTCCATGCCTGCCCGACTGTGCTAGCAGGGCAGCGAGCCTATTGACACACCACTACGCAGGTGTTTACAGCTTGGAATGCCAACAAAGGCGTGTACTGTTTTGTGTACATTCACAGCGATTTCTCCTCCGTTACTGTGAACCAAGTGTGTGCACACTATTTAAGCCTTTAATTTTATTTCAGTTATTATTTTAATAATAAACGGATGTTCCGTTTCAAAAGAGGAGGGAGAGAGTGTTAAAACTGAGGGCATTGCCCGTGTACATTTGAGTTTTCAGCATTCAAGTTTGTTGGTCAGCCGTTTTTCAGTAACCACTTGCCAGTGTTCATGATGTAAAAGAGGTTACAAGTTGTCTTTGATATCACAAACGCAAGCCACACACAGAAACATGCACGCAAGGTTTGAGTGCTGACAAGATAAAAGTGATGTGAAAATTACACTGACATGTATTTCAGCGCATATGACTTGAGGTCGAAGTACCCAGATGCACTGTGATTTTGAATCCATGAAAATGCTTTAGAAACGACTTATTTGCATTCCCTAGGATTCCAGCCCTTCACTAGACACAATGTCTACCCTGCCCTAGCTCTCCTAACATTCATTATTATTGCTTATTAGTGCAGAAGTATGCATTCAGATTTTTGTATTTTGACAAGGTCGTCTCTCTTTTTGTCTGCATCCTTAAAACCCAGTGCATGTTTGAAGGGCTACAATCAGCCATGGATTTGGAAAGGACAGTGATTTTGGCATGGAACAGTCCAACTGAGACTGAACTGCGCGCTTGGGTTTTGATTATACTGTCACACTGATTGCAGCCTTATGCCATGACATTGGTTTCTCAAAATCTGTTACAGTCATAAGCCGCCATGAGATGGCCTTAGTCGCCTGCTCAGCATTAAACCCCAATAACCAACTAAGCACCGAGAACAAAAATAAAAACATTCAGGGGCACAAATAACATTTTCTTTAGTATTGTCGTGGGCAAGGAGGGAGTGGCAGCTCTTTCTGTAAGGGGTAAACTCTTTGGTCCAATTAATAATGGCCTGTTTTTCTTTCTAATATAAAATTGTATGACTTATTGACCATTCACATGGAGAAAGCAAGATTTGCCAAACGGACAAATAGTAAATATTCAACTTTGTTAAGTATAGTGTACCTGCCCCCGTTCCATGAAATCCTGGCTTTTGATAGGATGCAGAGCATCCTTGTTCCTTTGGGGCTGTATTAGTGCACACTCCTTGCAAAGGCTCACATATGATTCAACCATTCTTCTTGTGATGCCATAGATCACATGTGAGTGCCGTTAATGACATGTTGAGCTGAAGAGACAAAGAGATTTACAGAATACATATTTTCTGAGACATTGCTGATTTAATATGCAAATTACTATTTACTTTTACTGCTCTAGAAAGGGGGGGGGGGGGGGGGGCCATGTTTTCACAGGTTCAAAAGCCAATGTTTTTCTTTTATCAAGACACTTGAATATTTGATCACGTCAGTGGTGGGTTGGAAAGGTCAGGGTGGCAAAGTTCACAGTGCTTTTGTGGATCAGTTATACACGTGATACATCATTTCACAGTGAACTAAAGGCACACGATTCTCATGCCCCCATCTTAAAGTAGAGTACAGTAGAGAGGCACAGACAGAAGTGAGGTTTTGTTGCATAATATAAATGTACATGCAACACATCAAACAGGATAAATGATTTATAAAATCTGAAAATGCTTATGTGCTTACATGTTGAAAAGTCAGTTAACTCTTCATATGGCCGTTTGCTGATGACATCAAATATATGATCATCTGGTACAACACACAGATCCTGGAAAAGAAAGGAGAGGTGAAAAATTGTGAGAAAACTAGAAGTTCATGGTACAATGTCAGTCTTGCTGTAATTTGTTTGAATTGAGGTTGACTGTACCTACATACAGGATACAAGATATACTGTACCTACATACAGGATGCAAGATATACTGCTGTGCACACGCATGCTTTTCTGACAGCACATTAATGTGAGCGTGTGTGTGAGAGAGAAATATGTCATATCTGGGTGGGTTTTTTTTTTTCTTTGATACTATTTTTCAACTTTAAACCCAAAACTTGGTATAGAGGTACCTGATGATAACGCCTTTCTATGTGTATGACCCCTTGGAAAGGTCAAGGGTCACAGGAGGTTGGCAAGTGTGTGAAAACTAGTTTTTATCAAAGTATTTGCAAACTTCTCAATCAAATTTGGCATAAAAGCAGCTGATGCTAACACTTTTCTAAGCATTATAATTTAGTTAACCTCCCAAAAGATCAGGGGGCACAGAGGGTTGACAAATGTGAGAAAAATATATGTATCAGAGACAACTCTAATTTCACTGTACAAAACCCAAACCTTATGTTTAGACACTTGAACACTTGCTCATTTCATTGACCTGCCCCACCCGGGTCTGCCCTGGGGGACTTGGGTGGGGTTAGGTATTTTTTAGTTCCCAGGGTCACCCTGGTCAGCCCCACAGGGTGGGTTTATCTCTCTATTCTGGGGCATGTCCATTCACCTGTATTTGCCTTTTGAAAACTCTCCCTACTAGTAGTCTGCACTGCCTGTAGCTCTTGATATTGGATGTGTGTTTCTAAATGGTCTTAGCTTTATTTAGGCCCATGTGTTAGGTTTATTTAATGTATTTGACCGGCTGGCGACATACATTCAATGTTCTGTTTAGTTTTTTTTTGTTTTTTGTTTTTCACAAGCAGTGCAGGCACGTCCTGAGAAAGCCTTGTTGCTGTCGGGACGTTAAGCAATGTACAATCAATCAATCATTGACCTGTTGGAAAGATCATGGTCACACTTATTGTGTGGATTGGTCATACACGTTCTTTTGTGGACTGCGCTATCAGTCCAGATGCACAAACTTCTATAGTGTAACTGGCTAACATGTCCACTGTCTTGGTGGAAGATCCAGGTTCAAATCCTGGTGGAAGTACGAGTTTGGCTGAGGCGAAGTCCATAAGAACTGTGTTTTCACTGAAAATGTATTCTAAATTTATCAGATGTTGAACTAGCTGTTGGCAAGCAATAACATTTTGACACTGTTTTTTTTTTAAAGGAGGTTCACCCGTGTTCTTGTTATACCTCAATGATATCTGTAAATCACCACCCCCCAACCACCCACCCCCTACCCAAAAAAAAAAAAATATCCCGTAAAAAATCTAATAAACATTAACGATATATCTGCCCACCCCCCACCAACAACAAAAAAATGTTCTGGCATATATTGTTACTATGCATGCATGTGTAAGATTGACATGGATGTTGGCTCTTACCCCCCCCCCCCCACCCCCCCAACCCCCGTCCCCCCAATCCTAAAAAAAACACATTGTTACTATGCATGTATGTGTAAGCTTGGCATGGATGTTGGTTGTTCATTGCTTGCACGAAACAGTTCAGGTTTACAATTGTTCAGTTCAAGTTAGATGTTCTGGCCAACACGAACGAAGAAAACGAAAACTGGCATAAAAGTCTTGAGTGTTTTAGAAACAAATGCGTCTATCCTCTCCACTTCCGTTCAAAACATAACTCTGCCATACAGCTTTCAATGTACACCAGCAAGAACAGAAGTGCTTGAAAACTTACTACCATTGAATGTTTTCAGCAAATAAATTTACTAAATCCAATTGCTATTAATAATAATAAATAATAACAGTATTTATAATGCGCTTATCTTATAATAATTATAACTCTAAGCGCGCACTCACAACTCGCGCACGCATGTGCACGCTTTAGGCAACGACTCGCGTACCACAAATAGTGAAATACATTACGACAGTCAGCTTGGGGTGGGGGGTGTGGTGATATAGTGCTAGAACTTTTGAAAGAGGTGAGTTTTGAGGGCAGACTGGAAGGAGGAGAGAGAGTGTTTCTGACGGAGAGAGAGTGTGAGAGTGTTCCAGGTGGATGGACCGTGTACAGAGAAGGAGCGGGGGCCGAAAGTGCTGAGTTTGGTGCGGGAGATGTGGAGGCGGAGCGGGGAGGAGTGTAGGGGTGAAGTAAGTTTGAGAGATAGGCAGGAGCGCAGTTGTTCAGGGATTTGTAGCAGAGAGACAGAATCTTGTATTGGATGCGTAGGGGGATGGGAAGCCAGTGAAGGAGTTTGAGCAGGGGAGTGATGTGGTCGGATTTTTTCTTTCTGAGGACAAGGCGAGAAGCATTGTTCTGGACGCGCTGGAGAGTGAAAGTGGTGGAGTGAGGGAGGCCGGAAAGGAGAGAGTTGCAATAGTCGATGTGAGATAGGATGAGAGAGACAGCAAGCTTGGTGGCAGCTTCGGTAGTGAGGTATTTTCTGATCTGACTGATGCGGCGGAGGTGGAAATAGCATGCCTGGGCCGTGGCGGAGACGAAGCTGGTCATGGAAAGAGAGGAATCGAGGATAACGCCGAGGTTTCTAGCCGAGGGAGATGGGGGTGCTGTCGAGTTGAAGATGGAGAGAGGGAGGGAGCTGGGAAAGTTTCTGACGAGTGCCTACCAGCATGGCTTCCGTTTTGTCGTCGTTCAGTTTGAGCTTGTTTGCTGTCATCCAGTTTTTCACGTCTTCGTAGCAGTCAGCCGTGAGAGTCAGTAGTGACTGAGTGTTGTCGAGTTTGTCTTTGTCTAGTAGTTGTGAGTCGTCAGCGTAGAGGTGGTGGTGTATGTGGTGAGACTGGATGAAGTTGGACAGGAGAGAGGTGTAGAGTGTGAAAAGGACCGGGCTCAGGACGGACCCCTGTGGAACTCCGCAGGAGAGCGTGACTGGGTTGGAGGAGACGCCGTCGATGGTGACGGACTGCTGTCTGTCGGAGAGGTAGGAGAGAAACCAGGAGTGAGCAGAGTCGGTGATGCCAAAGGAGTGGTGAAGGCGGTGGAGGAGGATAGAGTGGTCTATAGTGTCGAAGGCGGCAGAGAGGTCGAGTAGCGTAAGAAGGGAGATGTTGCCCGAGTCGGTCGAGAGAAGCAGGTCGTTTAAGATATGTAGAAGGGCTGTTTCAGTGCTGTGATGTTTTCGATAGGCAGACTAGAAGGGACTGAGGAGGTTGTTGTCGGCGAGGTGAAGGTTCAGCTGGTTGAGAACAACTTTCTCAAGAAGCTTGGACAGGAAAGAGAGATTGGAGACTGGGCGATATTTTTTGAGTTCGTTTGGGTCAAGGTTGTGTTTCTTGAGGAGAGGACAGACGATGGCGGACTTGAAGATATCGTGGACGGAGCCGTTCTCTAGTGATGTGTTGATGATGTCGGTAATGAAGGGCAGAAGTTTTGGAAGGCCGTCCCGGTAGAGAGAAGCTGGGAGGGGGTCTAGTTCGCAGGTTTTGAGGACTTCATCCTGAGAGACGGGGCGGAAGGACGGGAGGGGGGGGGGGGGGTGCCGGAAAAGGGGAGGTCGGGAGGGCAAGGGGGAGAAGGCAGAGTGTCGAGTGTGTTGCGCAGAGTTTGAATTTTGTCGGAGTATAGGTGGAAAAAGCGGACGGGAGTTCTTCTTTGCTGTGTGTGTTGGGGAGAGGAGAGTCTTTATAAGTGCCTAGGAGTGTGTTCATGGTAGCGTAGAGGGTTTTGGAAGAAGTTGATTCCAGGATTTTGTTTTGAAGGTGTTTACGTTTGGAGTCGGAGATCATTCTGCAGACTTTGGATCTAGTTGTTTGGAAGATCTGTCTGTGAACGGTGAGGTCAGATGAGCGCCAGCGGCGTTCCGCTTGTCGGCGCTCGCGCTTGGCCTCAGCTATGTCGTCAGTGAGCCTGGGGGATGGGGGTCGGTTGTCTATTCATTTTCACCATCGTCTTATTCACCTTTTGCTGCTGTTTATCACGATCTTTCTCTGACTTTTGAATCTCATAGCGTAGCCTTAAAGCCTGCACATGTCCGTACATCTCAGGGCATTTATTACTCAGAAGCACCTGTAATGTTCAGGACCTGACACACATGCACGACTGATACAAGCTCAAGAATTGACTCCAATACGGGTGTGATATCTCCACTACGGGTCGTGATTATTGCGTTTGTTGTTGTCTTGTTTTGTTTTTGGGTTTGTTTTTTGGTGTTTGTTCTTTTCTTTCTTTGGGGGAGCGGGGGTAGGGGGGGGGGGTAGGGTCCCGTGAGAGAGGGGGGGGGGGTAGGGGGGGGGAGGATTGCTGTGTCTGGGGAATATTACATGTTGTGGAATCAGACCTGACAAGAATACCCTTTCCCTCCTCTTCCCTACCCTCCCCCCTCCCCCCCCCCCCCCCCTCCCACACGCACACCTTTTTTTTTTTTAAAGTCATGACGTTTGAAACTTTCACTCCAGACATATGTTATGATGTAGTCGTAGTAACCGTTGTTTGGAGTGAGTGTCGCTTTTATTTCGTGTCACGCATATTTACGGACCCTGTGTATACTCGAACGCAGAGATGAAAATACCGGCGCGACCCCCGATCCGTCCAGGCAACAGCAAAGATGTTCTTTCTGTCCCTTCTATTTATAGAAGGGACTTTTAAGGACGGACCTCAGTGGGGCAAATTTAATAGCATGTCCATGGTGTCAAAGGCGGGCAGGCCTAAACCATGTCTCTATCAATTACAGTAACAAGATAAAAATTACGTCATGTCTAGTTACGCTAACCTCGCTGCTGAACGTACATGTGGCGCAAAGTGCCGTGTGTGCGTATGTGTGTGTGCGCGCGCGCGCGTATATATGTAAACAAGAAAATCTCCGATATTTCTGTACACACAAGCTTCAAAATTGGCGAAATACTTTCTGAAAAAGGGTGGCTAAGAGAGCCTCCGAGCATATTGTAATTGAATGTCTCATTAAAGACATAAACAACCGGCGTTTATAGGAAGTCGGTGGACCCCGATTAGATATTGTAATTTTTGTCATATTTACTTGAAATTTTGGATAAAGACATTAGATGAGTTCGTTAGCCAGCTTTGTAGAGCCTGATGCGCCTGTAGAGCGCATGGGGATCTATGTTTCTTGAAGATGTTTGGAGCGAGCGCGCATGCACGCACTAACACGCACACACACACACACACACACACACACACACACACACACACACACACACACACACACATACACACACACACACACACATCGTCAGTCGCGCTCTCAGAAGAGCGTGCAGTGACCCGATATAGCTAATTTGGAGAAAGACCCGGCATTGGATGAGTTCTTTAGCCAGCTGTGTACCCTTTCAACTTCTTTAGTATAAATTAATTCTTTGCAGAAAAAGCAAACAAACAGCAAAAACCCTTGACATCTGGAGAATCGAGTCAGACAGTGGCGGTGACGTAAAAGAAACAACTTCGTCACCACGCAGATATACTCTAAATATGACATAATTCGCTCGCTCGCTCGCTCTCTTTCTCTTTCCAAAATTGAAACAATGCTCCTCCAACGCGCCAAAAACACCAGCTTCACCCATCCCCTCTAAACCTTGCCATTGGCAATGATCTAGTTAAGCAAGTGTCGGAACATACTCTACTTGGTGTAGTTATCGACGATCACTTTCAGTGGCAATCACATGTTGACAAAATTTGCAAAGCCGTGTCTAAAAAACTTATTCTTCTGTCACGCTTAAAACGCATTATAGATCTTCCAACTACAAAACTATTTTACAATGCCTATATCAAGCCTCATTTTGACTATTCCTCCCCTATATGGAATGGCTGCTGTGAAAATCACTACGGGCCAAAGACTTAACCCGCTCCACCGCCGCGCAGCAAAGCTAATACTACCATGTTCACATTTGACCACGGACGAAACACTTGTCCAACTAAACATGTTGCCATTGCAAAAGCACCCCCTCGTCAATAAAGCGATGATGTCGCAGAAAATCGTCGATGGCAAAGCTCCACAGTATTTACTTAAACATGTTCCGACGTGACATTCGCAAACTCGCTGCATAAACCAGAGGAACAATCTTGTCGTGACTCGCCCTAGAATTGATCTGTTTAATACTAGCTTTTATTTTTTGGGTGCATCCCTATGGAACTCCTTACCAGCAAAAGTAAAATCGCTTAAATCTCATAAGACATTTAGAAATGCTCCCTTCAAATTATTCTTCAGACCTCGACTTACTTCATTTTACTCATTTAACGCTCAGTTATATATACCTGGCTGGGTAATACGCTAAGAATGGCAGAGGCTGAGAACAGAGGGAGCTTGTTGCTAAGTCATCAGTGGTGCCTCAGTCAACGGTCGGCAAGACTACGGGATATAGATAGATAGATACCTCAAGTTGTTGTGGCTTACAGCTGCTGATGTTATAATGTAACCAGCATTGCGTGTGCACACACACGCACGCGCGTGCGTGCCACTGATGCGTGTCACGCGCGTACGTGTCTGTGTATATAACCCATAGATATGCATGTGTTTGTGTGTGCGTGTGCTTGTTTCGTATGTTGTTGTCTTGATTAGGTACCATTAGTTATAGCAAGGACAAGTTTGTAATGATGGGCCTGCGCGCCTAAAACCTCTTTCCTTGGAAAATAAAGTCAATCAATCACTCAATCTCTCACATATGCGTGCATCTCCCGGAGGGCGCATGAACATCTATGCCTCTCGAGGATGTTTTGGGTGCGCGCATGCACACGCATAACTGAACACACACATCGGAACGCTTTCAGAAGAGCATGCAGGTGTACTTAGTATAGCATGTAGCTAGGTAAAGTCAACCTGATTTCACACAAATTATAGCAAGACTGAAATTGTACCGTGAAATTCTAGTTTTGTCACCATTTTCCCCAAGTCTTGAAGCGAAAGGCAAAACTCATATCACGTTAAATATAAAATTACGTAAAAAAATGACCTCCGCCCCCCCCCCCCCCCCCCCCCAACAAAAAAAAAATAATAAAAAAATAAATTTATTTAAAAAATACCGTTTTACATATTTGATATGAAAATGGCGAGCGGCTGTCCGCCATCTGGATGAGCTGTGTCGCCATATTCCAATCGTGTCCAGATTCAATGGTGCTTTGCTTATGACAAGCCGCCGCCTAACTATTCTCGTTACCTTTCTACATATTACGCTGAAAGTCAAACCTGTCGTCAGACCAGCCAGAGATTTATCAAGTCTTTAGAAATGGAGGCTATTCTATTCAGCCAGCAGGCGGGAACCCATCTGGTTCTCGTACCCCCGCCGCCTTGAGATTGCTTTAGTTGCCCTTTGACGTTAAATCCGAATAACTCACGCGCTCCCGTAGACCAGACCATCGAGAAGACTAAACAAGTGCACTCAGACCGTGTGTGATAAATTTAGCCTCATGGCAGGGGCAGATTCTACCTCAACTGAAGCTGAATCCATATATGAATTTCTCATGAGGCTCAATGAGGAACAGATCTATTTGAACTAGAATGAACATGACCACCCAGACCCAGACCACACAGTCAAAATTATCAAAGATGAGTTAGCTGTGATAGCTCCTGAATGGGGAGGCAATGCATCAACCAGCGGAGAGTCTTTTTTATGTGTCCGAACAGCGTTTCTGCTTTTTCTCAGGCGGCGACCATCGTCTGAAAGAAGATCCCATGGAAGTGGCCCGAGGGGATGAAAAAGTACTATCTCAAGCTCAGATTTCTCAACTGGCCGGCCTTTGACATTCATGTGCCCTAAATAGCGACCTGTTAGCTTCCAAAATGGCAGACATTCCTCCAGTGCAAATGGTTGTTTTCTTTTTCAGCACAGCTCCAAAGATCTTCAACAGTCGGTTCGTTTGTTGGAGGCCTTGACTTCAGGCGTTCCTTCTTTAAAGCTACTTATGTACTTTCTCCTACTGTAAAGCGTTTTAGATATATCAGCTTGAGCAGCAGTGCCTGTTGAAATGCCGATGAGGACCACGTTACCTTCACAGAGATTCAACCAACTCGATAAGCTTTCATCTATTGAAGAGACAGATCGTTCACTCATTGAATTTTGACTCCTGTATATCCGCTGAGTGGTGCTGCCCATTTTGCTTCAAATAGATCTTGTCCCTCAGTTTCACATCTGGAATCAGCTGTGATGTAGAACCTACCCACTGGCCCTGCCCTGAGGCTAAATTTTGGTGAATCATGCAGACTGAAGTGGAAACATAAAAATCAGCTCTCACCCTGTCGACACTGCCTAGTGAGCCAACTGCCATGAATCACTTTGAAGCAGCGTAAGCATCGGAAATTAATCTTGTAACGTACGCTAACTTTTAACAGTCGCACGCACAGACTCACGCGCACAACGGCACACACGCTAACAACACTGACAGTCGCATCAGACGCATTCCTGCAGCATGGACACCAACCATCATTTTCACTGAGGCCCTACATATAATATTAACAACAACAACAACAACAACAAAAACACTCTCCACAAAATTCACAATTCTCCACTCTAGTACTTCACACTCATTACCACACACAAAAAGTAACAAAAGCCAGGTTAGGTACAAGTCCTCATTTTCCAACATGTTCACTGGTCTTATTGATCTGTACAGTTCGCATAGTCCCACGTGTAGGCGTGCAGTTTCCTTGCGTTCCACATTGCTGAAGCTATCCCACGCTCCCCGAGCTGTGGACGTCCTCACGACACGCTCCTCTAGCGCAGCCTCTG
The DNA here is from genome assembly GCA_036245525.1 of Semisulcospira habei. Classification (NCBI taxonomy): domain Eukaryota; kingdom Metazoa; phylum Mollusca; class Gastropoda; family Semisulcospiridae; genus Semisulcospira; species Semisulcospira habei. The sequence goes on from BTPG01000002.1 coordinate 166,017,007, forward strand.
CCGGTTGACCTTGGTGGTTCCGCAGTCGGCACCACGTCTCTCGCTCCCCAAGCGGTGAATGTCCTAACGACACGTTCCTCCAGCGGCAGCCTCTGTTGACTGTGACGTCTCGGCGTCGCGTCCCTCGCTCCGCACACGAACTCTGTACAATAAAGTTCTAATGTTATAATACTTGCTTAACACACACATGTTGGAGGATATGAGGTATATTACGTAACCTGGCTGATACAAATAAATCTACACGTTCATTAACACCCTCGTGCTTCATAAAACAGACTAGATTCGCAACTGACACACCATAACTCAGTCACTAAACTGAAAAAGACCATAACTACATGACGCACGCGCCATACATTGGTTCGTACATAGGAAAATATTATACTTAACACAACCACGTACTACCTGGATAAACGATTTAGGTATGCACACCTCACATTCCTTAGAAATAGTTATCCATCCGGCCGGTAAAAAAAAATACATAGGAAAACCACCGGTTGTCTCAACAAATTTCAAACCGACATAAATGAACCAAACCAACGCTACACAACCGAACTAAATCTTACTAACGCATACTACCTTAAACTCAGTAGCTGTCGCTAATACATATAAAAACGTACCTGAAATCTAAGTTTCACAGTATTGGAATACTACTAGCATAATTATCCACATACGTCCGCCCTCAATGACAGCCGAACAGCCCGCACTGATTACTCTAGAACTCTGTTAGCCTAAAACTCCGTGCTAATCGTTGAGCTCGTTACCGCGCACGAAACTTAATACACAGACTACTGGTTACACCGAAAAACCGCTGACATGACCGAGTACAATGAGGAAACCCTGTGTGAACTCTATGAGTGGGCATCACTGAGTAGAGCTTCATCAGTCACAAACCTGCAGCTCCTGATCCCACGAAACATGCCGATCCCGGGAGACGGAACAAAAGACAAGAACATACTGTTGATGACTGGATGGATGTCGTGACTACCAGCATCCGAAGAGGTTCTTGAGTGCATGTGTGTCAGATTATGGGCAATATCAGGGCGCATATGCGTACAGAATGCTCTGAAATGTACAGACAGACGGTAGTGAGAATCATAGCTCAGAGGAAGATCACGATGAACAGTCGCAGATGATAAAGATTGATTGATTGATTGTACATTGCTTAACGTCCCGACAGCAACAAGGCTTTCTCAGGACGTGCCTGCACTGCTTGTGAAAAAAAAAAAAAAAACTAAACAGAACATTGAATGTATGTCGCCAGCCGGTCAAATACATTAAATAAACCTAACACATGGGCCTAAATAAAGCTAAGACCATTTAGCAACACACATCCAATATCAAGAGCTACAGGCAGTGCAGACAGTAGGGAGAGTTTTAAAATGGCAAATACAGGTGAATGGACAAAGGGTAGACAGAAACACATGCCCCAGAATAGAGAGATAAACCCACCCTGTGGGGCTGACCAGGGTGACCCTGGGAACTAAAAAATACCTAACCCCACCCAAGTCCCCCAGGGCAGACCCGGGTGGGGCCGCAGATGATAAAGACGATGCCACTGATAATAATGAGTTTGGTTGTTAATTGATTTGCTAAAAACTAATGAAAATAGTGGTACAGTCTTCAAGAACTTCTGGTATTGCTGATGTAAAAAGACTCATAGGCTGTATTGATACAGGAACGTCTTGAAAGTGGAAAGGACAGAGACTCATTTTGTTCCTAAAAGACTCATGGCAATTGTTTTTTGTTTATCTACTGTATTAAATTTGTCCAGAACATCTTTTTAGGTGTTCATAGGTTTGTATTGTTTGTTGGATTGCTCCTGTGTGCTGATGTGAAGTCGATTATTTACAGTGACTAATATATCATATATATATTGTGCACACTTTATTCATGAACAGAATGTCATTTTAATTAATAAATAGTAATACATGATTAATGCATAGTGTGCGTGTGCCCGTTACCTTATAGATGTACCTTGGAAGCAGCATGAGAAGTTTTGTGATAAGAAGAAGAAAGAAAAAAAAAAGACAAATGAACGTTCACTGAAATTTTAACTAAAGTTATTCCATATGCTTTGCATACATTTTATTTCAAATCTGCTGTAAAGTTATAATTTAATGTGTTTATAAGAACGCAGATTATAAGTTACAACTGAGCCAAATTTGGACTCAGATCTTGCCACATTGTGCGAGAGGGTGCAGATTTTGGTGAAATTTGACAATTTTTAAAAATATTTTTAATTGACCTTTGTCACTTGACCTTCATACAAGGTCATCGAAAAATCATTGTGTACAATCGCCCTACAGCCAATTACTCTTGTGCCAAGCATGAAGTTAATGCCGTATAGTTTCTAAGAAAGTATATTTTTTCGTATTTACTGAACTACACTTGATAGCACAATGACAAGGAGTGAAGGAGAATTGGACGGACAGACGGAAACTATGATATACTGATTTTTCCAACGAGAAGAGATAGCGCCGAGTATCAAAACATGTACCTTGCACAGAACCTAGAGCATATTCCTGACCTTGGCCATTAATCAGTGCACGGGGACTTTTCCATGTTCCATGTGGGTGTCAAGGAGGCAGTGGCTCACGAACAAGGGTGTGCCAGTGCCGATCGTTTTTCAGTAACACATGATGATTTGACGGACTGTAATAGGCGCTCTGAAAACGGAGGAGCTCAGAAACAGACACTATGGTGAAGCCACCATGCAGCTCTACTACAAGACTTCTGCAGACGGTGCCCAACAAGTTTACATTGTACAAGTACCCACTGAGAGTGCACCTCTTGTTCAGGCTGTCTCAGACTCAGTTTCGAAGCGGTATTCATTTCATACATTCTCCAATATCTGGAAACAGTTCGTAGCTCAGTGGAAACAGTTTACCTCGCCAAATAAATTAAAAAAAATAAAATAAAAACGAGGATAATATAATCAGCACCACTCAAAACATTTGAATTCCTGACAATGATTTCGAACGTATTCTTTGTGGCCGTGTACATACGAAGAAGCGGCCGGACCGCTCAACCACAGGAGGGCTCAGTCATCTCATTCTGTCAGCGTTCAGATCATGTACAGATAGTTGCTCGCATGAACGTACTAGCAAACAATTGTTAGGTGTTTCAGTATTAGCCATATCATACTGAGGCTAAAAGCTTCAAATCTGTACACTGCCATATGCAAACTACATTATAGTACTTACAGATAAGAATATAGACCAATGGCTTTAGTTCAACTTGAGGATGGTGCCAGAATATGTGGGCGCCTCAGTAGAGGCGCCAAGTTATTCTGGCACTATCCTTGAACTATTTTAGTCAAACTTATTTTAGTCATACACTGGTGTATTCCGAATGATAAGGGTTAAGCAGACCTTTACTGCGACAAGCCAACACGTCACTGTTTCCCGTTTACCCGTCACCCCCAAACACGCCTGGAAAGTTAACACCGGTTTGCAACAAAACTGTTAAGGGGTGTGTGTGTTTGCATAACGTAAAGTGCGTGTGTGGGGTGGGGCGAGGTAGAATACTGAAGGCCTGCCATAGTACAAAAAAGCCTGTGGTAAAGGGGCGGAGCGGTCCGAGGCACAGTGGTAAAGGCGCCTCAGTGCGAGGTTCAGCGGCGTCGCCGACTAAAGTTTCTCCCGTCTTGTGTCACGGGCCGTAATTCGGGCGGACGCCGGCGTCGGACGGGGTTCTTTCTCCGGCTCTTCCCCCCCCCCCCCCCTCCCCTCCGCTTTGGTACCGGTTTAAGGCCACTTTATAAATTTCATATACAAGCGATCGGCCAAATTCCCAAATTGATTTTGACCGTGTTTGTATTTAGAGTGATTGCGTGTCAGTAGTGTCACGTGAGCATGCATGCTGGGCCGTTCAGTTCGCAGCGCTGAGCCGAGTCGCAGAAATGGGTAAAGCGCCTATATAATAACCAGTATTATTATTATAACCTACTTTGTATTCAAATGTTCTCAGTTTGTCTTACAATAACAAAGAGGGTACTAAGAGTTTTTGAAGTATGAATGTAATTAAATACTTCTCTGCTCCCCTCCTCAGTTCTCCCTTGGACATAAGAGTTCCAACGTTGAGCAGGGCCGCTAGAAGACCTCTGTTATGTGTGCATACTCACATGGACTTGTGACAAGAAGAGTAGAAGTCTCTGACAACATTGAGAACCTGTTTCATCATGAACCCTAGAGCACACCGCTTTAATGCCTCCATTGTGTCATAATTTTTTATTTGTCATTACTATTGTTATATGTTTACAACCAAACACGTAACAATTGTAAGGAACTGAGGAGCATAAACACAAAATGAGTCGGTCGGTCTGCGTTTACGTGTATTCTCCTTTTTTGTTGTTGATCATTGTGTTATAGAAGTAAGAAGTGCACTTATCCCTGTAATATCAATTTGGAGAGGTGCGTCTGGCTATACTAGGATGGAAAGGTTGAAAACGGGTTACATTCTTAGCAGAATGCAATGAACTGATTTGTTCAACTTAAAGTTGTTCATTTGTGTGTAAATTCCTTCAGTCGAGGCAATCTGCTACAGACGGGGGTTGCCCTGCTCCTGGGGACTGCAATTACACTAGATTAATGTTTTGTGTTGTGTACATAGCTCCTGAGGAATGTAATTCAACACAATTAACACCAGATTAATGTTTTGTTATGTACATAGCTTACACATATCACAGAAACAAATGACATAAGTTCTTGGTGCTACTTTTATTGCACCATGTGGTTTGTTAACCCATTTAGCCCCAAAGCCCTACAGCAAGAAATGGATCGACCCCAATAATTTAAGGGTAGTGCCAAATTAGCTTGGTGCTGAGCTAATCTGGCACTACCCTTGAATTATCAGGGTCGATCCGTCTCCTGCAATTCGTACATAACCATTAGTCACCTCCAACATTTGGAAGAAACAGCCATGGGGTTAAAAGGGTTAATGTTAGGAACAATGCTGATTGTGGCAGATTTGAGACAATGATGGTGGGTGTAAACAACAGTGCGTGGCGCTCAGCAGCTTCAATAAAATGCTTTGAAAATAATATCGAACATAACAGAAACATCAACAAACACATGTATATTTCAGTGATATGTTTATGTTCAGCATACTGCGCATGATTACACAACTAAAAACATTTACCGGGCAAAAACATGAGTCACTAAAATAATGCGTGTAAAACCGGCTGTTCCTACCAACAACAAAAAAGCATGCTGCAATAGGGACTACTTTTCTATCTTTTTTTTTTTATGTTTTTTTTTACTGATGACGTGCACTATGTGACCATGTTTTTTTTTTTTTTTTTTTTTTTTTTTTTTAAATAAACGCTTTTAAAAGTAAATCTTAAAATGCAATGAGGTGATGTGAAGTGGTCACCAGAAATAGCTGTTACGCCTCTACACCTTCTGAAATGCGATAGGTATTCATTACAAAAAAATCACATGTATTATAACCCCCGTGACCCTTGACCTTTGTGATGAGTTGACTAAATTAGTATGCATAGGAAGGTCTCACCATCAGCTATCTTTGTGCCAAATTTGGTTGAAAAATTTGCTAAAATGTGGATAATACCTACAATTTTGTCACAAATTGGCATTTTATACACATTTTCCGACCTTGTGACCCTTGACCTTTCCAAGGGGTCATCCAAATTAGTATGCATAGATAGGTCTTACCATCAGGTATCTCAGTACCAAATTTGAGTTTGAAGTTGTGAAAAGTATAAACCTATTTCCCGAGCTCTCGTGACTCTTGACCTTTCTGAGGGATCAACCAAATTAGTGTTCATAGAAAGGTCTTCCCATCAGGTATCTCTGTAGCAAGTTTGTGTTTAAAGTTGTGAATAGTATTTGAGAAAAAAAAACATCTTTTGTCAAAATATGGCTTTACACCGTTTTGATAGACAACAAAATACAGGCTGATGAGCCACAGAACTGTATATACCCACCCAGCATATATATTATAAACTTATAAGGGTAGCTCATACTTTCAGCTCATGGAATACAACTGCTGTGGCTAAAGGTGACAACATTTTTCTAATGATGCAAAACTGTTTCCTAGTAGTGTGTACACACACAGACAGACAATTTTTACAAAATGGTATCTAAAAAAAATGTTAATAATTACAACAAAATGTAAACCTGCAACCATTATTAAGTCAACATAATTATTAAGTGCCATTGCTTTTCACGCCAACATGCCCCAAGATGTACACATCACAGGAGTGTTCACTGTTGTTTGTCAAGCACTTCCAATCCAGGGCTGGAGCTCCCGTGTCCAGCTACATAAAAAGAGGTTAAAAAAAGAAAAAAACATTAAGAATGGCAAAGCCCCTAAGGATCGCACATATGAACGACCCAATTCTAATGTGAGAAAAGGGTTGGCTTTTGAACCTGCAATGTTTTCTCAAACTGTATGTATTTTCCACTCATCATGTCTACACACACACAGAGGTACTCATTTATCCGCCGTGCAATAACAGCTGCTTATAAGACTCAAACTAGGAGACAGGAGAGTACCTAAAAATCTAATCACTGATTTGTGCTCGTAAGATTTGTGCAACTGAAATGTTTTACAATGAGTGTGCGAGTATTAATATCTTTTACTGTCATGTATCTATAGACACTAATAATATGTGATATGTACAGGCAGTGATAATATACTTATAGCATAGAAGTGGAGTGTTCGTATACTATCATTTCAATAAGCAGACCGGGCGACTCCCATTTTCAAACTGTTTGGTTCATGTTCAACGAGAGCGAAGCTCGAGGTGACTATGAATCTATTAATACAGTTTGAGAATGGGAGTGATAAGGGCTGTCTAAAAATGTTCGTATACGACCAAAAGCCATAATTTTGTTGTTGATGTAAACAAATAATATTATCAAGATATACTGTGATGTCAACGTTTCTTCCGCTGAATTCTGTGCTGGAATTTACAGACAATATTACTCTGTGACCAAAAGCCATAATTTTGTTACCAATCGAAATAACGCATTCGTCTCGATTCGCTAACACATAAGAGTCATATAGAAAACAAAAGCGACACTTAATTGCGACCGTCAGACATGTTTTGGTGCTGAGACACCTTCATGCACACAGGTATGTCATGTGCTTCCATGCAATAATTTGGAACATAAATCCACACCTCTAAACCACTTTAAAAAAAAAAAACACCCCATCCATTAAACTCTTCATTCACATTTGTGCGTTTTTCTCTCTCTTTTGACAAACATCTTTCTTACAATTTTAGGCCATACTGATGACAGCTTTACTTATACAGTTTGGTGTGGAAGTAGGACACAGCACAGAAAACACTGCATTTCACCCATGACTGACGTCATCCCTCCTTCCTCCATACGAACAGAAGACTACACGCTGTATGAACACAATCGCGAGGGTACGCCGAGCGGGAAAAAAACACCGACGCTTCTGTTACAGTTGAAAGCTTACTGAATAACATTTCTCTCATGAAGACTCTCAGTAATAATCCAGAACCATAACAGCAGTTCAGTAAATGTTCTCCAAACCATTGTACTCAAAAAACTATGACGGTGGTATTATCAACAAAACCTGGAGTGGAAGGTACCAAAAGTCTATTACTATTAGTAATAGACTTATGACTGCACTTACAGAATTGTAACCTTTCGTTTATGAAAACACTCAGCAGTCTGCAGTCAGGATAACTCCATATCCATGGTTCCGTACACATGAGTATATTATTAGGACCTTTCCCCATACTTTTCGAGTTGAAAGGTTTTAGAGAATGTCTACTGAAACGCTTATCTGGACTGTCATTGAGGGTCTTCATTAAAAGGAAGGTCCATGTCATTCAAAAGGGTTAAATTTTTAATTACGCTTCAGGTTATGTTTGTTGTTTTTTTCCAGCTTTTTTCTTTTGGTCTCAGAATCGTCTGCTCGCTTTTGCGTTGATGCATGACTGTGTTCCGTGTGTTGGAATGTTTCACTCACAGTGACAGGGAGGTTGGGCTATACCACAAAGATTATGTCTACATTTAATGACTTATGAGTTACACATGTACGAATGCCTCAAAGTAAGATCGAAATAACCTAGCGACTGCCTGCATCGCTCTTTTCGTGACCTCTAGAGTGAGTTATGCTTAAACAAAAAATTTTTTCTTAATAACGAAAGAGATGGGAATTGCTTCATGGTGTCAGCAAATCAGACGACAACATTAGCGTGGGCCGCACAACTATTGATAGAATTGATTGATTGTACATTGCTTAACGTCCCGACAGCAACAAGACTTTCTCAGGACGTGCCTGCACTGCTTGTGAAAAAAACCTAAACAGAATATTGAACTATGTACGTCGCCAGCTGGTCTAATACGCTACATAAAACCAAGACCATTTAGCAACACACATCCAATATCAAGAGCTACAGGCAGCACAGACAGTAGGGAGAGTTTAAAAAAGAAAAATACAGGTGAATGGACCAAGGGTTGACAGAAACACGTGCCCCAGAATAGAGGGCAAAACCCACCCTGGGAACTAAAAAGTAGTTAACCCCACCCAAGTCCCCAAGGGCAGACCCAAGTGGGGCACTATTGATAGAACAAAGCAAAGCCCTTATGGCTCACATGTATGACCACTGGGACAATAAGTACAGGGATGGCTTAATCTGCACCAGCAAAATCCATGTTTCTCAAAATTTTATCATTTCACACATCTGTCAAACACCACTGACCCTTGTGACGTGTTGACCAACTTAGTATACATAGGAAGGTGTATCATCATCAGCTACCTTTGTGCCAAATTTCATTGAAAAGATTGCAAAACTGTAAATAATAATTACAATTCTATCAAAAATTAGCATTTTATACACATTTGCTGACCTCTTGTGACCCTTCACCTTGCCGAGGGCTCATCCAAACTAGTATGCATAGATAGGTCTTACCATCATATATCTCTGTGTCAAGTTTGGGTTTGTATCCTTGGGCCAAGTTTGAAGACTGTCTTGAATAGTGTCCAAGAAAATGCCTATGTTAAAGTTTACCAACCACGGACGATGGCGGACCGATGACCACTGGCCCAGAACACAGACTAACTTTTGCTTCACACGTGAGCCAAAAATATGCGCCTTCAGAGCGCTTTTGAAAGGTGAATGCCATCAAAGATCATATCAGTACAGAGATCTTCTGAAAGGTGAAGACCATCATATTAGTATGGAGATCAAATGACACGGCGTTTTGTTACCACTCAGTGTTCTTCTTTGCGCTCATGTGACATCACGTGCGAATCGAGACAAAATCATTTTAAAGACAATATTCTAAAGTTTAAATTTTGTCTGTCCACAAATGCGGGATATAGTCAAAGATACAAACACGCCGTGCTTTGGCAGTAGATCTACGTTCAACAGCAATGCTAGCGTACCTGAACATGACGTAATTTTACCTTGTTACTGCACTGTTACAAGGTGATGCCTGTTTATGTTATGGGGTACTAGGTGTTGAATGCACTGCAGTCAGCCTCTTTTTAAAGTCTACCGTATTTTCAATACGGTAGACCCAAAAAGTAGGATCTTCTGAAAATTTACTTCAAAACACTCTTCCACTGGCAAACATCATTACTTATTTCTTCAGCTATTAATAACACAGTTGTGAGCGACATGAAAATCATACACACGGCAGTTCACCCTTCTCAGAATTCCTCTGTTTAGTTGGGCTCTGTGCCAGCTGTGACCCACTTCACTGATAAGTGCGCGCGGGTCATAGCAGGCTCCAGCCTAGCTGCTGGCGGGAAGCGTTGTGCTCTTTGTTCCCTGTTGAAGTCTGTCAGGCATGTGATAAGTTTAGTCTGTTTATAACTTATTATTACCGTGGCTAAAAAGTTTCAATCGTAAATATCATTATGTAATACTATGCTTGAAATTGTCCTCTTCAAGCTCATATAAGTTTGGTTTGATGAACCTCTTCGAATTCTGTGCTTATTACTTGATTACAACGTGTGTAGTTCGAGGAAATTTCCTTCCGCTGTAGACAGCAGTGCTTGTGTGTAAAAAACTTGTTTTCTGTGCCAGATGTATCACTCCAATGTGTACCCTTATCTGATGCATATGTAAAGTATAGCTTGTTAAAGCCATGGAGAATTAACATTCCTTTCCAAGACATTTGGCAGCAGTGAATTCTTTGTGTAGACTTTGTGGTAGAAGGTCTAGGCGAGCAGTCAAAGACAAAAACAAATCCGTGTTTTTGTGCACTAAATCACAGCATATTAGTGACCCTGTACGACACTCATTTTAAGCTATTTTAATGTGACACTAAGCCGGAACTGAATCTCTTAACAGCAAACAGTAAATCTCTGCTTTGTGCATTGTTTTTAAACTGTGCTAAAATTGTGATATTGTTAAAAACATCGACTGTATCGGTGAAATTCGCATACTTCATGTCAGCGTGCTTTGAATGGATTACCGTTTTCACTTGGCCCACCAAACCGGCTTTAGCAGGACTCAGGTATGTGGTTCATGAAGATTTTAGCATGGGATATGCCAGTTAAGACATCTGTTGACAGCACTGACTTTGTCTGAACTTTCCAAAAACTTCAGTTTTTGAACTGTGATGCGATGAAAAGTATGATAAGCTAACGGAAGGCTGCATCTAATCCGTCTCCTAGTGATACTTTGAGCCAGTGCATGACAAACATCCACGCAGATTACCCCAGCATGTTTGGTGTCCAAAGATAGTACAATTTCTCCTCTACAAGACGATGTATGTTCAAATAATCACTCACAAATGCAGGTGAATTAATTCCTGTTTACAGACAACATCTGTAATTTACAGCTTATTCGCCGATGTATGCAGCAGAGGCTAAGAGCTAATCGGGGTCAAGCACAGTAGTACTGTAAACAAAGACGGCTGCAGAGAGAGAAGATGTGGGGCTACAACCACGCCCATTTTGTAATCAATTAATTATTCTAATCAACTAGCCATTCAGACAAACCGACTCGACCAACTCGCTCCAACAGCTTTAATCACCTAGCCGTACTAGTTCCATTCCAGAAATCATTCAAGCTACGATTTTTGATCAGCTGCCAACCCGTGATTTATTATTATTATATTACATTATAAAATGAATCAAGACGAATTGCTACTTTTAAACGATATCTGTGCTGTAGAGAACAAAGATTTAGACTCTAAAAAACAACGCCTTCTCTCTGTTGTTGTTTCTGGATTCTGGAAAATCAAAAGCTTTTCTTGGTAAACAATACATGACAGAAGACATAGAATCTCTCACCGCTGACGAGATAATCAAACTACATTCAAAATATGAAAATCACATTAGTTCACTAATGACACGTGATTTGAGTCAATCTCTTGTCTGCCTATACACAAAAGCTGTGAGTCACTTCCTACCTGTTGATAGTGACAGCCTTTCACATGATCTAGAAAGCAACCCCATAGTTTCAAGTTCAATAGGCAAATTAGCATGCCTTATGTTTTACAAGTTTGGGAATTCCCTTGCACCTGTGGTAACCTTACTTGTTACTAGTAGTCATATTGATTTTTCTAAAATAAATTTTAAATTAGAAGAAAATGGATGAGACCCAGACGACTCCACATCAGAGTCCTGTCTTGACACAAGTTCAAACGGTGACTAAGGTTAAAAGTCCAGGTCGAATAGAGGCTGGAAAAAGATTAGCTGAATATAACAGACAAAAAAAAATTACAGCTTCAAGTATTAACAGAAAAGACTCAAGTAACTGACACACCGTCAACAGCTCCAACCCCAGCGCAAGTGTCACTACCGCCAGGGCCAACACCCTCACACTCCCAAAAAAGTGAGAGACAAACAACTGAGTCTAAACCCAAAACAACAAAATATATAGTTGCTGGATTTGTTCTCGGATTTGGTTACGTAGGTTTACCAATTATACAAAAAATACAAACCAAACACTCAAACAGTGTCCAAAAAATCAAGCACTCCAAAAATAAAAGAAGTAGTCGCCACATTACCAGCAACACCCAAAGCCGTGGACCCATTTTACATGCAGTAAATAAATTTATTATTTTAATTTTTGTGGTATAAGAAAATGAGCGACACAAAGAACATAATGAACCTCATCTATCACTCTGCCGTAATAAGCGGGCTAACAGTTGCTTATTCTATGCTGGGAAAAAGTCTTCTCAAAATGAAATCGGCAGACTTGAGTAGATTAGACTTCGAAGACAGTGCTAAGCTAGTAGCTGTTGTAACAGCATCAATTGCAACAAAAGACTTTCTAGTTAAGCAAGGAATTATTCCAGAAAATGTTTCTAAGTAAATAAAAAATATGGCAACAATAGCTATTATGATTGGTGGTGCAGTTGTTAATGCATTGGCGTTTAGTGGATCAAACTATCTCTTTTTCAAAAATGGGTAGAGAGGAATCAGCAGAAGAAATGAAGCGTCACAATGAGGCATCGGAAAAACTGGCACAAGCCCAGCAGGATTATGAGAAGCAAAGAATTGAGAAACTTGATTTTATCAATGAAAAACTCAGACTTGAAGGTCACGCACAGCATACATTTTCAAACATCGACGATGCGATCAAAGAATATTTTCTTGTTACTGGCGAAGACATGACCATCCCACAACCAAAACTTAGTGACTATTAACAACCAAGCCCAGAACAAAGAAATGGAGAAATAATATTTGTTCTAGTAGGAATGACATTAGTATATATTACAGGAGTTTTTATTGCTAGAAAAAAATAACAGATGTCGGAGCTAAACTATCAAAAATATATTACTCCCCTATTGGCTATTGGAAAGGGAATACTGCAATAGAAAAATTACATGCGGCTGTGGGCAGTGATGTCACACTCGACCAAATAAAACAGTGGCTCAAAAAACAGGCTATTTGGCAAATATATCTTCCTGCTCCAAGAAAAATAACAAGACCTCATTTTGTTAACACTATCCCTAATGACACCCATCAAATGGATCTCCTGTTCCTACCACACGATACAATAAGAAAGAAACGATACAAGTATGCATTAACTGTTGTTGACATAGCTTCAAGGTACAAGGATGCCGAGCCCATAACTGACAAGAATGCTAGTACAGTGGCCACTGCATTAACAAAGATATATAGTCGTGGTACTTTAAAATTTCCCAGGCTTGTGCAAGTCGATGATGGATCTGAATTTAAATGCGCTGTTAATCAGTTATTTGCAAAGCATGGAGTGCTAGTGTGGCGAGGCATACCGGGCGTGCATAGATCACAGGCTATTGTTGAAAACTTTAACAAGCAATTATCGGAGAGACTTTTCAGCTATCAGTATTCTAAGGAACTCATACATGATGCACATAACACTGAGTGGGTTAAGAGATTACCGTCTGTGATAAAAGCAATGAATAATGAAGGTCACCCTAAACCTGCTGATGCTATTAAATTAAAAACAATGCCATCAAGGTCAGAAATAAAAACAACACCTCCAGACACAAGCTTGTTTACAAAACAGGTAAGATATTTGTATCAACCTGGCGAGGCCGAGAATGATGTCAGACGTAGGGCAACTGATCCAATATGGTCTACGTCTGTCCATAATATAAAAAAAAATAGTTCCTGGTGCTAATGCATCGATTTATTATCTATATGAGCCTGCACCTCAGAGGGCATTTGTTAGAGAAGAATTACAGATTATTCCCCCAGACACTGTTACACATTTTTAATCATTTCATCAACTAATTCATCGATTAGTTCATCAACCAGTTCATTAGCTATTTCTTCAGATAACTTAAGTGCATAATGCCCAGGCGCATAAGCCTTTTCCTTAGTGTGAAACACTCGTTTTGTGTCTCCAACTGCAAGTGACTTTTTATGTGTTTGAATCATTTCAATATTGTGTCTATTTGACCTCAATGTCTTGTTTGGATAATCAGGCATTAGTTCTCCATCTAATACTTGCTTGTAATGTTCATGTCGAATGTCTTTATTTTTTATCGCTGTTTTTTTTTTTTTTTTTTTTATACCTTTAGCTTTGGACTGACTGCCTTTTTGGTGCAGTATAGAATATATTTTTTACCTCAGTCCAACGTACTCAACAATAGGCACTCCATTGAGTTCGTCTTTAAATTTCCCAGGCACTTTCTTATTCTGTGTGCTGTACAGCGGGTGATCCTTAGGGTAATCAGACGTGTCATACATATGTAGTTCTGTTTTCATGTCTTCATAAAAGTCTTCAGTAGGCACGTCTATGATCATAGAGTCGGTGTCAGTGTATAACAGACGGCACTCAGGATACTTCGGTTTGAAGTAATCATAATAAAATTCAAGCATCAGCAATTTTGATAACTCGAGTATTGCCATACCAGTGAATACTGGCTTGTCCAGTTTGACAATCTTTTTTTTGAGTGACACTGCATACAATGATGAATGAAACTCTTTGTACCCTGTGTACTGTGGCTTGCCTGTAAGTTTAATTGCACCCGATTCATTTGTGACAAGTCTCACATCTTTGCGGTGATGAGGATTTTCCATTGTCTTACCAAAACAGGCATTGTTCATAAGCTTAAAGAAGTCTTTGTCAAATGCAGTGCTGCCATCTCTTGCACGAAGGGTTGTGTTTTTCATTATGTAATCTTTCATAAAAGCACTTTGATCAAATGTAATACCTCTGTGAACTTTCTTTAGTACTAACCCATGCCTGATGTAAAACTGCAGCAATCAATAGTGACATACGTAATTAAATTTGTCATTCAAATTTGGCACAAGTTTGGTGTCTTCTTTTTTCCCTGTTAAAGACATTTTCTCAACTGCTAATGGATAATCATTGTGGTAATCATGTAGGTGGTGTGGGTACTCCAGGTCAACTTCAAAGATCCAACCCTTTTTGTGATCCCGATCATGATTCATAATTTTGTTTGTTAATTTTGTTATATCACACTGTGACAAATCATGTAGACAAAAGTTTTTCAAGGGCAATAACTCACACATTGCAAATCCATAAAGGTTATTAGCGTCCAAGTACGTAATGAATGACCTTGGCCTTGAGGGGTCAAAGTCATCAAGATATTTGTTGTTGGCTTTGGCATAGTTGTTTGCGGCTATACTAATGCCTCCCCTCAATCCACGTTCCACCATTTCACCCATCGTACGATCAGACAACAGGTCTATAAATATCTTGCTGGATTTCAAAAATGCATCCCATGTCATGCCAGGACTAGTTATGTAGCAAGCTGGGTCAAGACTGTAGTGTAACAAACCCTTTTCACGATAACTTTCAAATACGTCTGCTAGCAAACAAACATCAGCTTTCAAGTACTGGTCATGGTAGTCACCAATCGTTTCACACCCTAGTTTTTCCCATGCATCGAGGGCATGCTTGTAATCAGAGTCAGAAATACCTTTTCCATTTAGTGTAGAGTAAAATGCCTCTTTTGGAGGTAGTCTCCTTTCCTCAAACACAAACCAGTGATCAATGTACTCATATGGATAGACACCTTTTTGAATTAACTCTGGCTCAAAATATTTACTTGTTATTGGATACTCAGTCAGTCCTTCTACCAGACTAGCAAGCCCTAAAGACAAATGTTGCATAGAGTCATAAAATGCTAATTTGTCCAACCTAAAAGTCAAGTATTTCTCAGTTGTCTGGGCAATGCAACTAATTTTTTTGTAAGACTCGTCCACAGCCTGCATGATAATATGTGAATCATACCCCTTGAGATTGTGGAAAAAGATAGGCAACTTATATGCCTTGGGATCAATTTTTAGTTTCAAGTTGCAATCACCATGTGCAGCACCTCTGTAACGTCCAGTTATGTGGTCATGGTCGCAAACTTTATCACCATCAATGGCTTGTTCACAAATGCAACACATCACTGCTGCATCAAAATTTAGTTTGTCTTCTTCTGTCATCAACAAAGGCATCTGACAGTTTTGCAAATACTGTACTACTTGACTATACAGTTGTCTCATTTCTGTTGAAAACTCAGCTGCTGCATTTTCACCTCTGTAGATAACAGGTTCTGTATGCTGACCGTCTGACCTAACAAGAATGTATCCAAAAGAACACACCACTTGGTCACTCAACTTTATTGTCTTTGGTAATGATTCTGGAACAGGACCATCATATGGAACAACCAGTGATGCAAAATCAGCATACACTACAAATGGCAGCTTTTGCTGATTCCCATGGTTTTTAAAATAAACCTTGCTACCAGGATCTGGATACCTAAGTACTGTTTGAATGTCATCAGGTGACCTACAATGTTTAACATGTTTGTGTGCTACTTCAATAGAGGAAAACCTCTGTAAACACTTTTTACAAAATTCCTGTTTACACTTGTGTTTTGTTGTATGCCCATGAATTAGACGTGACATACTCCTAATAATTGTGTAGTGAAAGTTATCACAGGAACTTATTAATAAAAGGTCAACATGCTTATCTTCTGGCTGACCGTAGGTGGGGGCAAGTGATGATACTCTAATTGGTTCTAATTTGTTTTCAGACTCATTATCCCATACATACACATTTACAGATATACCAGGATTTAGTTTTTCAAACAAGTCTATGTCCTCTACCTTAACAGGAAAATCGATGCCACTGAAGTTGAGTTCGTTTTCAAATTTGGTATAGTTAGATACACGTTCAGGTCTTGTTTTTACAAAGTGTAGTTTGGCAAGAACACACCACATAAAACAGAAATTATCATTGTTCTGAATATTGACTACAGCCTTTTTATTTACAACCTCAGTTGGTAGAGGCAGCCATGATTTGCCTAAAATAGGATGGTATCTTGACTGCTTCCGTTGCAATTCATGTACACGACCTTCATGCCAACCAGACCCCTGCATTTTTTCTCTGTCGATTGCTTCGAGAAAGTCAGGCAACAGTCTTTCTCTAAACACTTTTTCCAATTCTCTTCTCGAATTAACTGTGTGTTGTCTTGTCGAGATATATGATACAATCACTTCACCATCTACCCTGGTAAATTCTATTTTCGCAACAATCTGAATCTGAATCACTATCTGAAAGAAGATTATCTTGTATGACAGAAAAAGACCTTTCTATCGATTCATAGACACTGTAAGTGTTGGATATAGGCAAGACTGTTGTGTGAAACACGTTTCTTAAGCCGGACGAGCTTTGGGCATTGTCCGTCATTTTTATTTGTCCGACAAAATAATAAATAGAAAAAATTACACCTTGTGTAAAACCACTTTATTGTCTGTAATCCCTATAATAATAAATATTTAGTTCACTCCCCAACAAATCAACCACTTCCCTGGTATGTGTCTTAAGGTCTTGTGCTCATGCTGCAGGTGTAATATCACTTTGTTGACAGTAACAAATTTCAATATAATCATGATGTTTTCTTAGATGGTAGAATATGTGTAAACACATACTCTCAAACCAGTCACAGTTAGCATCATAAACTATAAAATTTTGTGTCTTAAGATCAACAGTCTTGTAATTATAACGTGGTGGACTATTAGAATATCCAAAAGTTACATTATATGTCATGTATATCTTCGTTGGTGTTGAGAGTTTATCAAAGGCTCAAACGGGTGTTTAACTTGTGTTTTTAAGTCATAAAAATGCTCCACGCCTCTGAAGCTCTCTGTGATATCAAACGCTCGCCCGCTTTGTCCGACCATCATTTTTTATGGACAAAATAAAAGACTAAATTAATTCACTAACCCATACCCTGTGGGCTGATCTGTCTTTAAAATAAGCTTTAGATGCTTAGTCAATTTTAGTTTGTTTTTTACATCATCTCATTCATGCTTATTTGGGATGACATCGTTTTCTCTGAGACAGTCTTCAAAGCTATCACGATCCTTACAGTAAAACAAACAGATAAACTTTAACTGCTCACGAAAATCTTTCAGTACAGCATTATATTTCTGAGTAAGAATCCACACACTGATGTTTGCATGTCTGCCACTAAAGGCCAGTTCTGCTAGTGTGTTTCTCTTCTTAACAATATCTTTCTCTGCTGAGCAATCATCAACAATAAACAAAGTTGACTGTCCTTCAAATTGCTTGTAAAAATACTGCATGTAGTCGTTCAGTTTTTTCTCAGGGTCGACTAAATAAATGTTGTTGTCTGTCCAAATGAATAAACGGTTGTGATAAGCTTTGTTGTGTTTAATTGTTGGACAAAATATCACAATGTTTTCAAAATGTCAGATGTATCGTGTTTGTAAGAGGTCAAGAACAAATTCAGTTTTTCCACAGCCTGTGGCGCCACAAAACAAGCCACAGTGTGGGTCAAGTGTCATCAAGTTCATTTTAATACTAATTATAATTTTAATATATGTGTCCACTTAGTCTGCTTTCTGCAATATTGAGTTGGGCGTCATAAATCAGATACAAATATATATTTATTGCACCAGCGGTTTCAGTCTTTTTTTGTATTTGGATTGTAATTCCGTCACTGCCATTTTCAACAGTACGACCTGACCCATGTAGGTAGTCGTCATCTGTACTACGAAGATCTAGCCACAGTGCATACTTGTCTGTGAGGTATTGAGCAATTCTTACATCATACAGATGCAGATCTTTAGATGCCATGTTTGCTGGTTTTTCTCTAAGCCTTCCGCCCGCAAAATATTTTAGGATCTCGTCATAGTGCTGGTAAGGTAGCATACCCGAAGCATACACTTGATTAGGACGGCCTTCAATAGTACAAGACAAATGAGTAATCTTTGGATTGTAAAATTTTTCTGAATCCCTTTGGTATGGACTCACCGGTTTAACAAACAACATAAGAATGCCTTTCAGTGACCTAGCAGGGGTGTTCAAGTTGATGTTCCACATTGGATCACTTTTATCTTTATGAATCAAACTGTGTCTTATAACACAATCATAATAAATCGGCAGTTTTGACTGGTACTGTTTTTGAATTAGAGTAGTTAAATGAGCATGTGTGACAATTTCATATTCCAAGGAAATGTTAGAGATCTTGTATGATGCATTGAGATCCGTTGATTTAATAACTTTGGAGTAGTCATTAAAGATTAGTTCAAAACTCAGACGGTCATTTAGTGCTCCTTGATAATAAGGCAAATGCGCTGTTAGGATTTCAAATTCAAGTGGAATGCAAAATCTATTTCCATATGTTTCTGCCACAATAACGTCCTTGACTACTGTCGTTGATTTATCTGTTGCATTGATTCTGAGTTTGGCAACATTATCAGCCTGTATACCTTGATAAATACGGTCTTCTCTTTCTTCTTTTGTAAGCCACAGATCTTTGTAACAGTAGAGTACATCAGCATCATCAAGACTAAACACTTCCTGGCCTTCAAGTTTAACTTTAATAGTCTTAATAATTGCTCTGCCAAGGTTGCCAACTAGTGTTCTTTCATCATCTGTGTCTGATGAAAGTTCAATATTAAATGCAAGGCGCGCAATACCAGGAACAATAACGTCACTGGGGCCTAGGTTAGGAAACTTTACAGTAAGGGTTTGGTTCTGGTCTATAGTACTTGGATTGTTTGTGATAACAATTGATTGCCTAATGCCTTTAACACCAAGAGGTTCACGTAGTTTTCTGTGTGGGTCTAACTTTGATCCGTAGGACGATGCCATGTTATTATACACAAATTAAAAAAAAATTAAATTAATAAAACCAATGGCAGCGGGAGGATTTGGTCATGAAGATTTTGAAATGGATGACATGAATGACTATGATACTGGTGCAACAGATGTAACTGGAATGGGAAATACTTCTAGTATGTATCACGAACTGTTAAAAGACAAAGTGAACTCATTTTATGATAGTGTTGGTGACCACCCAGATGAAATAGATCCTAATCAGTTTGAATATGATAAAGGTCATTTATTTCTAAATACAGACAAAGGTAAAGTACAACTGACTTATAAAAAAGATCCTGCAAAGTTTAGAGCTTTAAGTACAATCAAAACTGATGTTGGTGGTGAGGCAGCACTTCAGCGTTACCTTGGTGTTGGTAGTAAAAAGTTGCCACCTCAACTTGCTAGTACACTTCATGACGTACAAACAAGATTGCCAACTGGTCAAGAAATTGAAATGACTGAAGTAACAAGACTGCCAGAATTAGCAAACACAGTAATACAAGAAACTTCATTTACAGAAGGGCAAATAAATGAGGCTATGAAAACAATGGGTGACTCTCCTTTGACAATGCGGGAGTTAGCAGGGTTGGATAAAACACTGCAGTCAATAAGAGGTGAGCTTGTAAATAATGTAGCCAAACTAGGCGAGCTTGATAATCACATAGAAAGAGAAAAAGAAAAACTAGCTAAAGCTGATGATGAGAATTATGACACAGAAATGAAAGAAAGAATACAACACAGATTAAATGATTTGCAGATAGAAAGATCAGCGCGACTAGAAGTGATTGAAATAGGAAAAGAAAAACTGAAAACACAGGTCAACAGGATTAGAGAAACTATTCAGAAAATACTTCACGAAGACACAACTTTGGCTGAGAGATTGAAAACACTTTTCAGAGAGCAGGGTATCACTATTGCAAGTTTAATTACTGCTCTTGGATTTATTATTAGTACTGTAGTGTTAGCTGTAACGGGTGGACCAGGTGGTAGCACCGCGGCCCCTCCAGCACCTCCAGTTCCATCAGACCCAAAAGATTTACAGTCGTGGGTAAAATAACAGCTGTCTCATATATCAGACTTACTTCAGAAATTAGCTGTAAAAGCAATGGATGCCTTGCCTGGCATAATAGGGAGTGTTGTCAGTTGGCTGATCAGTACAGCAGCAAAGGTAGTAGGGTTTATGGCAGAGCATGTATGGGTCTTTTTGGTGACAATAGGAGGGTTAATAGTGGGTTATTTAATGAAACAGGTAAAGAAGTAATATTCCTAATCCAGTAAGGCCTATTACCAATGCAGTTCTCTCCGACTCATGTGTGTTTACTGGGGTTACTGGCTGTACTGGTGCAGGTGCAGGTGTCGGCGCCGATGCTGGGGCTGTTACTGACATTACTGGCATTACTGTCTGTACAGGTGATGATGATGTTACTGGCGTTACTGGCGTTATTAATGGTTTTAATGGTTGTAGGTGAGTGGTTGTTGGGCTCAAGTTTACAGATTGATTGAGTCCTAATTTTTGATCACGCCCAGCAACAATTATTTCATTATTATAATTTGTTATTGTCCCCATTTGGAGTTGAAGGTCAGATGGTAACATGTATAGCCCGATGCCAACTACAAAGTCAACTTTTGATCTAGCATATCTGAGAACGTCTTGGTAGTGTTGTATGCTTGAAGGGAGATCAACAACTGAGTTAATTGAATCTTCAAGGTTTGCAAGAAACTGTTTTTGTGCTTCAAATTTCCACTCCCATTTAAGATATTTGATTTTGTTTGAGCTTGTGCTCCTAGTATACACCACACAAACGTTCTGATAGACTCATTGATGCATTCAACTCCTGCTTGAGTAAACCCGTCACTCTTATCTAAGACAAATGTGGTCCAGGCATTAGACTGTTTCTGTTCAATTGAGCCTAACCACACTTCAGATTTTGATGAGAATGAAGAGTAGGGAGGCCAGTAATCTTGAGGGTATTGTCTGTGACTCATAGCATAATACAATGTACCCATGCCTTTGTGATCATCAAGTTTTTGTGTAAAGTCATACTTTGTACTGATGTTAAATTCATTACAGATGCGTTCAAATGCTTTCATATCCATGGGGTTGTTAAACTGATTAAAACTGGATTCAGTAGGCAGTGGTGTATGGAGTTCTGAGAGTATTCTTCTAAGCTGGTAATACGTGTGGAAACGATAGACAGACTTAATCAGTTTGTTTGGGTGATTCAAATGGTCTGTAAAAGAAACGCCACAACCAGTAGTTGAGCATAGTATAGCAAAGTTAAGTTGGTTTTGAAACATCTGTAGTGGGCTTGAAGACCACTTTCTTGCAGTTGCATCATCTGTTATTGGAGGGTTTAGGTAATGATCATACGGATTTGGCACTTTCACTTGAAATAAATCTCCTTCAGACAAAGCTATATCGAGCTGATTTAGCTGAATTATTTTCTGATCATAAGTTGGTGCGACATTGTACTTGGCATCGACGTTAAATTGAAATGCATTAACAGTGGTAATTGTTGGTGATTTAAATTCCATTATGCTTTTTTATGTGATAATAAAAAATGTTTATTACCTTAACAAATCTTGACACAAGTAAACCAGTGTGGTTAACTAATGGAATTGATAATCGAGATGGTAACAAGGCTGTAGCTATCCATGAAATGTTTTACACTGTAAAGTGGTTTAATGTAACAGATGATAAAAATTACTCTGTAAGTGGAACTCTTGATGGTTTAGAAAAGGGTGATATTTTACCAGCTGGGTATTATGACTTTTGTACTTTAGCTGAAAGGCTTCAAAATGAATTTAAAATTAAGGCAACTTTAAACCCAGCTAATTTACTTGTTACAATTGAATTTCCAAAAACTGGAAACTTTTCTTTATCAATTAGTCTTTTATTATTACTTAGATTTTTAGGTAAAAAAATTATACATCCAGATGAAGATTGGACATCGCCAGTCGGGCGTCTACTTTCACCAAAAAAATCAAGAATAACTGGCAGATATCCTGTTCATTTATCAGTACACACAATGCTAAATGTTAATTTGAAAGAACTAAGCACTACTGATAATGTTCACAATGGAAATCCTGCGACATTGTTGAAATGTGTGTGGACTGGAACTGCTCCTTATTGCGAAAATGTAGTTGTTAGATTTCCTAATTCACAGTTTAAAAAATTAGGCACAAGTTTCTTTGAATCATTGTGCTTATATGTAACTAATCAGAATGGCAAACCAGTTGTGATGCATGATTTTTATGTTGTGTTGGAAGTGAAATAAATTTTATTTTTGCAAAATAAAAATGAGCGGTCTTGGTCCAAAGCCGAGAATTGTACCAGTTGCATATCCGTCAATAGAGTTGAAAGATTTGGCTGATGTGCAAGATTTTGATAAAGAAGGTGAGGTAGGAGAGGTGTATGGCCTTGAACTTGTTTCCATTGGATTGTACAAACGAAAGGTAATTGATGATGTAAAAGATGGTGCTGAGAGACAGTTTCCTAAACTTGGCCAACTTCGTGATGTTACTGTACCTACGCCTGTAAATAATGTGCTATACAGCTTAAAACATGTGGGTAATAAGTGGGTAATTATTCCTACCCCTGTTCCACTTGCACCTATCCCAATTGTATGGGACGTAAAGTTTGTATTTATTAGTCCTATGTATATTATACTGATGAAGGAGCCCTAGTATTTAGAAAAGTTGTTAACTCTGAGCCAATGCTTGTAAGTCTTGTGCCAAGCTATTTCGCAGAAACCAATAGCAGAGAAAAACTAAAACTGCAAGAGTATGGAAAACGAAGATATCTTCTTACAAATATAAAGGGTAGGACAGATACTACTATTTCGTTCGTACCAGCAAATTTTACCATAGATAGAGAAGCGACAATAGTTTTTGAAATTATCATGAGGTCTGTAGATACTGTGAAAGAAGCAGATATCGCACAGGGAATCAAACTTACGTGGGATAGCTTAGTAGCAGAGTCAACAAAGGTTGTTATTGCTATTAGAAAAATCAACACAGATTTTGACGTTTCGAGTAGTGTCCCTGCTGTTAAGGTAGTGATCGATAAAACAATTTTTGTTCTTCCAAGTTTCATAAACCTAAATCATAGATCTTGTTTCGTTTTATTACGCTAGCAAATTGTATACCTTTGAAGAGTTGCAAAATAAATTAGAAGATTAAATTTAAAAAATATTTGCCACAAAAAATGCCAACACTGTATCCGCAAATACAACCTGATCCGCCTGAACCTATTGTTCCAGATAGACCAATACAGGCAGACTCATTCCGTTTAATGAATATTACAGAAGCGTTGAAGTATTTGGAAGGAGAACAAGCAAAATACTCGAGGTGCAAACGACGTTACAAAACGGTTTTCAATTCTGTACACAACACATCAATGGCCGTGGGTGTGGTTTCAGCTGGATTATCTGTAGGAGGTATAGCTCTGTTTGCCACTGGAGTTGGAAGTGTCATAGGAATTGCTATTGAAGGTGTTGGCCTTGCCACAAGCCTGGCATGCTTTGGTATGGAGGCCCTTAACAAAAGATTTCATACGAAGTTACAGAAGCATGAAGCATTGAGTACGCTCGCTGGTGCTAAGCTGAGCAGTATGAAACTTATTATCAGTAAGGCTTTAAATGATAATAAAATTGATGATCATGAATTTAAGAGAGTGCAGGATGATTTGGCCAATTACAAACAACAAAAATCTGAAATTCAAAATAAGATGCGTAGTCAACCCGCAAATGTTGAAGAAATAAAGAAATCTTTTTTAGAAGAAGGGAAAAAGATAGGGGTGGAAGAAACTATGAAAAGAGTTCAAGGACTTATAAGCAATTGACGATAGGTTTTAGTAATCCATTAATTTTGTCATACTCTTTGCAAAGAGATGTCATGCCTTTCTCGCCTGCCTATCTAACACCATCTGCCCCACCACCAGACTATTACTGAAAAAAAAGTTTTTCTATTGTCTTTGTAACTTAGGAAATCTGTCCGAGTATCTTATTGACGAGGGTCAAGAACTTACAAATTCTTATGTTTAGGTTCTTGTAAGAACTTGTTTTAAGTCACTTAAAAGAACTTATGACACTAACTTTAAAGTTACTTGAAAGTTGTAGGTATATTTGAAGAAGAAAAAAAAACCCACGCTGTGGGGCTGACTAGGGAGACTATGAGAACAAAACAGCTGTGTGTGCCATAATTGCCATGCAGATTGCGAGATAGGGTGAGTTCAGGTGGAGAGAGATGAACCAGGATGAAGCTTAAAAACAGGAACAACTCTGAAGGTTTCTAAAAGAATAATGCATCTCAATACGGTAGACTTTGGGATGAAATCCTCATCTTGCTTTAACCTGGTGTTCAACAAACCTGTGTATACAATGACATTAGTTTAAAACAAAACAAAAAAAAAAGTCATAGATTACCATTTACCATTTTCAGGTGAGTGACACTAGCCAATCTCAATTCATGTGTACTAATCAGGCATGTGCCCCCACAATGGCAGATGACCACATTGTACTGGTAGATTCAACATGACGACGGTAAACAGAAGTGGCATTGGATGAACCACAACTACCTTCAAATACACCCAGAGGCAGAAGTGGCAGGATCTTCAAAATGTGATGTTGACACAAGAGTAGAAAATCATTAAAACAAATACAGATAGCAATATCAAGGAATACAGCGAGCAAAGACAGTAGGGAGAGTTTAAAAAAGGAAAATGCACAACAATGGACCAAGGATACACAAGTCCCAGAAGAAAAAAAAACCCACGCTGTGGGGCTGACCAGGGAGACTGAGAACTAAACAATTGTTAACTCTACACGTCTCCCAAGGTATATCGGTGAGGGATTCTGAAAAGTGGAATATATTACACGTTTTGTACATTGAGATATGGTATTGGTAGCACTGTGTGCTTAACAGCAGCACAATCTGGTTTCAAATTCGAAGGTTCCCCCCCCCCCCCCCCCCCCCCCTCAAATCAAAATCTCCCAGACTCGGATTACGGTTGGGTTAGGGGGGGGGGGGGGGAAGATGAACAGGTGTACCGACAATGTTGAAGTTGGTCGACAGACACTGAGACACAATGCAGAACAGAACAAGTCTTCGGTTACCTAACGGCTGGAGTGCGTTTTCTCATCCTGACCGCTTTGAAATGGCCGCCTTTTTCACTGGACATGCCTGTGCGGCTTGTGAAAAAAAAAACACAACACAATATTGAATGTAGGGATGCTGCACCTTTCATCTTAATTTATCATGTACCCTAGTTGACACAAGAGTAGAAAATCATTAATCAGTAGGGAGAGTTTAAAAATGGAAAATGCACAACAATGGACACAAGCCCCAGAAAAAAAAAAAAAAAAAAAAAACTCCACGCTGTGGGGCTGACCAGAGAGACTGAGAACTAAACAGTTGTTGTGAGGGATTCTGAAAAGTGGAATAGATTACACGTTTTGTACATTGGGATATGGTAGCACTGCGTGCTTATCAACAGCAGCATAATCTGGTTTCGAATTCGAAGGCCTGGTGGGCGGGAATGGTCTTACCCACCCCCCACCCCTCATTAAATCAAAATCTCCCAGACTTGGATTACGGTTGGGTTAGGGGGGAAAAGACGAACAGGTATACCGACAACGTTGAAGTTGGTCGACAGACACAATGCAGAACAGAACAAGTCTTCGGTTACCTACCGGCTGGAGTGCGTTTTCTCATCTTGACCGCTTCGAAATGGCCGCCATGTTTTCAAACTGACTGACAAAATAAGAACGGAGCAGTTTACGTCACACACTTTTTTCCTTGGCTTATATCCAATTACCGTGAATAAAAAAAACAAACACACTTAAATCGTGAAAAAATCGTGATTTAGTAGCAAAGATTTACAGCTGTTAAAAAAGTAGAAGCAACTTCCTGTACGTTTTGCTTTCGAAAACATGGCGCCGCCCCAAATGATCCACCAATCACCAAGGGGCAAGCCACCATTACGAGACTATTCGAGACCGGAAAGGTTTTTGTGCACAGGCTGGGGCGTGGAACAGCCTGGGGTGCACACAAAGATATAAATTTGCATCAAAGAAATAGGTCAAAATGAAATAAAATCAGCTTCCTTTGACAATATTTTTTTTTCACCAGTGACAGTCTTTAGAGTCCTAAACACTGATTCAAAAAGTTTCAAAATCACAGAAGGCTGTAATCTTTAGGTGTAGCTGTCCCCCAATTCTTTATAACAGCAAAATCAGCAAATCAAAGGAGTTGGGCCAGTTCGCACTGAGTGTTCTTAGAGTGGACCACACAAATATGTTTTAGCAAAGATACACTATATTCATTATTTGGAGAGAAAAAAAATCATGTAGACTCAGCTAGAACGGCCTTACCATGGGCGCTGGAGTTATTTATGATCTGGCAGGACTGCTAATCTAGAACTGCGATTGATTGATTGATTGTACATTGCTTAACAGCAACAAGGCTTTCTCAGGACGTGCCCGCACTGCTTGGGAAAAAAACAAAACATAATATTGAATGTATGTCGCCAGCCGGTCCAATACGTTAAATAAACCCAACACATGGGGCCCAAATAAAGCTAAGACCATTTGGCAACACACATCCAATATCAAGAGCTACAGGAAGTGCAGACAGTAGAGAGAGTTTTAAAAAGGAAAATACAGGTGAATGGACCAAGGGTAGACAGAAACACATGCCCCAGAGTAGAGGGGAAAACCCACCCTGTGGGGCTGACCAGGGTGACCCTGGGAACTAAAAAATACCTAACCCCACCCAAGTCCCCCAGGGCAGACCTGGGTGGGGGTTGAACTGAGAGTGCGAAGAACGGGAGAAGAGTAACAAAACAGTATTACACAACACCAAAACAAAACTCATGGCTACGAGATCAGTTGTGTCCACAGTACCACCAATCCTCTATACTACAAGTCAGTACAACAGTAATAATACTACGTAGGTGTGCAAGTTACATTCGCAATCTTGCTTCAATCTGTCCCAAAAAAATGATTTTGTGATATTTAAAATAAAAGTGTGCAAACAAACATACACAAAATGTCAGACAAATTCACCTTGCATAAAGAAATATTCACCTGACAATGTGACATACGCAAAAACTTAACATCTAGCGGCTATAGTGGGCACCCAACAACTCAAGGCGCTGCCACACACAAAAAACACGTGGACACTCGCTGTCTTCCACAAAGTGGGTTAATGACTTAGTGCACTAACAACAACACTAATGACATCTTTGGAAAGACAAACCTAAACACAATGTAAAACGTTTTCTTTCAAAGTGAAATTATTTGCATTTAAAAATCAGGTAAAAATCGCACTCTCAGCGCGTTGGCCACTCGCAGAACGCCAGCTTGCTTACCAAATGAGAATTGCTAGAAGAGTCGTTATAAAAAACAGAAGGGACTCAGAAAAACACAAGTAATAAGAATGAACTTTTAAAATACCTTTCAGTGTTTCGTTGAATTAATAACACAACACAATGTCTTTCTCTAGCTATATAAAAAATTTAAAGTGCATATAACGAAAATTATGGACTCTAAGTCTAATATGGCACAACCGACTTTTTATTAACGATGACTTAACTCTCCAATGAGACATCCAATTTCAGTATACTCGGAGGCTCTCCTAGACACAATTCCTATGCATACTACTTTAGTCGACTCATCATAAAGGTTGAGTGTCACGAGTGGTTGACAGGTGTATTTGCTTACATTTTGAGAAAACATGTATTTCGCTGGTGCAGGAGCCATCTTGTATTCTCATATAATATGTAAATCGGTCAAACGCGTGAGCCATAAGGGCTTTGCCTTTCTTGTTAAAACTGTTAAGCAGAAGACGTCGGAGCCGGGCAGAAGAGCGAAGGGAATCGCCGGGTCGTGGGTTCGAATCCCGGCCGTCCCGGCCCCGGTAGCTGGACTTACAAACCAGGGGGAAAACTGAGACGGGCTTGTTCAATACTCAATAGCATGTCCGTTGAAAGGTCCTGGTAAATCAAAGTGGCACAGTTGGAGTGCGCCTGAGTTGATCAGTGTTCAGGTCCTACTCCATAGGTAATAGATTTCCCTGTCCCCCATAACCCGCCCGTCAGTCACGTCGGTGCCGTGGACGTTAAACCCCGACCTAACAAACCAGGGCTCGGGAAAAGAGTCCGAAATAGCTTAGGCGGTTATGCGTCGGAGCAAGAGAGCGAAGGGAATCGCCGGGTCGTGGGTTCGAAACCCCGGCCCGGCCCTGGCCGGTAACTGGACTCGCCGCAATCCAGAGGAAAAAGACGGGCTTGTTCCCATAGCATGTCCGTTGAAAGGCACTGGCATATCAAAGTGGAACAGTTGCAGCGGTGTGCCTGAATGGATCAGTATTCAGGTCGTACTCCATAGGCAATAGATTTCCCTGTCTCTCATAACCCGCCCGGCAGGGCCGTCCATTATCACTTCGGTGCCGTGGACGTTAAACCCCAAACTAACCAACCAAAAAAGGGCTCTGGAAGTTCCCCGCGTTGCCTAGCAGCGTCGGTGCGTCAACCGCTATCTTAGGAGGATATAATAATCTTCAGATAGTAGCGAAGTAGTGTTTCAACACGTTCTTCTTCATGTTTCTTCCTCTTTGGAAAAAAAAAAAAAACAACTTGCGGAATAGATTCTGGTTAGCGGTTTCCTACGGCGGTGATGGCAAGACTTCAGTGCTGTTATTGCCTACAGCACGTCAAGACTGACTTTCCTGACATTGTCCTGACAGCGATTTCCCTATGAGGGCCTTATCGCGAATCCTCTCAAGATTTTGTGACCGACACGATTGGAGTTTGGGAAAGTCTTGACAGATCTCCTATGGTCTGGTTGAGCAAAGCTTGCCTCGTGTTTTCTTTCAATTAACTAGTTAATTAGAACAAGACATGTTTCGAACTCATTCTAGGCCCAAGACCGAAATCCCCACATTTTGAAGTTGCCCTCTAAAGGACCGTATTACAATTCTAGAGACAGATCATGATCGAGCATGATAGTTCAAGGGTGGTGCCAGAATAGAATTACTAGCTATTCTGACACCACCCTTGAACTATCATGCTCGATCCATGTCTTGCTGTGGTGTGTCGGGGCTGAATGCGTAAGATAAATGCTAACAAAATCTGATCATCAAACTTGGTCCTCAGTAATTTATTTTAAAATTTAGCTGGCGGGCTTTAAATCCAACGGTTTAGCGGCCACGGCTACCGGCCCAGGCGGCTCTGGAGATCATGGCGATGACCGCCTACATAAAAGTTGAAATATATACCCTGCTCAGGCCTCATGCAGTGACCTGTATCACTGACGCTGAAACTGTGACAACCCATGCACGGATCCATACGTTTTACACATAAAAAGGCTGACGGACGAGTGGTGCTTTGACAAAATGCAAATCCGCTGCGCCACACGGTGCGCGCGGCCACCGCGTCCTCAAGCTCAATTCAGAATACAAGGGAGGAAACACCGAAAGGCACACAAAACGGCGAAGCACTGTGATTCCACTGAGCATTTTTCAACCCTCAAAGCCAACCATCCGCTGTTGGGTCCCAACCTCGAGGTCGACCCAACCTCTACCAGAGTGACATAATGCTCAAAAATAGTAAAGTACATTAACTTTTAAGCTTGACTCGAATTACTAAAAGTTCTCAGAATATAATAACGGTTATATCAGTGATTAGCCATCCCATTGGCCTACGATTTCACAGCCTGCACTGGTGTGACATATAGTGCTCACAAAAAGTAAGGAACGTCATAATTTCAACTTGAATTACTAAAATGTCGGAAAACAGGCTAACATCTGCAAACTGCAGTCGGCCGGCACCGGCTTTTTGGTCTGATTAATATTTAAACGTTTGGGGACATTTTAATAATTCAAGCTAAAAGTAATACGTCCTTTACTTAATTGTGAGCATTATATGTCACACCAATGTTGTGAAATTATAGACCAGTGGGATGGCTAATCACTGATATACCCGTGATTATACTGATTCTGAGGACTTTTAGTAATTCAAGCTGACAAGTTTGTATACTTTACTATTTGTGACGAGACTATGCCACTTTGGCCGAGGTTGGGTCGATGCCGAGGTTGGGACCCAACATCCGCCTAACACCTCGAACTGAACAAACTCGGTGGATATTTTGCCACAAATCTATACCATTCTTGTCCTCCGATCAAAACTCAGTGATAGTCAAGTTCAGTTAGTGTCAAGGCTTTTTGCACAGTCAAGCGGCATCATCCATAGCAGACGTCGAGTTGTCACACTGGGGTTTTAGAGTGTAGCCGGAATGTGCTCATTTTTCATTGGTTTGTGTAAATTATCATATACAACGAAATTAAAACAAGAGTGTGTCTTAGTCTGTCGACACTGTATGAACTTGTGACCTGCACGCAGCAGTCGCTTTAGGTACGTATTTTCCCCAGCCCGAAAAGGTCTACTTTAATGGAGTCTGGCTTACACACGTACTGCTCAGCTGTCAATATCTTGTCGAGTAACTTGATTCGATTCGCCGTTCGACTTTAGCCAAGTAAACACCGCAGAAAACAATGGATGCACTGCAGTGCATAGTGGCTTCTTTCACGGCACTCTACTAAAGGGTTTAACGTTCAACTCTAGATGTTGAGAAAGAGGTCCGGGATACTTCCGGCCACAGCTAGAATTTCGCGGCGGGTGTGCTTCGTTTCCGGCCACCCTTGTATTCAGTTTTGACTTGAGCTATTTACCAGGTGACCGCGCGCACGCGGTGGCGCAGCGGATTTGCATTACTCATCACACCCCTCCGTATGGTTTTACAAGACCAAGTTGTCGAATATTCAACACGAGAAGCGTGAAATTTATAGCCGGAATAAATATGTGTCAGTGTTGCTGACTGGGGCTTGATGAGGGTGCTAGTGCTAATTTTGAAGGACACGGACTTCCAGCTCTCGCTGATTTCGTCCAGGGTGGGGGGGGGGGGGGGGGGGGGGGGGGGCAGGGGAGGTGGGGGGAGGGTATCAGTCTGCCTGTCTGTCTGTCGCTCCGTCGCGCAGTGGCTGGTGGTGTTGACGGGGCCGGGCGGGTGGTGATGGAGGAGGCGGGTGGTGTGGCCGGCGAGCCGTTGCTTAGTGACAGGCTGGGGTGGGGGTGGGGGGTTGGAGTGCCAGCCACTCTAAAAGGTGTTGTATGAGTGGTGGCGGGGGTGGTGGTGGCCGGACTGAGAAACCGTCGCTGGCTATAGGGTCTGGGTAGTTGAGGTGGAGGTGGTGGTGGCCAGTGGATTCTAGGCGGCTTGGGGGTCGGACTACGCTGAGATGAGCGGGGGATGCCGTGGTTCCGCGGTGGCAGGCTGAGGTGCGGTGGAGGTGTCGGGAGGAGCGCCGGGCGTTTAGCTTTTTCCCGGATTTTCTTGGGTGGCCGGTGGCGTAGTCGGTGGGTTTTCTGTGCTGGCGGTTGGTGGTGGTGTCGACTGGTGTGCCAGCTGGGCTGAAGGTTGTATGGGGGTCGGTGGCTTGGTCCGTGGTGGATAGTGCCGTGCTGGTGCCGGCTTTGGTGGTGGTGGGTGTGTCTGTGAGGCTTGCTGCCTCTTGGGTAGTCGTCGGCGGGGTGGAGGTGCCTTTCGTTTTGGTGGCTTGGGAGGCCTGGCTCCCTGTTGATCTGGTACGTGTTGGTGGCGGTGTCGTTGTCTGGGACTCAGCTTCTCTAGTTGAGCTTGGCGCTTCTTGATGAGGGTATATTTTAGCAGGTTTAAATAGGTCATGTTCAATTTTTTTCCAGGGCAGCGGCTAAACCACTGCTGTCAAGACTACTTGTAAACGAAAATTAAAATACTGAAGTTAGGGCCAAAGTTGGTGTTCATCTTTTCTTTCTTCTTAGAGTTGTATTGCAATCATTTGCGTTCGAAAATTATTTGCGAAAAACACGAGACAAGCATTGCTCCAACGAACCGTATATTAATCGCTACTTCATCAGCAAACTCCACCCTGCCACTGTAACCCCTTCCCTGCCACTGTAACTTCTTCCCTGCCGCTGTAACCCCTTCCCTGACACTGTAACCCCTTCCCTGACACTGTAACCCCCTTCCCTGACACTGTAACCCCTTCCCTGTCACTGTAACCCCTTCCCTGCCACTGTAACCCCTTCCCTGACTCTGTAACCCCTTCCCTGACTCTGTAACCCCTTCCCTGCCGCTGTAACCCCTTCCCTGCCGCTGTAACCCCTTCCCTGCCGCTGTAACCCCTTCCCTGACACTGTAACTCCTTCCCTGACACTGTAACCCCTTCCCTGCCACTGTAACCCCCTTCCCTGACACTGTAACCCCTTCCCTGACACTGTAACCCCTTCCCTGACACTGTGCGTACACTTGGTTTCTTAAATCGTCCCCCCACCCGGGTCTGCCCTGGGGGACTTGGGTGGGGTTAGGTATTTTTTAGTTCCCAGGGTCACCCTGGTCAGCCCCACAGGGTGGGTTTTTCTCTCTATTCTGGGGCATGTGTTTCTGTCTACCCTTTGTCCATTCACCTGTATTTGCCTTTTTAAAACTCTCCCTACTGTCTGCACTGCCTGTAGCTCTTGATATTGGATGTGTGTTGCTAAATGGTCTTAGCTTTATTTAGGCCCCATGTGTTAGGTTTATTTAACGTATTTGACCAGATGGCGACATACATTCAATGTTCTGTTTATTTATTTTTTTTCACAAGCAGTGCAGGCACGTCCTGAGAAAGCCTTGTTGCTGTCGGGACATTAAGCAATGTACAATCAATCAATCAATCTTAAATCGTGCTTCAAAAACCAACACCGTCCAAGAAACATGGACTCAGCAAGTAACATAGATCCTCATAAGCCCCCGCAGTCGGGGGGGGGGGACTCATGAGGATCTATGTCTTGTGCAGTTGGATCGTGATCACATTTTTCTCGGCAATGAGAAGGTTAAATGACTTTATTTCTAGTACTATATGCGTTGTTTCCGTGTGCATTTTGTCATAAACCCGACCTAATGTAATTATCAATTAACCCCTTCACTGCCAGTAAACGCAGACTCTGTTTTTTTTAGTTCATAGCGTGTGTTGCTGGCTGGGGCTTGTGATCAAAAACTGTATATAATTGTGTTTCATCCCTACGTCACATGGCCAATCCCTTTAGCACAAACGTTACCACGTGACCTCGCTACGAAAACTCCAGTTGTGGCTACTAATGGCGGACATTTATGTGGCTACTTTTTGACGTGCCTTGGATGTCAGTTGTGTTCCACTCGCACTCATAAAAAAGCATCAAAACGTTCTAAAGTACGAAGAACTTTGGAGATTTTTTGTAGCCGACATTGGCAACCATACATTGTGTAACAAAGCACTAAAGAATAAATCTTTGCTGAATCGAAAGGACGTCGGCGTCTTATGCCGACCGTCTATTCGGCTATGGAAGAATTCAGTTAAACAGTCACTCACCTCTTCCACTGCATTATATTATTGTAGGCAATGCTGCTGGTTGTGCAGGCGGCATTTCCAGACAACGTCATAAAAGTTCTTTTATTACGTCATAAGTCTATTTATGTATAAATTGTATAGTATTTTGACGTCAAGGCATGTCTGGTGTTATCCAGGTCAGAAGATGTTCTTTCTCAAGGGGAAGAAATCATTATTCAGTGACCTTTCATCAGCATGACGAAATATCGGAGGAATCAAAACACTGAATACGTTATTGAAAGCAGTGGTTTGCTATTGGGTTTTCTTCTAAGCCCTCGGAAGGTGGGGATGGGGTGTGGGGGGGGGGGGGGAGTGTCAGCAATTAGCCATTGTACCACCCAAATCTCCTGTTTTCGGGGCAGCCGTGAGATGGCCTTAGTTGCCTGCTCGACGTTAAACCCAAATAACTAACTGCTTTTTGGGTACCAAGGTTAATCTGACTTGAACTCCCTCAAACCCGCTACAACTGAGGTTCCGTGTAGTACACTAGATCACGCCTGTTACCCATAAACTCACATTGTTCCGTTGCTGGTCTAGTACTGAAGTCTGTCAAATCTAGCTTAGCCGGCCCCCCACCTGGGTCTGCCCTGGGGGACTTGGGTGGGGTTAGGTATTTTTTAGTTCCCAGGGTCACCCTGGTCAGCCCCACAGGGTGGGTTTTTCTCTCTATTCTGGGGCATGTATTTCTGTCTACCCTTTGTCCATTCACCTGTATTTGCCTTTTTCAAACTCTCCCTACTGTCTGCACTGCCTGTAGCTCTTGATATTGGATGTGTGTTGCTAGGTGGTCTTGGCTTTATTTAGGCCCCATGTATTTAATGTATTTGACCGGCTGGCAACATACATTCAATGTTCTGTTTATTTTTTTTTTTCACAAGCAGTGCAGGCACGTCCTGAGAAAGCCTTGTTGCTGTCGGGACGTTAAAGCAATGTACAATGTACAATCATAGCTTAGCCGGCCGAGGTGAGTGTGCATAGGCCTACTGTGGCCAAGTTCCTCGACGCCTTGTATTCATTTGTACTGATATTCCGTTCATTGTACTGTGCCGTGTATTGCTGATATAAACGAGATGCCGTAGCCGCTCTTTTCTGCAGTCGGCAGAGCTGTTTGATCTAAAACCTGAAGTAACACCTTCGCTCCCGATAAACAAATAAAATCCATATCCATCTGCAAGAGGTGCAGATCCTCACGAACCTCCGAACCGCCGCGTATCCGTAGGCGTCACGTCTCGAATGAGTTAGTTTTACTAATTACTACTGACATACATGCAAGTCAAGTCAAGTCTTTCACAGGGATCGGGACTTCCAGCTTTCGCTGATTTCGTCCAGGGGGGGTGGGCCAGGGGGTGTGGAGGGGGGGGGGGGAAAGATTGTCTCTCTGACTGTCTGCCGCTCCGTCGCTCAACTGGCTGATGTTTAGGTGACGGTCCTCCGGCCTACTACATACATGTACTCATGATCAGCTTATATATAATCGGGTTGGCTGTAGGTTGGTCCCAATAATCTGAAATACGTTTGGGGACTTTGACGAGACCATTGAAGTATATACCCGGGCCAGTAGTAAGATGTCTTCGAGGGCCATAACAGCTGCAGGCAGTGGGCCCGTGCCGGCCGCACAGCCGTGCGCGGGCCCACTGCGGCCGTTGTGGGCCCGAGGACCTTTGCTTACTGGGTACGTTTTTGTTGTTGTGAAGGTTAGATCAAATGCGTCCCCGTAAGTCGGATCACTTACCTGAAAGTAGCTGTACTCCAGCTAGCGGATCAGAACTTATAACTACTAAAATAAACACAACAGACTCAAACACTTACTTTGAGAATCGCAGAGCGTTTGTTGAACACCGCCGGCTTTGACAGCAAATTACTGACACCTGACGAAGATTAAACCGCGTCAAAGATTTGTGCATAGCCGCGTGATCTAGTGATTCGGCTCCTAATCAACAAATGAGATTGAATGCTGTTCCGTCATGGCGCCAAATCCATTCCGCTTAAAGCTGCTTTCTCCTGGCGGGGCGGTTCAGTTTGAGAGTTCGTTTACTGACTAAATTCGCCAATAAAACGCGGGTTCTGAATGTTGTCTTGTCTTATTAACTAAGAACGACTTTCTTCACTCATTCAGCCCGACGGCGCCGTACTGATTTCCCAAATTTTGGAGGCGTCATCGAATGGCTAGGCACCAGTTGCAGGAGATGAATCGCGGACGGCCATGATAATTCAAGGGCAGTGCCAGATTAGTTTGGCGACGACAGGCGCCACGAGTATCATGGTAGACCCATCTCCTGCTGTAGTGCGTCAGGGCTGCCCGGAATGGGTTAACAACCTTCGGTCACAATCCACTGTGCGTAGACACACTCATAACAAAATGTGTTCTACCGACATCCACTCATGTGTGCGGCAACCATAGGGTCATGTCGATCAAGCTTTTCAGTACTACTGAATGCCAATACCGCTTCGCCACCGGGTGCGCAATCGTTCACCGCCCCTGGGCGGTGAACGATTGGCGCACGCGGTGGCGCCGCGGTATTGGCATTTAGTAAAAGCATTTAGTAAAGATCGATCGACAGGTCCGTATGTGCGCAACGAGGAACTGCCCTGCGTAAATTAAAAAATAAATAAATAAATAAAATTTTAAAAAAAATAAAAAGGAAGAAGAAGATGATGAGAAGCAGAGAAATCACTGAGTGCAAGGGAGACAACAGAAAACATTGAAAACCATCAGAATTAGATTTCAGTAAGTCATTCGCTCCCTTAGACTTTTGTCAATCACGGTACTGGATATCAGTCCCGCACCACATTTTCATGGCATCTGATAATGTATTTTTTTAGTACATTATACGAAAATGTGGGTGAACGTGACGCGGGGCCCATATTTGTTCTTGTATATATATATATATACGTGTGTGTGTATATATATATATATATATATATATATATATATATATATATATATATATATATATATATATATATATATATATATATATATATATATATATATATAATTACGGTATTTATAATGCGCTTATCTTATAATAATTATAACTCTAAGCGCGCACCCACAACTCGCACACGCATGCGCACGCTGTAGACAATGACTCACGTGACACAAATAGTGAAGATACCTTACGACGGTCAGCTTGGGCCGGGGTGGGGAGTGTGGTGATATAGTGCTAGAACTGTTGAAAGAGGTGAGTTTTGAGGGCGGACTGGAAGGAGGAGAGCGAGTGTTTCTGACGGAGAGAGAGAGGGAGAGTGTTCCAGGTAGATGGACCGTATACTGAGAAGGAGCGGGGGCCGAAAGTGCTGAGTTTGGTGCCGGGGATGAGGAGGCTGAGAGGGTCGGAGGCGGAGCGGAGAGAGCGGGGAGGAGTGTAGGGGTGAAGTAAGTTGGAGAGATAGCAGGGGAGTGATATATATATATATATATATATATATATATATTATATATATATATATATATATATATATATATATATATATATATATATAATTTTTTTTTTCATTAAATTTTGAGAATGCTGTGCTAATGCCATGGAATTCCAGGCTGGTAAGCTTGCATTGTGTCATCAGGACATCAGCTGTCCTTTTTGTGACTGCATCGCTTATTAGATCTTTTGAGCCTTCCACTGAACACCTACTACATAAAGTAATAGGGACTGCCCCCAGGCGCCCCGCCCATCCGCTGGAGAATATCCAGTGTTCCCCCCCCCCCCCACCCCCGAGGTCCGGAATAATAATTTATTTCCCTCAAAGAAATCGAATATATATACATATGCTTTCTGTAGCTGCTTTTATACCTACCCTCACCCTTTCCCCAATTCCCCCAGCTCCCCTCCACACCCCACCCTCCCCTTCACCTCCCCCCCCCCCCTCCGCCTCGCTCCTGCAAAATGGGACAATTTTGCGTGCAAGGAACGCCGGCTAACAGCAAGTGTCACGTAACCGATTATCCGATTTATAGGTCTACATTTGTTTTTCGGTTTTTATTTTCCTCAAAGAAATCGAATATATCTACGGGGTGAGGGTAGGTATAAAAACAGCTACATAAAGCATCTGGTGGGGGGTAGGAGGGGGGATCCAGGGGTTCCGGACCCCTCCCCCCCCCCCCACCCCCCGCCCCCGACCATAACAGTCATTTTGGTGGTGTTTGGCCTGCTTTCATTTTTTTTGTTTGTTTTGTTTTGTTTTTTGTGGCGAGGTTTGACACACACATGCTCCTCCCCTACCCCCTACCCCCCCCCCCCCCCCGGAGCCCCTCCCCCCTCCCCCCCGGACCCCCTCCCCCCCTCCATCATCCGTTGTTTGATATTTTGGAGAGTGGTGAGAGTCTGTACACAAGCTCCTTCTGCCCTCCTCCACCCTCCCGACCCACCCATATACTTATATTATCCCCATGTTTGGTAATTTGTATAAGATCGACTAAAAACTTATGTAAGCTGTAAAATACATGACTGCCTTTTTTCCCATGTTTGATAATTTGTATAAGATCGACTATAAACTTATGTAAGCTATAAAATACACTTCTCTGCCTTTTTTCCCCATGTTTGGTAATTTGTATAAGATCGACTATAAACTTATGTCAGCTATAAAATACACTTCACTGCCTTTTTTCCCCATGTTTGCTAATTTGTATAAGATCGACTATAAACTTAAGTAAGCTATAAAATACACTTCTCTGCCCTTTTCTTTTTACCCATGTTTGGTAATTTGTATAAGATCGACTATAAACTTATGTCAGCTATAAAATACACTTCACTGCCTTTTTTTCCCCATGTTTGATAATTTGTATAAGATCGACTATAAACTTATGTAAGCTATAAAATACACTTCTCTGCCTTTTTTTTTTCTCCCCATGTTTGATAATTTGTATAAGATCGACTATAAACTTATGTAAGCTATAAAATACACTTCTCTGCCTTTTTTCCCCCCATGTTTGGTAATTTGTATAAGATCGACTATAAACGTATGTCAGCTATAAAATACACTTCTCTGCCTTTTTTCCCCATGTTTGATAATTTGTATAAGATCGACTATAAACTTATGTAAGCTATAAAATACACTTCTCTGCCTTTTTTTCCCCATGTTTGGTAATTTGTATAAGATTTACTATAAACTTATGTAAACTATAAAATACACTTCTCTGCCTTTTTTTCCCCCATGTTTGGTAATTTGTATAAGATCGACTATAAACTTATGTCAGCTATAAAATACACTTCACTGCCTTTTTTCCCCATGTTTGATAATTTGTATAAGATCGACTATAAACTTATGTAAGCTATAAAATACACTTCTCTGCCTTTTTTCCCCCATGTTTGGTAATTTGTATAAGATCGACTATAAACGTATGTCAGCTATAAAATACACTTCACTGCCAGTGGACGCAGATTGTCCTCTTAAGATCCACCCCATGCAACCCTGTTCGTCCAAAAAACATGAATACAAAGTGGGGTCAGCAAGAGGTATTGATCCTCATGAGCCCCCGCATTTGCGGGGGCTCATGAGGATCTACGCCTCTTGCAGCTGGATCATTTTAACTTTTTCATATTGCAGCAATGGGGTTAACATTGTCTGATTTCCCCTACCGTAGCTTATCATTGGCAACACCATATGGCACTAGGTACCTAATGTTCCCAGGCACAGGAAGGTATATACCTTGTCTGGGATTTACATTTAAGGCCGGCCCGAGGGCGTACAGTTCAAAATGACAGTCCAGTAAACACTTGTGGTACATATAAATGACATGGCGGATCTTGCGAGTAACCACGTTGAACAACAGGGCAAGGATATCCAAGAGTCATATGCCCTTGACAGGTTGTCAGCACAGCTAGCTGAAACTACATGCCTATTGAAGTCCTTGTCCGCCAGGGAACATAACTCGGTTTTCCAATCCTGTGGTGGAACACACGTTTTGTTTGTATATTATATATCGTATAACCTATCTAACTTTGCTGTGTCGATGTGAAGAGATTATTGCGATGTTTCGTTGGTTGCATAATTGCAATGCCTTGTCTCTGCGTTTGTACACGTGATTGGTCCCTGGCTTGTACATAGTTTTGTTATTTAATTAATATTTTAACCTGAGCCACGTGTTCGTACACGTAGTGATGGTTCATTGTGCGTCAAAATGGATTCCCTAACATGCAAAGCTTGCCTCGTGGTGTGTTGTTGGGTTTTTTATTGTTGTTGTTTTTTGTTGTTGTTGTTTTGTTTGTTTGTTTTGTTTTTGTTTTTGTTTGTTGTTGTTGTTTTTTTGTTGTTGTTGGGGTTTTTTTTTTGCAAATAACTTTTGAATTCAGATGATTTCAAGACAACTCTATGGAGAAGAGATTATCATCAACCTTGGTCCTAACTTATTTTAATTTTCGTTCAGTCATAACAACGATGGTATTGCCGCTGCCCTGGGGAAAGTTTAACATGACGCATTTAAACCTGCTAAAATAACCCATATTATACTGAGGCTAAAAGCTTCAAATTTGTACGGCACTGCCATATGCAAGCTACATTAGAGTACTTACAGATAAGGATATAAA
The DNA here is from genome assembly GCA_036245525.1 of Semisulcospira habei. Taxonomy (NCBI): domain Eukaryota; kingdom Metazoa; phylum Mollusca; class Gastropoda; family Semisulcospiridae; genus Semisulcospira; species Semisulcospira habei. Next base: position 166,057,525 of record BTPG01000002.1, read on the forward strand.
CCAATAGTTTTAGTTCAAGGGCAGTGCCAGAATAGCTTGGCGCCTATAGGTGCCAAGCTATTCTGGCACTACTCTTGAACTATTTTAGACAAAACTTATTTAACACACTGGTGTGTTCCGAATGATATCGGCTAATCGCGCCCCACTCAGAGACACTAACACATATACTTCACGCTCTTCATCATGGTAAATGTTCAATTACCTTGGCACGATCTTGCAAGTCTGATCCGCGCGGCATAACTTGTCACAGTTTCAGCATCAGTGATGCAGGTCAGTGGTCACTGAGGCATGAACAGGGTACATATTTCAACCTTAATGTAGGTCATCTCCATGATCTCCCGAGGGTAGTGGCTAACCGGTTGGGGTTGAAGCCAACTAAGTTTTAAAATAAATTAGGACCAAGTTTAGTGATCACTTTTGTCCTTGTATAGTGTTGTCCTGAATCATGTCTTGTTCAAAAGTTAATTTTAAAAAAATAAAAAAAAACACGAGGCAAGCTTTGCTGAGTGACGGTCTATATATTATACTCACAAACCAGATAGGTGAGACTATATATTATAGTTTTATTATTTAACACATTCAGTTCTGTACTACAGCAGGAGATGGGTAGACCATGATAATTCAAGGGTAGTGCCAAATTAGCTTGGCGCCTGTCTTATCATAGTCGATCCATCTCCTGCAACAGGTGCATAGTCGTTAGATGACGCTTCCAAAATTGGGGAAATACGTGCGCCGGGCTGATTGAGTTCATATTTTAACCTGAGCCACGGCAGTGAAGCCACACCTTAAAAAAAAAAAAAAAAAAAAAAAAAAACAGAGACATGAAGAAGAGAAATTGCGCTTTATCTCACAAGCCCTTCTCAATAAAATGGCACTTTGAGTTTCAATAGCGTCGAAATATGTCTTCTCACAAACCAGATAGGTGAGGCTAGCGCTGGCAGAATTGTATGCAAACCAAGGGGAATCACAGCGCTGGACAGACAACAGTTAGATCCCCTGCCCCCACCTATCAGGCACCCAGTCGCCAGCCCACAGAGAAATACGCAGGTATAGAATAAGACGATCATTTCCATCCTCTAACGAATGGATCAGGTCTCTTATATAACCCATGTCTTTCTCCGGAACTTAGGATTCCCCTTGGTCGAAATATGTGTCACCGCTACAGAAATCATTGCGACCAAAAAACGCTGCCGACAGCAAAAGAGCTAAACTAACGGTGTACATTCCACTATCACGTGACCGAGAGACATTTGACGCTGGTGGCACGTATATTAACACTCTCGGCACAACGGGGTCGGCATTTCTTAATTCCAGTGTTGTCCTCTTGAGACCACGAGGGTTCAAGGGGTATATCAAACATGAAAGCTGCAGGGTAGTTCCAGATCAGTTTGGTGGGGATCTAGAGTAACCCGGCACCGCTGCGAGAGGTATGGATCCTCATGAGCCCCCGCAGTTGCAGGGGCTCATGAGGATCTATACCTCTTGCTGAAACCTGACCACTTTGTATCTACTTTTCCCTTGACGACTGTGATTCTTTGACGTTACGTTTACAATCATTGCAAAAGCGCGATCTGCGTCCACCAGCAGTAAACCACTTTGTATCTACTTTTCCCTTGACGACTGTGATTCTTTGACGTTACGTTTACAATCATTGCAAAAACGCGATCTGCGTCCACCAGCAGTAAACCACTTTGTATCTACTTTTCCCTTGACGACTGTGATTCTTTGACGTTACGTTTACAATCATTGCAAAAACGCGATCTGCGTCCACCAGCAGTAAAGGGGTCAGTCATGGCACGTTCAGACTCCAAGATAAACACGAATCGGCTGAAGTGCACACTTTGCAATCTGTTCACTCTGTTCCCAATGCGCAGTAGGCCATCGGACCAACGTCGGCCCGATGGCCTTTGCGCACTGGGTTGGATTTGTTGTTGTTGTTGTTTAGTGACGACAGTAGGAGTTTTGAGCGTGAGTCGATTACATAACCTGAATGAATTCGGCCCTGACACAATTAACCCATTTAGTCCCGAGGCACTACAGCAGGAGATGGATCGACAGTGATAATTCAAGGGTAGTGCCAGATTAGCTTGGCGCCAATAGGCGCCAAGCTAATCTGGCACTACCCTTGAATTATCACGGTCGATCCATACGGCGCCAAACTAATCTGGCACTACCCTTGAATTATCACGGTCGATCCATCCGGCGCCAAGCTAATCTGGCACTACCCTTGAATTATCACGGTCACTCCATATCCTGTAAGCGGTACATAGTCGCTAGGCGACCACTCCACAATTTGGGATGTGGCCTTGGGGTTAAATGGTTTAATACACCAAGATATGGACCGAACGTGATAGTTCAAGACTGGTGCCATAACAGCTTGAAGCCCCCAGGCGCCAAGCTGTTCTGTCATCCTTTCACTGCCGAGGAAAAGTGTACACGACCAAACTGCAAGAGGTACAGCACAGATCCTCATTACTACTCTCCCCCCGCGGCATTTGCGGGGACTCATGACGACCGCCTACACGGCCCCTTGCTGAAACCACGCTGTGTCCACTTAAACTGTCATGGTCGATTTGTCTCCTGAAATTTAGTTTCACAGGACGAGCCCTCTTTTGGAGGATCACGACCTCAGCGCTCAATAGAACCCATTCAGCCCTGACGCACTACAGCAGGAGATGGGTCGACCATGATAATTCAAGGGTAGTGCCAGATTAGCTTGGCGCCTGTCGGCGCCAAGCTAATCTGGCACTGCCCTTGAATTATCATGGTCGATCCACCTCCTGCAACTGGTGCATAGTCATTAGACGACGCCTCCAAAATTTGGGAAATACGGCCGTCGGGCTGAATTAGTTAAAGAATAAATATATCATATCATCTTTTAAAAGTACCATTACGCAGAAATCTGAAGACACATTTAAGTTTCAGTTGTGTTTGTTATGCCTTGTTATGACACATCTAATAAACTTTAACAGCAGTTTGGACACGCGCAGAAGCACACGCGTAATCGCACTTATGTATTCTGCGCTGCCATTGGCGCGTCAGTCTATTTGCTAGCTGTTTCTCGCACTGATAGCGTTGTATTTCTAGAACGGATTGGAGTCATCGCCAGGTTACTTGGTATAAAGGCGACGTGTGCTGAACTGGATTGTCCTGTGTCTAAGAACCGTCATAGTTAGACCTGTGTGCAGCGTTTCGTAACCATCTGTTAAGGCCCCGCCACACATGCCCGATTTTGAGGCCGATTCTTGAGCAGTTTCGAATCGGAGTGTGATCGGACCGGACTGCAAAAACGTGTGCACTGCCGCACAATCCCCGACTTTATTTAGCCGACCGGTTTAAATCGAAGATCAAGGTCGTACCTGTTCAGCGAAATGGCTGCTAGTTTGGACAGTGATGATGATGTGCTTGCATTATCAGCAGTTTTGCAGCATATTCGGGAAGACTGAGGCGGGCGAAACATCGGCAACGAAGGTGGTTGACTGATCTTCCGCCATTTGCAAACTGAAACGACGTGCTTTGCGAGACGCGCTCTGATTGGTTGAAGCTTACAATCGGGGCCGATTCGGATTGGAAAAATAATGCAGGTTCTAAACACCCGATTCCCAGCCGATTGGGATCGGATCGGATATATGACGTCATCCGATCGCAATCGGATCGGAATCGGCTTCAAAATCGGGGCACAACCGGCAAGCACCCAAGGAAGAGCCTCGCCCTCCCCACATCATCATCGGCGAGTCCGAACTGAAGTCTGTACACCAGTTTACCTACCTCGGCTGCATCATCACGTCAGACGCCAAGCTGGACAAGGAGCTGGACAAAACAGGCTGGCAAAAGCGAACAGTGCTTTCGGGCGACTATTCAAGCGGGTGTGGCACAATCAACAGCTGAAAAAAGGCACCAAGATCAGCGTGTACAGAGCTGTCGTCCTCACCACCCTGCTGTACGGTTCCGAGTCCTGGGCCCTCTACCGCAGCCAACTACGACTCCTCGAACGCTTTCACCAGCGCTGCCTGCGTACCATCCTCAGCATTCACTGGAGTGACTATGTCACCAACGTCGAGGTCCTTGAACATGCGGAAACTTTGAGCATCGAGGCTTTGCTGCTGCGGACACAGCTTCGCTGGGCGGGGCACGTCTCCAGGATGGAGGATCATCGCCTACCCAAGATCACTCTGTTCGGCGAGCTCGCATTGACAACGAGACAGATGGGCACAAAGAAGAGATACAAATACGGTCTCACAAGAATTCTTAGTCGTGCCTTGCATGTCACCGTCTGTTGTCTTATGCAAGCCGGCAACATGAAACCACGAATACTTTACACAATTCATACTACGCCTGAAATAACTTAGATATCCAGGCATATATTAATATAGACTGCCCGAGCGAGCTGATATCTGTGTATCTAAGTGGCGCCTCAACCTGGGAGGAGACTTGAGGGGGGGGGAGGTGGCATGCGTCCCCACCCAGCAACCCTCTCCCAGCACCCCACCCCCCCAAAAGAAAACCCAACATAGTATATCGTATAGATACCTGACATATATCCATATATATGTCTATACTACATGTCACATATATATATATGCATAGATATATATATATATATTGCGGGGTCAGAGTATCCCTTGCATCCCCCCCCCCCCGGCCACACACACACACACACACACACACACACACACACACCTCTCCCGCCCCCACCCTCCCACCCCCAACCAACCACACCACAATAAAAAAAAAATAATGTAGATTTTCATTTCTCATACCTGATTTTTTTTACCAGGCTATAGCCTCGTCATTCCCCCCACCCACCCACCCCCACCCCCATCCCCCCGCTCCTTTTTTTTAGGCTGAACTGTCGCCTGGAATACTTCCCCCCCCCCCTCCACCCCCCCCCCCCACACACACACACACCTTTATTAGGCGAGTTGTATGTTTATTGGGACGCTGGGAAATGACATCATTCACGCTGCCCCTCCCCCTACCCTTAAAAATATCTCCTGGGGAGTGAAATGTAGTATTGTTGTGTGATCTTCTGCGAGTGCAGCACAATACATCAGTGTAATCAATTTTAATAATAATAATAATAATAATAATAATAATAATAATACCGGTTATTATATAGGCGCTAATTTTAATGTCTTAGGGTCCCATAAGGCTGCACCTTTTGGGCTGTCGGTAGCGGCTTTTGTTGCGATGATTCCTGCAGGAATCATCAGGACAAAACCGCTACCGACACGCAAAGGGTTAAAGTAAATACCGTGAGCTTGGTCATACAATTAGGAATAAAATGACATACTACAGTTATTTAGAACAGGCTGTCTGAAAAGAGAACTTGTATGTTATGCAATTATTGGTGCTCACAGGACTTACATTTTCGGTAGTGATTTTTGTCGCGATGATTCTTGCAGTGCTGTTGACTGTAACAGGCTGAACAGATTTTGAAGAGAAAATATTACGGCATGAAGCTTTAATTTATGTGACCGTATGTAAATAAAAATCCGCGAGCACAGATCCATCTTAATTTTTACTGCGTGGTGGAAGCTGGCTGCCCTTGTGCAATAGCTGTTTGTCACTCTTTAACTCATTCATCTCGACGGCCGTATTTCCCAAATTTTAGAGGCGTCAGCTAATGACTATGCACCAGTTGTAGGAGATGGATCGACCATGATAATTCTAGGGCAGCGTCAGATTAGCTTGGCGCCGACAGGCGCCAAGCTAATCTTGCACTACCCTTGAATTATCATGGTCGACCCATCTCCTGCAGTAGTGCGTCAGGGCTGAATGGGTTAAGCAAACATAAGATGCTGACAAAAGATACTATTTTTTCAGGAGACAGTAGTACCATACTATACCTATGTTGTTTGAACGGCAATAACAGCTTGGGCGCGGTCCGCATTGTGTCATGTGAATAGCCAGGGCCCTAGAGAACATAATGAGGCAATAAAAACGTGAATTTTTCTCCGTACCGTTTTTCTTCGTAAATATGCTTTGTTCCGGGTTATGTTGACGTCTTTTGTGATAGAATGCTATGAGGAGTGTGTTATGTCTCGTGTAAATGGAATGTTTAGTCTTCAAAATCTCACATCGATGACTTATGACGTCATTAGTGACCCTACCATCAAGAGATATTAAAAGTGAAATGGGGATCATGCAGTGTCACTAGCATCCCGTTTTAATGAAAATCCAGCTGTTTGGTCGTGACCTATTTTTTTTTTTTTGTCAAAAGCACCTAAATAGTCAACATGACCTACAGACATGAAAATCGAAAAGATGTTTATTTTTAGGTTAGCGGCCATATTTAACTGATCAAATGGATATGGGTGTGTTTTTTTTTTTATCTCTGTGTCAATCACTGAAGCACAAAAAATGGTTCGAAAATAAGTCATATTGAATAAGATAAGACTTATTACGAAAATGATTTGCACCGGGAGTTCTGGTTATAAGCTATTAAGAGACATTTTTTTTATTATTAGCTTTTACTTCTTGAAAGCAACTTATTTTAAACTCAGAATTAATAAATAATGCAAACATGCTGGCTTGGATAGTGTCCTTGCAAGAAATCGTCAAACGAAAACTTGGGGTAACCTGCGTGACGGATGTGAAGCGACTAATGCGCATATATAATCTGCTGATACGTCGTCATGGCGACAATGATCCATCTTATTTGTCTGGTTATGAACATAATATCACAGTTTAAACGATCCGCGCATACAGAGATCGATCCACAGGAAACAGACTTGAAAGAAACACGCTAGCAGTTTTGTCGATTTTGCTATTTACTCTTTCCTTGCCGGGACACGGCGAACACCGTCCAGCTGCAAAAGACATAGATCCTCTTGAGCCGCTGCAGTCGCTAGGGTTCATGTTGAGCTGCTGGTGTACTCCCCAGATAGACCTACTCAGGGAGTAAGCCACAAGTAGTCAAGTACACTTCTATTCAAATTCGATGCAAAGACAGACTCACTCAGGGAGTACACCACAAGTACAAAAAGATGGGATAAACAATAACCCACAAAGTCCCTTCTATATGAGAGCTGACCTCGCTGTCAATGATCTCTACCTTTTGTCTTTGACCTGATTCGGATGTTGAATTGTCTCCTATTGAAAAAGTCTCGCAGATCTGCCAATGCGTCAGTGAGTTGTATAAGGGGCGCAGGACATACGGCGTCATTAATTTGTCAAATGTTATTTGTCATGACGTAAGTTTTAGTTCTTACGTAATTTTATATTTTACATGATATGAGTTTCACTTTTGCTTCATATGCTTGAGAAAATGGTGACAAAACTAGAACTTCACAGTACAATTTCAGTCTTGCTATTATTTGTGTGAAAGCAGGTTGACTGTACCTAGCTACATGATATACTAAGTACGCGGGTCACCTTCATGCTCTTCTAAAAGCGCCTCGATGTGTGTGTGCGTGCAAACGCCCGCGCTCCAAACATCTCCATGAGGCATATATAGATCCTCATGCGCCGGGAGGGCGCATGAGGACCTATTCCTCCTGGAGATGCGCGCATGTTTGAGAGAAAAAGAGAGAGAGAGAGAGAGAGAGAGAGAGAGAGAGAGAGAGAGAGAGAGAGAGAGAGAGAGAAAGAGAGAGAGAGAATGACGTCATATTTAGAGTATTATGTCAGTGTCTGAGTGATGACGGAGTTGTCTCTTTTACGTCACCGCCACTGTCTGACTTTCTCTGAAGTAAAGGTTTTTAGTGTTATTAATTCTTTTCTGAAAAGAATTAATTTTTACTAAAGAAGTTGAAAAGACACAAAGCTGGCTTACGAACTCATCCAATGTCTTTATCCAAACTAGCTATATGCAAACGTTCAAGATTATGACAAAAATTACGGTCTCTAATCTGGGTCAACCGATTTCCTATAAACGGTTTGTTTATGTCTTCAATGAGACATTCAATTACAATATGCTCGGAGGCTCTCTTAGCCACCTACTTAAGAAAGTATTTCGCCAAGTTTCAAGCTTGTGTGTACAGAAATATCGGAGATTCTCTTGTTTACATACATACGCACACACATACGCACATCCATACATACATAAAAAGTCCCTTCCTATAAACGTTTTTTTTTTATGTCTTCAATGAGACATTCAATTACAATATGCTCGGAGGCTCTCTTAGCCACCTACTTAAGAAAGTAGTTCGCCAAGTTTTAAGCTTGTGTGTACAGAAATATCGGAGATTCTCTTGTTTACATACATACGCACACACATACGCACATCCATACATACACACATACGGCGCTTCGCGCCAAATGTACGTTCAGCATCGAGGTTAGCGTAACTAGACATGACGTATCTTTTATCTGGTTACTTCAATTGTTAGAGGTTTAGCCTGCCCGCCTTTCACGTCATGGACATGCTATTACTGAAATTCGCCCCACCGCGACCCGTCCTAAAAAGTCCCTTCTATAAATAGAAGGGGCTTAAAAATTGGATCCAAGATCACTGACAGTGAAAGGGATTATTTAGAAGCACCTTCGCGCGGAAGACCGAGAGTTCAACATCATCGCCTCCCTTGGAGAAACACGTGCACTTCTGACACGGAGCCATGAAGAGGTATACATATCCCTGACCTGAGGCCAGTTGTGTGGAGTAATCCCCATATGTGAATGTCTACATTTGGTTTGTTCGTTTTTGGGGTGATCTATAAAAAAGCTTAACGAACATGGCAAACACCGCCTCGTGTCTTTGCTCTCTGTGAGATTGTCGTTTGCCACACAGCACACGCAACATACACCCAAACACGCCTGATTCTACATGGTGTCAGAAGTGGGATCCAGGAAAGCCTTTTACTCTGGAGCATCAACAGATCGTCACACGGAAAAACGTTCGACGGGAAAGACTTTTCGCATCGATTGTTACATTTGTTTTCCCGTCCTCGGACACATAACGACGAACGTTGCGGCATTTCAGAAGACACGACTATTTCCTTATCGAACGCTGTAGCGTGATTGTAGTGAAGGGACGACACCAGCCATAGAGAAAGAAAGACAGAAAGACGTTTTGTTCGTTTTGGGGACTGCAGAGTTCGTCTCATCGTTGTTGGAGCTGCATCTTGTACGGCGGTGATATTACACGCGTGTTCTGACCGGCGCGGCGGTGGCACAGTTGCTACGACCCACGGACAGTGTAACCTGTTTATCGAGGACGATTTCGGACACACCAGCTGATCATGGAACTTTGATGCTTGCCCACAAAACGGGATTGAACTTGTAAATTCAATTGCCAGTAAATATTTTATTTCTGTGCGGTATACAAGCAACATAAACTATTATCTACTACAAACATAATAACAACAACAAACATTCAAGGTGTTATTGCAGTGATACAGACAATTATGTTGCATTTTTTATATGTTTTGTGACTATTGAACTGTGTTTTGAATTTAAAATATTTTGACCACATACATTAGTAGTATCTTTTTAAAGAGTTATTATTACTGAAACCGCATCTTAGGTAGTAAGTAGCAATTTCAAAGTTCCCATTTAGCAGTCATGTCTGATGAAGATGAACACCCTCAGCAGGTCCCCAAGCATTTCACAAGTTCTATCCCTGTCCCTTCCAAGCTAGATTTGCAGGGAGATGCTGAGCAGATCTGGAGAAGATTCCATCGACAATGGAAAAATTACTCCATCGCCAGCAGACTAAATAAAGAAGAAAAGTCGTATCAATGCGCAGTCTTCCTTGCCTGTGTGGGCAAAGAGGCACAAGAAATATATGAAGGGCTATCGTTCGGACCTCTCGAAGACAACACAGACATTGAAACCGTTATCAAGAAATTTGAAGAGTTTTGTATTGGCGCCACCCATGAGGTGTACGAATCGTTCAAATTCCATAGCAGACGACAAGCAGAGGGAGAAACCATTGCCGGGTACGTTGCCACTTTGAGAAAGCAGGCGAAGAATTGCAAATTTGGAGACCAAGAGGAGAGAATGATACGAGACAGAGTGGTGATCGGTATAAAAGACGACCACGTAAGACAGAAGCTGCTTGAGGAAAAAGAACTGGATCTGAAGAAAGCTGTCCAAATTTGCCGGGCATATGAAGCATCACAGATGCAAGTCAAGTCCATGGCAGGTGCTACTGAAAGCTCTGTAAACAGGCTGAAACAGACGAATTCTACTCCTACAAAAGACCTACACTCTCCTTCAGGTCAAGCAGGTGTTGCCTCTGAGAGAAGACAGAATTGCACTCGATGTGGGGGAAGATCACATCGAAGAGCTGTGTGTCCAGCGCAGAAAGCAAAATGCCTGCGATGCTCCAAAATTGGTCGCTATGCAAATTGTTGTAGAACACGCATTGTCCAGGAAGTTGAAGAACAGCCTTTTCTGGGAATGATAATAAGCGAGGTCACATGCGACCCCTGGAAGGTGAAAGTAAAAATGAATGGTCGAGAAACAACCTTCAAAATGGACAAAGGGGCGGACGTGACAGCCATTCCAGAAAGCAAGTTGCCCGAAGGTATCAGACTCAGGCAAACAGACAGAAAACTGTATGGTGCCAGCCGAGAAAGCATTGCAGTCAAGGGCGTGTTTTCAGCTAAACTGCAGTACCAAGGAAGATCAATAACAGATGACATTTACGTCATTCAGAGTCTGGGAGAACCTTTGCTTGGTCGACCAGCCATTTCAAGCCTACAGCTTCTTGTTTGAGTCTGTGAGGTTAGCACAGACAGTTGTCGTGCAGAATTTCCTGAGCTTTTTGGAAAATTGGGAAAGGTTGAAAACTCCTACCGGGTACATTTGAAAGATGACGCTCACCCATTTGCTGTTGCAACGCCAAGAAGGTTGGCACTTCCTCTGCAAAACAAAGTCAAAGAAGAGCTCCAGAATCTCCAAGAGATGGGAGTGATTCGGCCTGTCACTAAGCCCACGGATTGGTGCGCCCCAATCGTTGTTGTTCCAAAATCTTCAGGGAAGATAAGACTTTGCGTTGATTTCACTAAGCTCAATGAAGCTGTGAAAAGAGAATTTCCCTCTGCCGTCCACGGATGAGCTACTAGCCAAACTTGCGGGAGCCACAGTCTTCACAAAGCTTGATTGTAACCAGGGGTTTCACCAGATCCCGCTAGACCCAGCATCCCAAGAACTCACAACATTCATCACACCCTTTGGGAGGCTTTGCTACACAAGGCTCCCCTTCGGTATCAGTTCCGGGCCTGAGATATTCCAGAGGATGATGTCACAGCTGCTCTCAGACATTCCGGGCGTGGTGTGTGATATGGACGACATCCTAGTGTATGGGACGACCCAGAAGGAGCATGATCAGGCCGTCAGAAAAAGTGCTCAACAAGCTGAAGGAGACGGGCCTTACGCTGAATGCAGAAAAGTGTGAATTCTCAAAGGAATCGGTGAAGTTCTTGGGACACATAATCTCCAGCAAAGGAGTATACATCGACCCTGAAAAGCTTCAAGCGATCGTCAACTTCCCTAGACCAACCAACGTGAGTGAGTTAAGGCGTCTGTTAGGGATGCTCAACCATGTGTCCAAGTTTGCAGGATCTAACCTAGCAGAGATCAGCAAGGCTCTGAGAGAGCTTCTCAAGAAGGACACCGAGTGGACCTGGAACAGCATGCACGAACGAGCGTTCCAGAAAATCAAGGAGCATTTGAGCTCAGCACCAGTCCTTGCCCACTATCACCATAACAAGAAGACAAAGTTGTCAGCGGACTCCTCTTCATTTGGACTCGGAGCGGTCCTTTTACAACAACAAAAGGACGGGACGACAAAACCTGTCTTCTATATCTCAAGGGCACTCACAGCAACTGAGCAGCGGTATGCTCAAGTGGAGAAACAAGCACTGGCGGTCACATGGGCGTGCGAAAAGTTCGCACCCTACATCCTTGGACTCAAGGACCTGACGATAGAAACTGACCATAAACCGCTCCTTGCCCTCCTGAAGACAAGAAACTTGGACGAGTTATCTCCCAGAATCCAGAGGTTCAGAATGAAGCTCATGCGCTATGCCTGTCAGATAGAGTATACAAAAGGAAAGAACCTTACCACAGCAGATGCTCTATCGAGAGCACCTTCACAGTTGCCAGACCTGGAAGACAAACAGTTGGAAGAAGAGACGAATGCGATGGTGCATCAGGTCGTCAGCGGCTTACCCTGCACTGAGCCTCGCTTAAACGAAATCAGCCAGAAACAGCAGAGTGATGAGCTTTGTCAAAAGATCATCAGATACTGTGAGCATGGTTGGCCTGACAAGTGTCCAGAGGACCCAGCATTGAAGCCATACTGGTCTGCTCGAGCCGACATCAGTCTTCAAAATGACCTTCTCTTACATGGTTCAAGACTCATCATCCCTGAAGCCTTGAAGCAAGACATTCTTGGAAGGCTTCATACGGGTCATCAAGGCGTTGTCAAGACCCGTGCATTGGCTCGCGAAAGCGTGTGGTGGCCAGGACTCTCTGTGCAGATAGAGAAACTGGTCAATAACTGCCCTGTCTGCACGAAGGAGAGAAAAGTTCCTCCCGAACCCCTTCAACCGTCCCCAGTCCCAGAGTACCCTTGGCAAACTGTTGGCACAGATCTCTTGGAACTAGATGGGAAACACTACCTGTTAGTCATGGACTATTACTCTAAGTTCATCGAGATTTGCGTTTTGAATTCCACAACTTCGCAGATAGTGATAAATCACATGAAGGGTTTCTTTGCTAGACATGGAATACCCGAGAAAGTAGTGTCCGACAACGGACCTCAGTTCTCCTGCAGACAATTCAAAGACTTCGCAGAAGAATATGAATTCAGGCACGTCACAAGCAGTCCTCATAACCCACAATCAAACGGAGAGGCTGAAAGGGGTGTCCAAACCGTCAAAAATCTTCTCAAGAAGACGAAGGACCCCTACAAAGCCATGTTGATGTACCGAGCGACTCCATTGCAGCATGGGAAAAGCCCAGCAGAGTTGTTGATGGGACGTAAAGTCAGGACCGTTGTGCCTGCTAATCTGTCCAACAAACCAAGGGGAATTACTCAGCGCTGGACAACAGTTAGATCCCCTGCCCCCGCCTATCAGGCACCCAATCGCCAGCCCACAGAGAAATACGCAGGTATAGAATAAGACGATCATTTGCATCTTCAATTAAAGATGCATCAGGTCTCTTATATAACCCATGTCTTTCTCCGGAACTTAGGAAGTAGGCAGGGGAAACATACATACACAAACACGAAGGTGCACTACTATATGTGGTCGGGTAAATACCCTGTATTCCCACAGTAGATGCACAGAACATTACACAACAATGTAACGATACAAATTTGCCTCGAGTTATACTGAGATACTCACAAACCAGATAGGTGAGGCTAGCGCTGGCAGAATTGTACAACAAACCAAGGGGAATTACTCAGCGCTGGACAACAGTTAGATCCCCTGCCCCCGCCTATCAGGCACCCAATCGCCAGCCCACAGAGAAATACGCAGGTATAGAATAAGACGATCATTTGCATCTTCAATTAAAGATGCATCAGGTCTCTTATATAACCCATGTCTTTCTCCGGAACTTAGGAAGTAGGCAGGGGAAACATACATACACAAACACGAAGGTGCACTACTATATGTGGTCGGGTAAATACCCTGTATTCCCACAGTAGATGCACAGAACATTACACAACAATGTAACGATACAAATTTGCCTCGAGTTATACTGAGATACTCACAAACCAGATAGGTGAGGCTAGCGCTGGCAGAATTGTACAACAAACCAAGGGGAATTACTCAGCGCTGGACAACAGTTAGATCCCCTGCCCCCGCCTATCAGGCACCCAATCGCCAGCCCACAGAGAAATACGCAGGTATAGAATAAGACGATCATTTGCATCTTCAATTAAAGATGCATCAGGTCTCTTATATAACCCATGTCTTTCTCCGGAACTTAGGAAGTAGGCAGGGGAAACATACATACACAAACACGAAGGTGCACTACTATATGTGGTCGGGTAAATACCCTGTATTCCCACAGTAGATGCACAGAACATTACACAACAATGTAACGATACAAATTTGCCTCGAGTTATACTGAGATACTCACAAACCAGATAGGTGAGGCTAGCGCTGGCAGAATTGTACAACAAACCAAGGGGAATTACTCAGCGCTGGACAACAGTTAGATCCCCTGCCCCCGCCTATCAGGCACCCAATCGCCAGCCCACAGAGAAATACGCAGGTATAGAATAAGACGATCATTTGCATCTTCAATTAAAGATGCATCAGGTCTCTTATATAACCCATGTCTTTCTCCGGAACTTAGGAAGTAGGCAGGGGAAACATACATACACAAACACGAAGGTGCACTACTATATGTGGTCGGGTAAATACCCTGTATTCCCACAGTAGATGCACAGAACATTACACAACAATGTAACGATACAAATTTGCCTCGAGTTATACTGAGATACTCACAAACCAGATAGGTGAGGCTAGCGCTGGCAGAATTGTACAACAAACCAAGGGGAATTACTCAGCGCTGGACAACAGTTAGATCCCCTGCCCCCGCCTATCAGGCACCCAATCGCCAGCCCACAGAGAAATACGCAGGTATAGAATAAGACGATCATTTGCATCTTCAATTAAAGATGCATCAGGTCTCTTATATAACCCATGTCTTTCTCCGGAACTTAGGAAGTAGGCAGGGGAAACATACATACACAAACACGAAGGTGCACTACTATATGTGGTCGGGTAAATACCCTGTATTCCCACAGTAGATGCACAGAACATTACACAACAATGTAACGATACAAATTTGCCTCGAGTTATACTGAGATACTCACAAACCAGATAGGTGAGGCTAGCGCTGGCAGAATTGTACAACAAACCAAGGGGAATTACTCAGCGCTGGACAACAGTTAGATCCCCTGCCCCCGCCTATCAGGCACCCAATCGCCAGCCCACAGAGAAATACGCAGGTATAGAATAAGACGATCATTTGCATCTTCAATTAAAGATGCATCAGGTCTCTTATATAACCCATGTCTTTCTCCGGAACTTAGGAAGTAGGCAGGGGAAACATACATACACAAACACGAAGGTGCACTACTATATGTGGTCGGGTAAATACCCTGTATTCCCACAGTAGATGCACAGAACATTACACAACAATGTAACGATACAAATTTGCCTCGAGTTATACTGAGATACTCACAAACCAGATAGGTGAGGCTAGCGCTGGCAGAATTGTACAACAAACCAAGGGGAAGTACTCAGCGCTGGACAACAGTTAGATCCCCTGCCCCCGCCTATCACATATGCAGGCACCCAATCGCCAGCCCACAGAGAAGTACGCAGGTATAGAATAAGACGATCATTTGCATCTTCAATTAAAGATGCGTCAGGTCTCTTATATAACCCATGTCTTTCTCCGGAACTTAGGAAGTAGGCAGGGGAAACATACATACACAAACACGAAGGTGCACTACTATATGTGGTCGGGTAAATACCCTGTATTCCCACAGTAGATGCACAGAACATTACACAACAATGTAACGATACAAATTTGCCTCGAGTTATACTGAGATACTCACAAACCAGATAGGTGAGGCTAGCGCTGGCAGAATTGTACAACAAACCAAGGGGAATTACTCAGCGCTGGACAACAGTTAGATCCCCTGCCCCCGCCTATCAGGCACCCAATCGCCAGCCCACAGAGAAATACGCAGGTATAGAATAAGACGATCATTTGCATCTTCAATTAAAGATGCATCAGGTCTCTTATATAACCCATGTCTTTCTCCGGAACTTAGGAAGTAGGCAGGGGAAACATACATACACAAACACAAAGGTGCACTACTATATGTGTCGGGTAAATACCCTGTATTCCCACAGTAGATGCACAGAACATTACACAACAATGTAACGATACAAATTTGCCTCGAGTTATACTGAGATACTCACAAACCAGATAGGTGAGGCTAGCGCTGGCAGAATTGTACAACAAACCAAGGGGAATTACTCAGCGCTGGACAACAGTTAGATCCCCTGCCCCCGCCTATCAGGCACCCAATCGCCAGCCCACAGAGAAATACGCAGGTATCTAACTGTTGTCCAGCGCTGAGTAATTCCCCTTGGTTTGTTGTACAATTCTGCCAGCGCTAGCCTCACCTATCTGGTTTGTGAGTATCTCAGTATAACTCGAGGCAAATTTGTATCGTTACATTGTTGTGTAATGTTCTGTGCATCTACTGTGGGAATACAGGGTATTTACCCGACCACATATAGTAGTGCACCTTCGTGTTTGTGTATGTATGTTTCCCCTGCCTACTTCCTAAGTTCCGGAGAAAGACATGGGTTATATAAGAGACCTGATGCATCTTTAATTGAAGATGCAAATGATCGTCTTATTCTATACCTGCGTATTTCTCTGTGGGCTGGCGATTGGGTGCCTGATAGGCGGGGACAGGGGATCTAACTGTTGTCCAGCGCTGAGTAATTCCCCTTGGTTTGTTGTACAATTCTGCCAGCGCTAGCCTCACCTATCTAGTGGTTTGTGAGTGCTAATCTGTCGCAGCAGAAACCTCAAAGTCAACATTTCTTTCAAGAAAAGGAGATGGAACGGAAAAGGGTGATGAAAAAGAACTTTGACAGAAGACACAGAGCAAGAGCCCAGCGAGAACTGAAACCTGGCCAGGCTGTATGGGTAGGACCTCAAAGCCAAGACTCTGAAGTCATTGTTCGCAAAGTCAGTAACCGTTCTTATGAAGTCCGCACGCAGTGGGGAACACTGAGACGAAATCGTCGCCACCTGACTCCCCAAGGTGTCCCCATGCATTGGCTACCACCCAGAACCTTGAATCACCACGACTTTCTGCGTGCACCACTAGAGGAAGCTGAAACTACAAATCTCAAGGAGCCCGAGCAGCCTCGCGCTACACCCGACGAAGTGCCTGTGAGCCCTAAAGGCGCTGTCGCACCCCCTGTCGCTCCCCACAGTGCTATCGACCCTGCTCCTTCCCCAGCTCCTCCGTTTCAGCGGTCTAGCCGCATTAGCAGAGCCCCCGATAGACTCGATCTGTGAGGGTTAGGCCCCTCTGCGTTCCTCACAGCATTTCATCTTAGGTTTGTTATAAATAATTCATTTTCATGGCGCAGCCATAGGTTCTTTTAGTTTCTTTTATTTTTGTTTGATGGTTACAATTAGTTTAAAGGTTTTAGATTTGGAAATGTCCATTTCGGCTTAGAAAGGGGGATGTGGAGTAATCCCCATATGTGAATGTCTACATTTGGTTTGTTCGTATTTGGGGTGATCTATAAAAAAAAAGCTTAACGAACATGGCAAACACCGCCTCGTGTCGTTGCTCTCTGTGAGATTGTCGTTTGCCACACAGCACACGCAACATACACCCAAACACGCCTGATTCTACAAGTTGCATGAGCGAGCTTAGTCCTTCACCAGCCATTAAGCAAGGTGCGCCGCTATAGCGGCGCACCTTGCTTAGTGGCTGGCGCAGGACTATACTCGCTCATGCAACTGACCCCTGGTCCACACTGGGTGACCCTAAAGGGAATTGCGTCTCTTGCGGATGATATTGGGTTTCTTTCAGCTGATGATGACTCAGTTTAACACCTTCAGTGCCGAGGAAAACGGAGCAAAATGCAAACTACAAAAAAAGCATATATATTCATGAGCCCCCCGCAGTTGCGGCGGCTCATGAGGATCTATGTCTCTTGTGGACACCATTTAGTGTCTGTGTTCCTTGAACGATTTGGCGTTGAATTAATAAAGATTATGCGTTCACTGGCAGCGCAAGGGTTAAACCCGCACACAAGTTGAAGTTCTTGAATACGTAGCAAACACCAACGCCATTTAACCTCATCCACACAAGGAACATAAATACAAAAGCGGCCAGCAAGAGACAAAGAACTTCACGAGCTCTCGCATCTGCGGGAGTTGATAAGGTTCTTTGCCTCCTGTATTTTGGTTAAGCTATTGTATTTTCGGCGGCGAAGAAGCAACGAGTCGTGTTTGATCGTTTAATGGACACGAAAAGGCTTTACTGTATTGACATTAGAAGAAAGGAAATCGTTACAAACTAAAATACCAACGACTACCTCCGATCTGTCTGTGTGGTATGCGTGGTCTCTGGCCTTATTTCTCCCATACTTTTTTATGATGTGAAATGACTTGTGCGCACTTCCAACCGTACCTACAGTGTCAGTTGCATAAAAGAGAAAACAAACGCCTGGAAGCTTGTCTAAAACCAGTACTTACTTCAATCCTAGCTGTTACAGAGCGAGGAAGTAGTAATTTTACGTCGGTAGGTCATGCCGCGCAAATCTTGCGTCTAACTAAAAAGAAGGGGTTTTGACTGAAAGTACAGTCATATCATGTGGTGAAAATAGGAGATTAAACAAAGATCATACAGAGCCTTATGTATGCTAAAGAGGCCGTTTACACTTGCAACGCGGGTTGAACCCGAATAAAGTTGATCCCGGGTTTAACCGGGGTTGGTGTGTTTACACTTGCATTTGGAACCGGGGTTGACACGCTCACATTACGCGACAAAGCATCTGAGGAATGCGCCATGGCGCCTCCACGAGACAACACGTAGGCCTACGTGGCTCATGGCGTTCTTTGGCTCTTGCAGCCGTTTGGATTGTGACGAGTCTTTTTTATATATATTATTTGTTAATATTTTTCATGTGTTATTTCTTGCTGATAGAAAGAGGTGATCAAGCTACTCGTACATCAAAGTTTGCAACAACAACATGTTTTTCTTACAACAGATCATGACCTTTATAACAACGTTGTTGATTACAACGCTCTTTGTCAGTTCGCCGCTACCACTTATTTTATTATCAGAAGTGTTTGTTCTCTGTCACGATCTCAAGACTGAGCGGGAGGCAAATCGTGCAGTACTGACACTTATAATGAGTACCTTCAGCCCAGACATGGATGAGAAGCCGTAGAAACATCTCATGTTCACTGTCGATGTGCACAATCAACGTCGAAATCTGTTGTGTAAACGGTACTGATATTCCTGCAAGTGACGTTATGTCCCCGATTTTTTTTGTTTGCAACATGCACAGTGATGACGCGGAATAGAATGCTGTTTAGATTCAACCCCGGTTCAAGCCTGCTTAGGACCAGGTTTGAACTCTCCCCTGCTCCAACCCGGGTTGGGTCAAGTGTAAACGCTCCAACCCGGGTTGAACCAGGGCTGATGTGCAAGTGTAAACGGCCTCCGTACGGTTACAGCAATCTGCTCCAAGGGTCAGTTGCATGAGCGAGCTTAGTCCTGCGCTAGCCACTAAGCAAGGTGCGCCGCTAATAGCGGCGCACCTTGCTTAGTGGCTGGCGCAGGACTAAGCACGCTCATGCAACTGGCTCCAGGGCCGGCCGGCTTTGCTGGCTAAAATTTGCCGATAAAACGGGTTCTCTAAGACGTTTCTACCCTTCTTTTGACAATTCACGTGAACTGACACAGGTAACAAAAGGTTTTTACTGCCCCAGGTGCGAGTCAATGGAGCTCTCCTTCATATACTGACAAGCAAAATAAATGCGCCATCATTGGAATCAGCGGAAACACATTTCTTTTGCTCGTCAGTATACATAAGAGAAGAAGAGCGGAAAAGCCTTACGGCATTTGACGACATTCAAGCGTCATGAGCTAAGGTAGCCAGCATTTCAGTCTAGCGTACTAAGAACATTCTTAAGGAGATTATTGCGAACCCTTTATGGCGTGGTACAGGTCGCTTTAACTCATTCGCGGCCAGCCGCATCCGGATGACCGGCATAAGCCGCGCATACGGATGCGGCTGGCCTCGAATGAGTTAATGATGCGTCATCAGAAGTTTTTTTTTTTTTTTTTTTTTTTTTCCTCGAAGTTACAGAATCGGAAGCACATTGAAACCATTTTGCAGCTATACTTTTGTTTCTGGACGTCTGGACAGTAAAAAAATAACCGAGATGAAAGTTCTGCCGTCCAGTGACGCCCTTTTAGTCGTCTACATTTCTATGGTGACGTGCGCTCATGGTAACACCATAGTAACCAACAGGTGGAGTCGGTTGCTAGGCAACAATCTGACGGTAGACGCAAAAATCCTGATGTTCAGGTCGGCTGCACGATGCAACACGGCTTGCTTACAACGCACAGGCTGCAGTCACTACTGTTATGACGCCAGGACTGGAAGTTGTCGTGTTGGTGGTGTGCTGACGTCACCAACGGTGATCATGGCATCCGATCCTGTCAGGTGTTATCGCTACGGTAAGGTTCATTTTTTAAAGTGTGGTTTCATTTGTTTACAATGTCTACGACTAAAATGCTCAACTAGAACATACAGCCCAAAGCACAAACCTGATGCGCAAAAGGTCATCGGGCCGACGTCGGACCGGTGGCCTTTGCGCATTAGAAAGTGATTCGAAATTTGCAATGGTGACTATTTTGAAGTTTACAAAGTAACCAAATTTTGAAAAGCTCTCTCACCTTGAATGTTGCGTGTTGGGAGCAAGCATTTGGCATTGTAGTCGTTTATTGTCGGCATTTTTAGGTGTCGTCGGGGAATTTAGTCTAAACGTTTCCTAATGAACAACACAGACACTTGATAACAAGTTGTGATGAGTCTGTAATGAAGGTCTGCGACACAGTTGATGTAAAGTAAGCGCATAACTGTCATCTTGCTTTTCAACTCCGACTAAACATAATGAATGCACTGATCGAGGTCCTAAGACTGTGATGGTCAGAAAATAATAGATTGTTTCTTCTCCTTCATTTGTTCTGTCTGACACGACTTGCGTACAGCCTCGCTGTCTTTTTGCAGGGACTGTCTATTAACACCTGTATGTTTTGGACACCGAAGATCAGAGATGCTAATGCAAACTGCCCGTGTACCTTTGACAGTCCATATTTCTGGTGATAAAAGTCAAAATAAGTCACAGTGAAATAGGAGAGACAGCCACAGACCACCAAGTTAAAAGTGTAGTTTTCCAAGCACCTGAATTTAACGCATTTTTGACGGTCTATCACTTCGATGAAAAATAACTACTGATCAAGCGCCTGTAGAACCCATTAGAAACCTAAAAAGTAATGCTATAGCCCACACTTCTGCTATTTTCCTCGCATGATGGCAGCGCTCCACAATGTTTCTCTGGCCCAATGTTGACTTACCCGAGTGATTCACTATGTCCACTGATCGGCACAGATATACATTTTCAAGCAACAAAACGGTGATTTCAGCTTTAATTTTAATTCCGCATTAGAGTTACTTCCATTGGCTTAACGTCACTTTCATTGCAAACACACTTCTTTTTACTTTTTCCGCACTTTTGTTCTTCCTTTTCTTTTCTTTTATTTTACGTCACCTCCTTCAGTTGCCACATTCCTTCTGCCATTGAAGATAAGTAGCGGCTAATCTCTATGTTTGTTTGTTTGTCTATTTTGACAAAGGGTATTTACCCGAAATATTAATAAATTGTGTTGTACCCGTCTTTTCTAAGCGTGTTTCTTTCTCCGTTGGGTACTTCTAAACACACTTCGGTTGCAGTGGTTACCAACCGAACGCCGCCATTGAACACCTTGAGACAGTTACTGCTAGGGGCTGTACCTTATGTATAAAACGCTTATGTTTTACTCATTTTGCCCGCTACACACCACAGCAAGATGTGGCTCGACCAAGATAGTTCAAGGGTGGTGGCAGAATGGCGTGGCGCCTATAGGCGCCAAGCTATTCTGCCACCACACTTGAACTACCATGATAGATCTGTCTCCTGAATTGTAATGCAGTCCTCAGAAGATAACTCCATAATGTGGGTATTTCGTACCTCGGGCACAATGAGTTAATGTCGTTTTGATTTTTACAGGACAAAATGATTCTCACAACCAAAACAAAACCAAACGAATTCTTCACTGCTTTACCTGTAAGCTGCACAGATTTAGGATGAGACACGTGGTGTGAATCATTTATGTTTGTCTTGTAGTTCATAGTGTGGCAAACAAGCACAGAGGATTTCCGTACGACATTTTTAGTAATTTTTTCTTTATTATTTGATTTTCCATTTGGTCAGTAATTTTAACTGACTTTGATGTTGTTTTACGTATATTATAAGTGAATTAATAAACCTGTGTCTTTTTGTGTCTTTGTGTGGACAACAAATTATTTTTTACTCCTGTTATTCTCCACTCTTAAAGGCCCACTACCGCCGTAACTGTTCAATGATACACTTCTGTGACAGATGGTTACGAAACGCTATACACAGGTCTAGTTATGGTTCATTTAGACACAGGACAATCCAGTTCAGCACACGTCGTCTTGATATCGAGTAACCTGACAATGTCTCCACTCTGTTCTATCAATAAACCGCTCTCAGTACGAGAAACAGCGAAAAATAGATTGACACGCATACGGCCGCGAAGAATAAATAAGTGCAATCAAGCGTGTGCTTTTGCTGCATGTCCAAGTAGCTGTTAAAGTTCATTAGGTGTGTCGACAAGGCATAACAAACACAAATGGTGCTGAAATGTGTCTTCAGATTGATGCGTAGTAGTGTTTTAAACTCCCAGAACTAAATGACTTCCATTCAGTAGAATGGAAGTCATTTAGTTCTGGGAGTTTAGGAGTTAAACAAGTCATGGGCGTCATCATGTAGCCTACTGCAACTGCTCAAGGTCTACTTATAACTAGTCGCCAACATTTTAACCTGTGTCAGTTCCCCCTGGAGGCTGCCCTACGTCTGCGGGCTATTCCTTGTACGGCAAGAACTGTATCAAGGCGTACACGGTGCTCAAGAACTACACAGAAGCTGGGGCGACGTGCGCTGCTGACGGGGGACATCTGTACCGCTTCAAGTCTCTATACTACACTTCGGCGTACAAAAGTAAGGAATTCGATCACCTCCCTGCCTTCAGAGTCCGAAATAGCTCAGGCGGTTAAACGTCGGAGCAGGAGAGCGAAGGGAATCACCGGGTCGTGGGTTCGAATCCCGTCCCGGCCCCGGTAGCTGGACTCACAATCCAGGGGGAAAAAGCAGATTTGTTCAATAGCATGTCCGTTGAAAGGTCCTGGTAAATCAAAGTGGCACAGTCGGAGTGCGCCTGAGTTGATCAGTGTTCAGGTCGTACTCCATAGGCAATAGATTTCCCTGTCCCCCATAACCCGCCCGTCAGGGCCGTCCATGATCACCTCGGTGCTGTGGACGTTAAACCCGAACTAACCAACCAACCTCCCTGCCAGAGGTCTTATTCTGCGTTTCTGAATTTTTTGTTAACCCATTCAGCCTTGACGCACTACAGCAGGAGATGGGTCGACCATGATAATTCAAGGGTAGTGCCAGATTAGCTTGGCGCCGACAGGTCGATTCATCTCCTGCAACTGGTGCATAGCCATTAGATGACGCCTCCAAAATTTGGGAAATACGTGCGTCGGGCTGATTGAGTTAGTGCAAAGCCCCAAACACGAGACGTCTAACTTGTGGAACGCAAGTTCAAAGTCAGCCAGCAAGAGGCAGAGATCCTCACGAGCCCCCGCAGTCGCGGGGCCTCATGAGGATCTCTGGCTCCTGCTGAGTACCCGGTTCACCGTGTCCTGTCTGCCTTAAGCACACATATATAAATGATGCATTGGAGCAGGGGGTATAGACTCTGGTGGTGCCCCGCAATTTTCTTTAGCATCCGTTGAACACAGAAATTTTAATTGTGTTGGAACATTGCCTTGATAGTGCACTTTGTCGGGTTTACTTTGTATGGCTGGTTGGTTGGTTAGTTCGGGTTTAACGTCCACAGCACCGAGGTGATCATGGACGGCCCTGACGGGCGGGTTATGGGGGACAGGGAAATCTATTGCCTATGGAGTACGACCTGAACACTGATCAACTCAGGCGCACTCCAACTGTGCCACTTTGATATACCAGGACCTTTCAACGGACAAGCTATTGAACAAATCCGTTTTTACCCCCTGGATTGTGAGTCCCGCTACCGGGGCCGGGACGGGATTCGAACCCACGACCCGGCGATTCCCTTCGCTCTCCTGCTCCGACGTTTAACCGCCTGAGCTATTTCGGACTCACAAACAAAAGCTTTATATAGGATACACGATTGTAAAACGTATGTTGAGTGGTTCTTTGTGTCATATAACCATTCACACATTCAGCCTTGATGGCGAGATTCCCCAACGTTGGACATTGTCTTCCTAAGAATTCATACCAATTTTAGCGGCAGATCTGTCATCACAGTTCAGTGGGGGTCACTGAGATTGCTGTGGCGTCATTGGTCAAGCTATTCTGTTACCACTGTTGAGCTGCCATTTTCCATCCGTATACCTTGTTGTAAAGCCGTCAGGGCTAATGTGCCAAGTCGTTAACTGCTAACTGACGAAAATTGTGCGGTTTCTGAAATCTTTGTTAGTTTCACTTGTAACAGTAGCACGAACATGCATTCAACGTGCTGTCAGCAAAAGGCATAGGTCCTCATGAGGGGGGTCTTGTCGCTGGATCATGCTTTGGTTTTTTTTTGTGGGCCACGGGGGTAAACACGTATGATAATAGACGATCAAATCATGACTAACCCTTATCATTCGGAATACATCAGTGTGTGAAATAAGTTTGACTAAAATAGTTCAAGGGTAGTGCCAGAATAGCTATTCTGGCACCACCCTTGAACTAAAGCCATTGGTATATGTCCTTATCTGTAAGTACTATGAATCGAATCAATGAATCAATGAAACTTTATTTTACAACGGTTAAGGCATTGACATTGTCATTGACACAGCCTTTTTACAAACCTGCCGTTGCTAACAACTACAAGACTATCTACACATGCACATACCTATAAGTAAAACATAATACTTGCAAACAATTGACAACACTGTTCACATAGGCAGTAGTTCAAATGATAAATGAAAAAGATAACAGGCTTAATTGAGAATAAATTGGACCCGGCATAGAAAGAGACACATAATACATGTAGTTAAGGCATCCCTAGGCCCTACGAGTGATCCGCGAAATACTGGCAGAGACCATTTTTAAAACAGGCTAACGCGTAACGAGGAGGCGTATTTTATATGGTCCGGAACAGCATTCCAGATATGTGTCCCTGAGAAGGATAAGCTGGTTTTATATAGATCGATCCTTGTTTTGGGGGCTATGAAAAGCTTTCTGATGTTTCCAAGCTTGGACTCAGACTTGCGGAACAAAGTGGAGATGTACTCAGGTGTTTTGCGCTTCCACACTTTGAACATAAAAATTGCTTTGTTATATTTAAAATGATCTTGAAGAGGCAGGAGACCTGCTTTTGTGAGCTTTTCTTCTGTGGTTAGGTGTGGATCAGGGCAGATTATTTTGGCCGCCCGTCTGTGTAGGGAATTGAGTCTCTTTAAATGGACTACATCCATTCCAAACCGTTGACGCGTAATCGACGTGAGAACGTATGTGAGCATTATAAAATAGTTTACGGGTATCTGAATCAGTATAATATTTCAGTTTTGATAACATAAAGAGAATTTTTGCTACTATTTTGCATAAGGCGTCTGTATGAGCTTGCCATTTTAGCTGACTGTCGAGTGTAATCCCTAGTACACAATGTTTGTTTGCCTGTTCTACCTGACTACCTTTAAGTGAAAGGTTTTAAAGTAATAGAGGCGTTATCTGATGCTTTTGGCGCGTGGCGACTACCATCGATTTCGTTTTGACTGGATAAACAACCATAGAATTGTTTATACACCAAGCTGATACGTCATGAAGACTTTGTTGTAAGTTGTCGGAAATTACCTGTATATCTTTACTAGTAGTATGAACTGAGGTGTCGTCAGCAAAAAGGTCGCATTGTGCATCTTGAATTGGATTGTACACTGCTTAACGTCCCGACAGCAACAATACTTTCTCAGGACGTGCCTGCACTGCTTGTGAAAAAAAAACTAAACACAACATTGAATGTATGTCGCCAGCCGGTCCAATACTTTAAATAAACCTAAGACATTTGGCCTAAATAAAGCTAAGACCATTTAGCAACACACATCCAATATCAAAAGCTACACGCAGCGCAGACAGTAGGGAGAGTTTTAAAAAGGCAAATACAGGTGAATGGACTAAGGGTACACACAAACACATGCCCACACATAGAGGGGAAAACCCACCCTGTGGGGCTGACCAGGGTGACCTGGGAACTAAAAAGTAGTTAACCCCACCCAAGTCCCCCCAGGACAGACCTGGGTGGGGGTGTTCATCTTGGAAAGTAATATGTAGAGGCAAATCGTTAATAAATAAGCAAAACAGCAGGGGGCCCAGTACAGACCCCTGGGGCACACCGAAACTTACATCTTTGAGAGAGGAGTATGAGCCATGATCAAGAACCTTTTGTTTTCTTTTAGTAAGGTAAGATGTGAAAACAGCAACTGAGTCTCCGTTATTAAGGTTTTCGTGAAGCTTAGCAGTCAGAATAGTGTGGCCAATCAGATCAAAAGCCTTCTTAAAATATAGATAGACTACTACTATAATGTAGCTTGCATGTGACAGCGTACAAATTTGAAGCTTTTAGCCTCAGTATGATATGGGCTAACTCTGCTGCAGACCTCGTGTTCGGCCCCCTGCTCGGGAAGGCGTGGCTGGGAGGTGACGCCCTCAACCCTAACCACCAGTTCGTGTGGAGCGACGGAACCCCCGTAGCAGCCGACTTGTGGGCGCCACGCCAACCCGACAACGTTGGCGGGAACCAGTACTGTGTGTGCCACTGGAGCGACATCCGATTAAATGACTGTGATAGCTACTTCACACAGGGTTTCGTTTGTCAGATAGACTGAGACAGGTCCGTCTTTTGTAGGGAACATCCCGGTGCATAAAAACTCATCGAACCGACTTCGGCCGCTGACGGCCCGCGCACAGCCGAGCGTGGGCCGACTGCAGCCGACGTTGGCCCGATGGACTCCTTGAGGTTGCTGTGCCAGTCTCCCATTACACCGGAAGTCCTCGAGTAGACGTCAGCCGCGACTGAGGACATTTTTCTTCAAGCCGCTGTGTCCATTTCATCCTGAAAGTTTATGGGCTCTTCCTTTCGTCGGCTGTCGCATTTGGCTCGCGCGGGGCCACGTGCGGGCCAACTGTGGCCGAAACTGGCTTGACGATCTTTTGAGCACTGAGTCTTTTTGTGTGTAAAACAGCAGAACAAGTCAAGAAGGTTATATAATTATGTCCCATTATTCCGCAAACTCTTGTAAACATTTTCGTCAATAAAATAGTTTTAAATTTACCGAGAAATTATGCAAATTGTTATCATTCTTTCTTCACACGACCAATCACATGAATGCAAAACTTACCACGTGACCTCACTAAAAGGTACAATGTTCATTATGCTTACTTCCATTAAAGTCAAAATTTTGGAGAAAAAAATGTTTGAAGAATATTTTGGAAAGCTAGCCCCCTCCCCCCCCCCCTCCCCCCCCCTCCCCCCAAAAATAATAATAATAAATAAAAAATATATCTTCCCAGGCCACAGAATCAAGTAAAAATTCTAAACTTTTCTGAGTGAACAACAATGGGAATAACACTCACTGTTACGTCGCATGGCGCTGTGATTAATCTGCAGACAATGAGACTCGAAACGTTCTTTATAAAGATCGCCAATCTAGCACTACCCTTGAATTTTCATGGTCAATCCATCTCCTTCAACTGGTACGTAGTCGTCAGGTAACGTTTCAACACTGGTAAACATAACCTCCTTGCAGGCCAGGGCAAAACGTCTGTGCGCGTATTAACTATGACCAATTTCGCCCCGATAACATTTTGCTAATTGGGTCAGTGGAGGGCCATGTCCCTATAGGGCCTTCCCAATGCTCAACAGTCCATGACTACACTATTATCCCATTCAGCCCTGACGCACTACAGCAGGAGATGGGTCGACCATGATAATTCAAGGGTAGTGCCAGATTAGCTTGGCGCCGACAGGCGCCAAGCTAATCTGGCACTACCCTTGAATTATCATGGTCGATCCATCTCCTGCAACAGGTGCATAGTCGTTAGATGACTCCTCCAAAATTTGGGAATACGTGCGTCGGGCTGAAAACTGAAGTTATTGAGAAAAAGCCC